>JBCNYH010000026.1:24410055-24423063 GCA_039654325.1 Tandanus tandanus
ACAACCAATATCAACCCATATACCCAATATCAACCAGTACAACCAATATCGACCCATATACCCAATATAAACCAGTATAACCAGCATTAAACCAACATAAAAAATGTAACAAAGTATAACCACCATAAACCAATATAAACCAGTATAACCCATATAAACCAGTATAACCACCATAAACCAATCTAACCAATATAAACCAGTATAACCAATATAAACCAGTATAAACCAATTTAAACCAATAGAAACAAGTACAACAAATATAAACCAATTTAATCCAATAGAAACCAGTACAACCAATATCAACCCATATACCCAATATCAACCAGTACAACCAATATCGACCCATATACCCAATATAAACCAGTACAACCAATATAAACCAGTATAGCCAATATAAACTAATACAACCAGTACAAACTTTTAAAAATAACTGAGCCCCATGACGGCCCCTATGAATGAGCTACTATAGAAATGATGAAGTATTACACCAGTATATACCTGTCATTTACATATTTTATGTCGGAGCTGCTGTTGTAGAAACCCTTTGATTTGAGAATTAAAAAAACATTCAGAACTTTAGGGGAAAATAATATCATATAAGTAGATGTGATGGACCCAATTTTTTCAAGCTTAAACTGTTTTACAAATTTCCCTGAGTTCTTTCTGTCTTTTTGTGCTATGCCATTGTGCAAAGAGCACTAGAAGTGCAGTAAAAGTTGTATGGCTTGCCACAAAAGAGCAGAGCGAAATGGCAAACTTCTCGCGGTGTTTCATTTTGTCCAAAGATTACACTGCAACTCTCAGCTAACTTCAGACAAAGCCTTCGGATCACGCTCGGTTACGGGTCCCTGGACTCATTGAACCCCCAGCCTTCTCTGGCCCCTGACAGGAATAGTAATTATTGCAAAAGAGGTTAAGCTTGATCAAAGTTACAATCGGCCTTTGGTCTGGCATTGAATTAAGTCTCCTGTGAGCGGCGTCTTCTGGTTTTTTTTCGGGCCCTGCTCATCACTGCTGGATAATGCCATAGGGCTGAAGTAATTTACAGGTTATATGGAGGTTAGCTCTGGATCAATAAATCATTTAGTTGAGTTTGGGTCAGAGGAGAGGCAGCCGTGAATGGGGGGTGGGGGGGGGAGGGTACAGGGCAAAGAACGAGGCTGGATTGTGAGCAAAATGTCCACGTCTCACAGTGAACAATTACAAAACATGCCACCTGGACAAAGGGCCAGCACTGCGCTTGTTAGCCCCATTTGTTGCTAGTTAGTTTCACTCCTGTCTTTGTGATTGTGGATAAACTTGCAGCATCTCTGCTTTCTTTGGAACATTTCATGGTAAGCAGGTCACTAAATGTACCAAGGAGTGGGTTTACTTTGCCTGTCAATGACATCTCCCCTTGGCATTGATCCGTCCTCACAGCCCACACACAAGACCCCCACACACACATTCATCGATTAGCTGTCTGAATTCCATTGCTAAGAAATCAATGCTATTTGTAGCTTTGCTGCCCTGCAATGATATTGTGTATTATTGAAAGACCCGAGTAACAGACGCCTTTCTAATCATGTTTGAAATGACGGCTTACAGATTATGCTTGAATTAGAGGAGTCTGTTTAACGAGAGCGAGCAGATGCCTGCACCTCTCTTCACTTCTGCTGAGGGAAATCTATGACTTTTGCAAAGTTGTTAATGCGTGCTATACAACAGCGCTGTTGAATTCTTTCATTCTTTCTGTAATTTAAATGATTTATAATAGTTGATATTCATGTGCCGACTCTAATCCGATATTGTTTCCACTGTAAGAGCTTATTTACAAGGATTTGCATGAAAGATCTTACATAACACTGGAATACAAAATTTTTAAATTCAAGTTGTCTGCTTCAGAAATAAAATATGCAATTCATTATGGATTTTGGCAACAATAAAAATGGCTGATTGGCTACTGTTTCTAAGATGTTAAAGTTGTTTTTAATGTTTTACGTGGCACCAACTTTGGGAAGAAGCTACATTAGGGTCTGATGGTTAAGTGTCCACAAACTTTAGTCCATATGGTGTACGTACACTGTGTACGTGTGGGTGTATATGATTGTGTGACGACTACTGAAGCGAAACCCTACATTACTTTTACAGGTACGGTTTTCGCAGTTAGCAGGAAATTAGCTGTTAAGTTTTTCTAAGCATCTTTGAGAGTCTGCCATGCGTTTGCAGGAGGTTTTTTTTGTCACACCTGCTTCTTTCTGTATGTATATCCCATATGTAGAGTCTTCCTTATATTTATTTATATTATTATTTTTGCCTGAAAAGTAGTCTTTTTCATAATTTACTGCTTTTACTACTGGGGCAAACCATCTATCTATCTGTCTGTCTGTCTGTCTGTCTGTCTGTCTGTCTATCTATCTATCTATCTATCTATGAATTAAAAGTAATAGGTGAAAACTTAACTAACTTTAGTACTGACTCAATACTGCAGAATTCAAACAAATGAATATCTATAACAAAATTATAAGATACAATTTTTTTTACAGTAATAAAGTTATATATATATATATATATGTGTGTGTGTGTGTGTGTGTGTGTGTGTGTGTGTAATATACATTATATACATATATATAATGTATATAGTGTGTGTGTGTGTGTGTGTGTGTGTGTAATATACATTATATACATATATATAATATACGGTGCTTAAAGTTTCTGCACATATCTATGTAGATTCCCACAAATGTACAATTTATTCACCTTTGGGGCAAAAAATAAATAAATAAAACCTTTAACTTTGAGTCTATGTTCACTGTCGCCTTGGATTCCTTTTCACATGGGACAGGAATGGAAACCGATGTGGTCTTCGGCGATGGTAGCCCATCTGATGTGCGGTTTAATGTGTTATGCTGTTTTGCTCATCAAGCATTTGGCAGATGCTCTTATCCAGAGTGACTTACGTTATCATTTTTTTTTTTTTTTATACAACTGAGCAATTTAGGGTTAAGGGCCTTGCTCAAGGGCCCAACAGTGGCAGCAGGGTGGTACTGGGGATTGAACCACCAACCTCTGGGTTACTAACCCAGAGCCTTGACCACTGAGCTTCCACTTTGATTTGTTGTACTTTTCTTGTCAGCTCAAATCAGCCTTTGATTCTTGTCTGTTCTCTCTCCCTCCCTTTTCAACAAGGTTTTTTAATCTGCAGAACGTCAGTTCACTGGAGGCTTGGAGGTGACACCCTTCTGTTTCAAATATGGAGACTGCTGTGTACATAAAAATGATAGACTGTTGTATATTGATGTATAATGGTAATGTATGGATGAATGGATAAAAACTATTATTCAGATATGCCCTCCCATTCCCTTCCCCTTCCCAAGCGACCATTAAGATTATGCGAAATAATAACCACAACGACTTTGATACTACATTATAGTATTCTCCACTAGAGCAATACAACCAACAGCCCCCTGGACTCCACTTAGAGCACCCTGGGCCTACTTTAATCTTGAAACTGGAAAGCAAGGCAACAAGACGAACATCCTTTAGAGGGCAGTGCAGCTTCACGTTGACCATGCTGGAAGTGTAGACCTCAGCCCAGCTGTGATCAAGGCAAAAAATAGAGGAATGTATGCTCTGAGCAACAAGGAGGACACAAACCTGGCAGGTCCCACCTCCACCTTCCCGCTCTCCCTTGTGCACTGCCGGATGCCCACCTGTGTGCCCATCTGCACCAGAGAAATGCCAGTTGTTGTATATGTGTGCCAGGCTGAATCAAGACCCCAATTCCAGGTGTGCGTGTGTGTAAATCTGTGTGTGTGTGTCTGGCCCTCACATGCTGACAGCTCTCTTGGGAATGCGCTAGCTCTCCCCTGTGAGGACACAGTGGGTACACAGCTCCGAAATTCCACTTGTCATAATGCAGTGTGTCAGTAGGAATGAAAGCAGATTGCCATTTTGGCATCCAGTCTTTCGTCTTCTTTAATAACGAGGCATCTCGATCGTTCTTCGCAATAATCAAAATGTACTGGAACACTTTATTTTAAATTAAATGTAATATTTGTTTTAAAAATAATAATAATAATTAGCATATAGAAAGTTTTATTCAGTGTTATACCAGAGGGCTGTTGAGTTCTCGAATCAGAAGGTGTTGATAAAATGTTTATATTATTTTGTATAAGTGTCGAGAAATTTTCTGTAGGTGTGTATTCAGTTTTTTTAGGCAAGTATGTGTTTTCTGTAGGTGTGATCTCATTCTTTTAAGTCTGCAGCAGTTTTCTAGAGACATGGAAATGTGTAATCATTTTCTAACATAATCAATATCATACGCTATTGTTTCTACAGTATAAGAATATTTTGTATATGTATTTATAAAGCAGTGCTGTTATTTAACCTCTTATGACCCTAATGTCCATGTATCAGGACATCACTTTTTCTCCAAACTACCTTGTGTGTAGATCATGGTAGGATTGTCATGTGAGGACCACGGGATAGCTATCAGGTGCTTAAGAACAGAAAACATTAGGAATATTTAGAAGGTGTACAGCATTGTGATTGTTTGGATGTAAGTATGTAAGAAAGAAAGAAAGAAAGAAAGAAGGAAAGAGAGAAAGAAGGGAATGAAGGGTGGAAGGAAGGAAAGAAGGAAGGAAGAAATAAAAAAGGAAGGAAGAAATAAAAAAGAAAGAAAGGAAGAAATAAAAAAAGAAAGAAAGGAAGGGAGAAAGAAAGAAAGGAAGAAATAAATAAAAAAACAAATTTAAAAAGGAAGGAAGAAAGAAAGAAGGAAAATGTTTTTTTTATTAGCAGGGAGGGATATAGATAGAAAGCCAGGGACGGAGAGGTTTAGGGAAGAAAGGAAGGAAGAAGTTTTTTTATTGGCAGAGAGGGATAAAAATAGCTAAAAAGCCAGGGAGCATGGGCTCGGTGAAAGCATTTCTGAGTGGAGTTTGCATGGTCTCTCCATGCTTGCATGGGTTTCCCTCTGGGTACTCTGGTTTCCTCCCACAGTCCAAATGCATATTAGGCCAACTGGATGTTCCAAATTGCCCCTAGGTGTGAGTATAAATAGTTGCGTGAGTTGGCCCTCAGATGGGCTGGCGAGCTGTTCCGGGTATACCCCGCCTTTACTCAGCGTCAGCTGACAGGCTTCATCCTCCCCTGAAGAACATGCAAACTCCACACAGAAATTTCCAAGCCCGGAACTAGAACCTAGGACCTTCTTGCTGTGAGGCGGACGTACTAACCACCACACCATCGTGCTGCCTTCATGTAAGTTTAGCAGCATCATTTTATTTCGGGGGGATTCTTCCACAATTTTCTCCCCTAATTTAATCAGGACTACTAGACATCCACCATTATTTTTTATCAAAAGCCCTGAAACTAAGAAACAAAAACATCTGCAGTATCAGTAACTCCCTGTCAGTTGTTCTAATCCCCAACTGGGCCTTTAAAGCTATTCATATGAGTGGCGCAGTAGGAAATCACAACCGTGAGGAAGCAATTTGTTGCAGACCAGAGACAAGAGACAAGGTTAAGTGCAGTGTGAGATGGGAGGGATGAGAAAGAGATCTGTTTTGATGGTGTTGTTTTTTGTTTCCTCGCTCATCACTGAACTACAGCCTTGTGTATTTTTCCAAGTCCACATGTTGTTTGTCTTCTTGCCACTGAAAGATGCCATCGGAGGACTTTTTATTTTTGATAAAATAACTGCAACTGCTTTCAATGCATGACATTTTGAGACTCACAGCACCCCGGGGACCTGGCTTAAAAAATTCACATTAATGCCTTTAGTAGTCCGTCCTGGGATAGCACGTCACACAAGAAGGTCCTGGGTTTGAGTCCTGGGCTCGGTGGTGTGGAGTTTGCATGTTTTCCTGTGCTAGCCTGGGTTTCCTCTGAGTTGTCTGGTTTCCTCTAACAATCCAAAGACATGTACATAATGCTAATTGGCTGTTCCAGATTGCCCCAGGTATAAGTGTGAATGGCTGTGTTTGTGTGTTGGCCCTGAAAAGGATTGCCAAGCGGTCCAGGGCGTACCCTGCCTGGGCCCCAGTTACCCCCGCTGGATGGATGGATTGCAATCCATGCAATCCACATATTAGCATGTCTTTCTGAAGAGAACCTGGAGGAACCCTACATGGACAAAAGATGAACCAAGGACTTTACAGCAACCCATACTCGTCATTGAATGAGGGACTCTTGAGCTAACAGGTGTCAATATTAACATGCCGCCCTATTCACATTAGGTGATACAGTTGATGATATTCACATTAGATGATGCAAGTGGTACGTTGAAACCTCATCATCATTGGTACCGCAGTAAACTACGTCACATCGCAGTGAAGAATAATTGAAACAAAACCTACTGCCAGAACATTATACTGTATATGGCTACCATTTCTCAGGAACACCTATAAGCCCTTTAAATCAATTTCATGAAATCAGTTCACTTAAAAATGGGTAACGTGTATAAAAATATCCCAAGATGGGTTATTATGAATATAGGCTTTATGTACCTGACAGGATCCGGTTAAAGTCAAGCATGGTCTCATGGTTATATGCCGTAATGGGAGACTCATTGATCCGATCTATCGTTATATCCCATTTTTAATTGATAGCCATGACCACAAGGAGATATTAAAGTAGTAGCAAATTAATGAGCTTGGTAATGGTCTGAACTGCTGCTGGGAACCACTCGGTTATGAAGACGCAGCTGTTCTAATGGTCTGACCCAGCGCAACATCATATCACAGAGACCATTTCTACCAATGATGGGGTCTTAGCAGCTTGAAGCACTATTCGACCTTCACTGTGTCATGTTTTATGCATTTAGACAAACTCAAACTGTGAGGCCACAGCAGTGAGGCAGATCTTGCGAGGAACATCTGGAAAGTCGGAGGATGCATCAAAAAATAAAAAATAATTTCTACAGCCAGCATTCTGAAGTTCACTCAGGTTCAATTATGAACTTTTTTCAAGTCACGTTGTGGATTCCAATTATTTACACCCAAATTTTTAAGTTTGCGTTTCCTGGATTGACCTCCCATCTGCTAGAGTCGAGCCATGTCTTCGCTGAGTAACAAATGAACCTGACACACCAGAGACTGTGGGCCCGCACCTGCTTAGCTTTTTCACCCGCCTGTCTCCCACAGCGCTAGACTGACAAAGCTCAGGCCTCGGTGGGCTCCAGACGATGCCTTTCTGTCTTAGCGCTGTGCTGCAAGGCACCCGCTACTTATTTGGACTATGGTGGCATCTGTCAGCGCTGGGGTTGGTACAGCCCTTGGGGGATGATACCCTTGCCTATAAATAACCTCAAAATGAATAAAATAAGATAAATAAGCATGGCTCTGTTGCTGAGGAGACACAAGACCACAAGACCAGAGGACTGATCAGGATAATTAGATTTTTTCTTTTTTTTTTCTAGTATGAGGACAGCGCCTCATACCCTAAGCATGGGGCCATAATTGAAACAGTGCGCTGTGGTATTGTGGCCGAGGGGTGATTGATGCTGCTTTAGAACACTGCTGTCCACATGGATACCAGAGATTTACCTGAGGAAGCAACAGAGATGTGAGAAGCTGCTTAGGTGGCTCATTTGGGTTTGGCTGAAAATTGGGGCCATCCATCAAACACCAGATTTAACAAGCACCAAAAACCATGCAGCCCAGCGAAGATTTCCTGTTTAAGCCAGTGAAGTGGGAAACGTGCAAGGGGCAGAGACTAGTGAGGGTCTATCAATCAGGCAGTTGGCTCCTTTATTTAGCAAGTCGAGGGACAGTCTCAGGGGCCTCACACAGCGGGTTCTGGCTTGTTGGGCATGCCTTACTCCCATGGTTGAAGGTATAAAGAAAGGGAGGGCAGGAATCAGAGAGGAGAGAAAAGAGCAAGAGGTTTTAAGACTTGGCCATGTCCCTTGATGAGCTAGCATGCTTCATCTTTCTTGCGCATAGACCTGTAACTATGGCTTGATGGGATTTTCAGCCCCATGGCCTCCACGCCTCTCAGGTGTGCTATGAGAGATGTGAGGCCAGCCAAGTGCACTACAACAGGGCAATTTCACTTTCTCACACTGCTTTAACACAGTGATGGTACTGCTTCAGTTGCCTTATGCCGTGATGAGACAGAGGCAAGACTTAATGGTCCTGCATGTATAAGAACTGTCATGAAAGCCTATAATGATTGTAATGGTGATGCATGGATCTGCAGTTTGATGCATCAACTGAACCAGAAGATTGAGGATCTTTTTTAGTTTTTTGCTTGGATTAAAGTTTTAATTATGACTATGACATCATTCATTCTATATTCACCAGGCTTTAGTCTTATCACCAAACAACCTGCTCAGGTCACGGAACAAGAAAGGAACCTCCTTGAATCTCCGTTTGTTCTTGTTCAGCCCCCCTCGCTCTTTTCTTTCATATAGATTTTCCCACCATTCTGCTCCGGTTAAATGCCGCCCACAAGGACACAGGGATGTAAACATTATTTTGTTAGCCTGGCCAGATACGGGGAGAAGGAGGGCTAGCAAAAGGAGACGGAGAGCTCAGCGTACACACAGACACACAAAATCAATGCTGATCGATGTTTTATATCACTGAGACGCTCCTATTCCTGACCTGAATCACCTGAAGGAAAAAAAACCCACCTCCCAATCACCTCTGGTATAAGAGGGCATCATCTCCCTCTTGTATTCCAGCCAGGGTTCAATAAGCCACTCTGCTCTCAATCAAAGAAAGAAAAGATGATAATGATTGGGGCAGAACAGGCACAGACTGGAGGGACCGAGAGCCAGTAAACGGAGTAAAAGGTTTCTGAATCACAGCATCAATATTTAATATTGCAATGAAAGATATCATTTATTACTTGCAAGGGCCATGTATCCTGTTTTGGTTCTACTTAAGATGGAGAACCAGGACACATAACAGATGAAATCTAGGGCGTGACTGTGAATTCGGTGGTAGATGTACACAAAGATCTATTACATACATATTGCTGTAGTATATTCCAGAGCATGAGGAAAAACTATGAGGTGAATGTAGTTCTCTGTAAATTATTACATAATTATATATCTATATATATATATATATTTAAAAATGATAACAGAAAGAAAGATAACAGGTGTAATTTACTCTTGGTGTACGTGTTAGAGATAAGAAGGGTAAGCAGTACACACCAGTGCACCACCAAGACACTAAATTTAATACAACACGGAAAACAGGATTTTTTTTTTTAGAGCATGACCAGCAAAACCCAGAGACAAGCCAATTTAATCCAGAATTTTGAACAGATCTGAATGGATCAATACTTCAATCCCTCGGATGCAGAGAGTGTTATTAAAGTGAAAACAATGGCAGGAGGGGGGGAAAAATGATACCAGAAAAGGAAAAAATAAATAAATAACGGCGACCTGTCAGAATACAGCCTGGCACATTGGCAATGGTGTCTGCTTTCTCTAATTAATTTTCACAGAAGTAAAGACAAAATGTGCCAGTTTTATTTCCTCTGCCAGCACGAGGAGCTAATGAGTTTCCTACTGAGCAAAACTGAAGATAACCAAGTAAGAGGCGAAAGAAAAACATGCATACTACCCCGATCTAATGTGCTTTTTTAATGAATTCCATATCTGCTCAAGTCACACCATAATGGTGATTTTATGGCTTTTTTTCAAACTGCTGCAATGGTAAATGTGCTGCAGATGCTACTCTAGAGATAAACCGTAACTTGCCTTTGAAAACGACACAGACTTGGGGACGTACGTATGTTTTCATGAGTGGTGTTGAAGTTGATGCGAAAGATCTGTTACAATACAAATTGCATCAAGCATACGGCATTAGAACGATAGTATTTACTGCTTTTAACAAGAACGTCCAAGCAGACAAGATTATAAAACATCTCAAAGTTAACAGAATGAAGGATAAAATCTGAAAACATTAAACTCGCATTCAGGGGCAGTGGTGGCCCGGTGGTAGGGTGCTGGCTTACTGATCTGAAGGTCGGGGGTTCAAGCCCCACTATCATTGAGTTGTCACTGCTGTCCCCCCAGTGCAGCTAACTGGGTTATCAAAGGCCAGCCATGTCTGTCACTGTCTGTGGTGAGGGGCATGTTAAAGATCCATTGCTGTCGTCCGTAAAGAGTAGGCCATTGGGTTGCAGTGTGTTTCTGCTCTGTGATGGCCTGGCGAGCTCTCCAGGGTGTACTCTGTCCTCGCCCAGAGTTGGCTGAGATGGGCGCCAGCCTCCCTGCAACCCTAATTAGGCGGATCAGTGGTTCAGTAAAATGAATGAATGAATAAACTCCTATTCAAGAATCTTGTGTAATGTTTGGATTTATAAGAAATTGTACAGCATGTCACAAATTCCCGTCTCAAGCATGTACTTCCTGGCCCTGCGATGGTCTGGCGAGCTGTTCATGGTGTACCATGCCTTTGCCCAGTGTTGCTAAGAAGGGCTCCAGCCTCCCTGTGACCCTCATAGGATTAAGCGGTTTGGCAGTGAGTGAGTGAGCATATACTTGGCCTGGTGGGCTGTTCAGGGTGTGCCATGCCCTCGCACAGTGTCCACTAACATGTGCTCCTGCCTCGCTGCGACCATGATAGGATTAAGCAGTTTGGCGAATGAGTGAGCTGTACTTGGTCTGGGGAGCTGTTCGGGGTGTACCCAACCTTCGCTTGCAGTCAACTGGAATGGACTTCAGCTTTGTGACACCTCCCCTGCAGCATACAGTAGTTTACCTTGAAATTCCTTTAACTGAAGTAATCATTCGCAAATTACTATTATATATGTCATTCCCGTGCAGCACACAAGGGTTTCAATACTGATCAATGATACTGATTCAATGGGTGATAAGGCAGCCCTATGACTATACAAAATCTGGTCGACGATCAAGTTGTCAGTAATTTTTTCAAAGTCTATTCGCTAACAGCCCATTCAAAAGCTACTTGTTAAAAATGCTTGCAGTAGTGAATCCACGGCTGTTTTAAGTCTCTTTGCATAGTCTTGCCAATACTGAGCCTTGTTTTCTATTGGCTTTGACAAGTAGGACCTTACACATGGCATTGGCGTAACATATCCCATCCCCCAGATGAGAATCAATCAATTGTGGCTGATGGTAAATAATAAGCAGCTGCTACATTTTTTTCATCCTATTAGGTAAAATTGGGCACGCACTACTTTTTTCCCCCTGTAAACCGAGGTGCACATGTAGAAATCAGAGACCCTGTGCCTGTTCAGAATGAACGCACTGTAACTAGCCACGCCTCTTCTGATGACCACACTCTAATTAGCCTATCCTGTGTGAACTGCATATAGTGCTTTATTTGAATCTACGAACCCTGTGTTTTACCCCAGTGACACTCTGTGAATAAAAATGTCTGGAGAATCATTACATGAAGAGAGAAATTGTTAACCACGATTTCATGTGCACTGGCCCACATTCTCCCTCAAGATCCTGGAGGAAGGTTATCTCTGAGCGAGGGTGGGGTATCTAAAACTGAGCATGTGGGATTTTCCTCCTTAATATTCGTTCATTTTCTGAATTGCTTAATCCTTATTAGGGTCACGGGAAGCCAATCTCAGCCGACTCTAGGCGAGGGTGGAGTACACCCTGGACAGCTCACCAGGCCATCGCAGGGCAGAAACATGCTCTTTATGAACGACAGCAATGGTTCTTTTACATACCTCTCACCACAGTCAGTGAGAGACATGGCTGGCCTTTGATAACCCAGTTAGCTGCACTGGGGGGACAGCAGTGACAACTCTGTGATAGTGGGGCTGGAACCCCCGACCTTCAGATCAGTAAGCCAGCACCTTAGCCACCGAGCCCACTGCCCCCCTTAATATTCAATGTACACAAACTTAAAAGGGCAAAACCTAACACATAGAGACCTCAGAGGAAGACCACGGTACGACCTTTATCTTTTCAGTTGCCTCACATGCCCAAAGCGCTAATTCCACAGGTCATGTAGATGAAGGAAAAGTAACTACCACCAAAAAACGTATCATTCATATCACACCATTTTTCCCACCTTCACATTTCTTAGCTGGGTAGAATTAGAGTTGAGGGTTAAGGACCTTGCTCAGTAGCCTATCAGTGGCAACTTGGCAGCACTGGGATTCAACCTAACAATACCCTGATCAATAACTCAGAACATTAACCCTGAGGCTCCACTGTCTATTTGAGGAGGTCGGAAAAAATTTGAAAACTTTCCTTTGCCTACTTTTGACAAAAAAGTGAAAAAGATGTTCCATGCTGGATCAGAAGGTATAGAGTAAACCAAAGCTTCACAGTTAATATTACCATTCTAGTAAGGCAGAATTTTATTGTTTTGCTTTATTACCCAATCTTTCACCTCTCTATCTTCATCCGAGCCCCAATGTCCTCCCTCGCTCATCCTCCTGAGAGAGAAAGTTGTCGTGTTTAGTCCTTGATTTATGTCCCTGGCTTTGTGTGCTTATACAATGGTTCAGTAACACTGGAGGATCAATGCGAGGCAGGATTTAACCGAGAACAGACCGGCTACGCCTTCAGCACTGCATACTGAGTGACTGGAATAGCATAAGAGACCACAGAGGTCTAGAGCTGTGGTTTGGTTTTTATATACTTGGATACCAATAATAATGTTGTAAATAGTCTTGAAGTAAACCATGTGTGTGTGTGTGTGTGTGTGTGTGTGTGTGTGTGTGTGTGTGTGTGTGTGTGTGTGTGTGTCCTCTGTATTTAAAATGTTTGGCATTTGCAGAAATTTACTTGTTTTCAACAAACAGCACAACAAATGGTCATAATTAAAACTACAGAAAACTGTCTGAAGTTGGGGCTGGGGCTGATTTCCTTCTAGTTCAAACTGTCAAACTATCGGCTTGTAAAGCCATGACATCACGATTGTATTTCCTGGGCCAAATTAAATTAAACCTTTTTAACACGCCACAGCACTCTATCCCTCATTGTTTAAGCACATCCAAGTCCAAAAAATGTAGTTGCGCTTACTTATAAAATATAACCTCTTCAGAAAGAATAAAATAAATTTATATATA
>JBCNYH010000026.1:24444286-24464129 GCA_039654325.1 Tandanus tandanus
AGCCTGGTTCCTCTCAAGGTTTCTTCCTCGTGTCAACTGAGGGAGTTTTTCCTTGCCACTGTCACCGCGGGCTTGCTCAGTAGGGATGTGTAGGGGGTTGTAGGAAAATGTTTAAATTCATTTTTAAATTACTTTTACTATGTAAAGCTGCTTTGCGACAATGTCACTTGTAAAAAGCGCTATACAAATAAAACTGAATTGAATAGAATTTCTAAGCAAGAAATTCACTTACGGTCTGACAGGCTCAAATGTCCATGCTGGATTTCGTGCTCTGACGTTCTACACTGCCCTCTAGTGCCAACTGCATGTAAAATTAAAAACCTGAATTTGATTCGGACAGCGAATATACTTGTGTGACAGAGTTGACATAGTTCTTGGGGACATAACTTCATATGCTCGAAACACCCAAATTTGTAAATTTTCTGTCTTTGTACATATACAGAATTGTCAACACATGAAGGTACTTTTATATCAGAACAGATCTGGGCAAATCCAATTTAACATGAACTTTAACTTTTTTTTTTTTTTTTTTTTTTTTTTTAATAAATGGGTATATAAAGAGTGGGACATAAAATATGCATTTCTATGAGAATGACCCATGTATGCTTATTGTGTTATTTAATGTTTTTCAGTGTTGTTTGGGTTTAAGGATAGTTAACTGTCCACTCCTGGACTTTGGTTTTACAGCAATGACCATCTTGCTTTGGGTTTTTTTAATTTATTCAATTATTTTTTTTAAGCGATTACAGTCCTGCTTCCTTATTTTCTGTTGGTCCACAATAGAACCACATTTCTTGAAGTACTAGGCAAAAGTACATTATCTGAAAATGTGCATCTTTTAGATCTGCATCCTTCCCCTATATTTATTAATTTTTTGAGCGGCTTAATCCTAGAGTCACGGGGATGCTGGCTCCCTTCTCAGCCGACTCTGGGTGAGGGCAGGGTACACTCTGAACAGCTCAGCAGACCATTGCAGGGCCAATACACATACAACCATTCACACTCACACCTAGGGGCCATTTGGAACAGCCAAATAGCCTACTGTGCATGTTTTTAGATTGTGGGAGGAAACCGGAGTGACCAGAAGAAACCCATGCAGAGAACATGCCAAGTCCACACAGAAACGCCCGAGCCCGGGAATCGAACCCAGGCCTTCTTGCTGTGAGGCGGATGTGTGCCACAATGGTGCATCTTTCCCCTTCAGTGATTTTTTTTTCTGGCTGACAAAGTTTGTTTGGTACAACCATTTTATTTCTGAAAAAGCAGAAATATGTAGGTTTCAGATATCTTATTCCTGGCACCTGACTTGTTATACTGTACTGTGTTATACTACTTGCAAATAATGCAATCATCCTAAAGGAGCCTATTATTTAGTGTTTTCTTACTGAACAATGAACATGGAGGTTTTATATAGGTATTAAGGAAATAACAACTATGCATTTCCTAAAATGTCACCAACAATGAAAAACAAACAAACAAACAAACAAACAAACCAACCAGCAAACGCTCGAATATTAGTTTTAGCAAATGGAACTACACGACATTAGCTTTAGCAAATGGAACATGTCAGACATGCCTTATCTACTGAAACCATTCCTGATATGTTTTTTTCACTTTTAACCATGCATAAAAACCCATATTCAATAAATTATCCACACATTGATGTTTTCTCATCCCAGCTCTGCATAAGCTAATGTTGAAAGTCATTCATATACTGTATAACGATGTGCACGCTGCCAAACTATCGTTTAGACCTTGCTTGGCTTGCACCCAACTTAATACGGACTGATAGGCTTCAAGCCAATCTCCTAATTTTACGCTGTAAAATGAACCAGTGAGCCAAATAATCAGCCTGGCACTCATTATTGCCAAAGTGACACCTGTTATATTTAGAACAAGTAAAGAGTTGGAGTTGTTTATGTGCGCTCACTAGTGTCGAATTTTGATTAGCAAGTTGAGAGATGGATAACCAAAATTAGACATCTGCTGCTGTTTATTGAAATTAACCTACGATCCCTATTATTTGCTTTTTATAATTTACTATGCGGCGGCAGGTAGTGTAGTGGTTAGCACGTCCGCCTCACAGCAAGAAGGTCCTGGGTTCGAGTTTGGCCTTGTCGAGGGTATTCCTGTGTAGACTTTGCATGTTCTCCATGTGCTTACGCAGGTTTCCTCTGCATAACCCGGTTTTCTCCAACAGCCCAAAGATGTGCACAGTAGGCTTATTGGCTGTTCCAAATCACCCCAATGTATGAGATTAAGTGTGAATGGTTGTGTGATGACCCTGCAATGGTCTGGTGAGCTGTTCAGGGTGTACCCCTGCCTTCGCCCTGAGTCGGCTGAGATGGGCGCCAGCCTCCCCGCGACCCTAGTTAGGATTATGCGGCTTAGAAAATGAATGAATTAATTGTTATTCCAAATTGGCATTGTGTGAGAATGATTGTGTGTGTTCGCCTTGTAATGGACTGGCGAGCTGTTCAGGGTGTACCCCGCCTTCATGCAGTGTCAGCTGAGATACCCCAGCCTCCCTGCGACCCTAGTAGGATTATGCGGCTCAACAAATGACTGAATAATTTGTTATTATTAGTATTATTATTATTAGTATTATTAATAATACTAATAATAAACTGCTTTTCATTTAGAGCACAGTTGGCAAAAGCTAAAAGAAAATAATTTAGAAGTAAAAAATAAAGCATACAGAGCTCATTTGTGATATGTCACTTCGGAATCATTGTGCAATTTGAAATAACGAGCTTTTTAAATGGAATATTTATTATATTTCATGCTCTTTTAACCATAATCTACAGTAGGTTTGCTATAAATCTGCGCCAATGCTTGATTTCCTTTCATTGTCAAGCTCAATAAGAAATATCACATGCCTATATATATATATAACAGTCACTCAATAAGAGAGAGAGAGAGAGATAGAGAGAGAGTTATGTGCAAATCTTTCCAAGCAATAGTCTCAGACCAAAATAACACAGGCCTACTGCAGTTGTATGAAAAAATAAGTACATCCCATGGAAATGATAGATTTTTTCCCCCCAACATATTTGTCCAAGCAAACATTTCACCCTTTTCAATACAATTCCTACAGATAAACGGGATACTCTCCAAATGACAGATCAAATTGACATTGTGTAGTCATTGTCATAATTTAAATAAAGAAACAAAGAAACAAAGAAATCACATGAAAAAGTAAGCACTCCTGCATTTATTACACGTTCAAGTTCTTAAAATTAGAATCAGGTGTTCCAGATAATATGCCATTGATTAGACCCTCCTGCAGGGGGAACCTGTTGTATTTAAAGCTGACATCTAGGCTCTGGTATTCTGTTTGCTATTGGTGTCATCCTTGCCAAGTTCTTAATACTTTTCCGAGCCTTCGGGAGAAATGTCATGTATGCCTGCGAGTCTGCCAAAGGATTTTAAAAGATCTCTAAATGATAATTAAAATAAATAAATAAGTCCCATATGAGAAAAATCATCTTCAAGATTTCAAGCGACTGCCAATTTGTCCAAGATTGGCCACCCTGGTAAATTTAGCCCAAGAGCAACTATTTGATGCAAAAACTGTCTCCATGAATCAAAGCACATTGGAGCAAGTGTACAGTTTGCTAGTGAACACACAACAAAGACCAGACCTTTTGAAATAATGTTTTCCAAGGAGGTGAATCAAAGATTGATTTGTTTGGCCATAGTTAAAGTACATTTAAATTGGAGAGGAACTTCATACTTACTGTGAAGCATGAGGATGGAAATGTTATGGTGTGGGTTGCTTTGCTGCCTCAGGGACCAGGCAGCATGCAGTCATTGATTCAACTATGAAGTCTTCATAATATCAAAGAGTGCTTGTACAAAAGTGTGAGACCATCTGTCCCAAAAGTTGAAGTTGAACCATAGGTGGACTTTTCAACAGGATAATGATCCAGAGCACACTAGCCAAAATACTTTGATTCAATGCCCAGATTTGAATCCCATTGAAATGTTGTAGGAGGATTTGAAAAAGTGCAGTATGTACCAAAAACTCTCAAGTATCATGCAGCTGAAGTAAGAGTGGTCAATACTAGCTTCTGAGGAATATTACCTATAATGTCTATTAGTATTTTTGCTTAATACATGATTGTGAAAGGGAATCTTTTTTGTGAGTTTTGTTCAAATAATCCATGTTCATCTGTGGGGACTGTATTAAGAGGATGAGATAGTTTGCTTGTTCATATATGTTTTAAAGAAATCTAATTTTTTAATGGGATGTTCTTATTTTTTTGCATGAAAAAAAGTAAATCAACAAAAACTAAAAAAAAAATAAAAAATACAACAAAAAAAGCACTGTTCTTTGTTTTTTGCACTGTTGTTCACTGTTCGTTATTTTATTTTTTAAGCTTATTTATTTAGGTAGTTTGTATACCGAGAGCTAATTAGTAGCACAGACGCTTGTTTTTTAAGCTACATATAGTCATACAACTTCTCTGAGGTTCTTAGCCTAAAGGATAAAACCCTTTAAGATAGCTTTATTTTCACAGCTACCCCAATTTTGTCCATAAGCTCCAAAAATGATCTTTCAGAGTGCTAGTTTTATGTTCGTGCTTAAACCTCGCATAGATTTGAAAGTGTCCTCCATATTGTTTTATTATTTTTAGTAGAGTTTAGTCACTTTTACTGCAGCAAACAATTCAATTTGGGAATATCAGACATCTCTAGTCATAAACACTATAATATAATACGAATGAATGTTCCAGTTTCTTGTTTCACAAAAATTCAGATATATTTCTCTTTACGTAGCATTTTAAAGCATCCTAATAAATTCATTCACTCACTCTTTTGCTAAACTATTTAATCCTATGGGTGAAGGCGAGGTACACCCTGATCAGCTTGAAATACCATCACAGGGCCAACACATACAATCATTCATACTCACCCCTAGGGGCAATTTAGAACAGTCAGTTAGCCTAATGGGTATGTTTTTGGACTGTGGGAGGAAACTGGAGTAAACCCACGCAAACGGGAGGAACATACAAACTCCACACAGAAACTCCTGTTCCTGGGACTCAAACCCAGTACCTTCTTACTGTGAGGTGGACGTGCTACCCATCCTAATAAATTCTAGTTCTTAATTCAGATTATGAAATAACATCCTTTTTTAAAAACTCCTGCATTTTTAGTTGCAGGTTAAACAGATATGGAAGATCTGAATTGTACTGGATATAGTACAATATTGATTATTTCAGCAGAATAACACTCCCAGATTGGAAATTAATAGAATGTTGACTCAAGGAACCTGAAAAATAATGCTTTATTGCTGTGACTTAAAAAAAAAAAATTACTTTAAATGTGTATTAAAAAATTTGGCACACTTGGTTGTTGCTTCAGTGGAACTGAGATGAAGCAGTGTTACCAAAGGGGGGCGATGTATCCCACAAAATGAAAGAATGATCTAAACCCCTTGATCATCTGCGGACTAGGTAGGAGTGTATTTTTTTTTTTAGCAATGATTACATGATATATGTATGCTTGTAACTATATAAAGCTTTTAATAGTTTGGTTGTGATCGAATATGTGAATTTTGGGTTGCTGGTGTTTCTGAGAGCAATGATGCCATAAAAGGAAATGTATGTTAAAAAATAAATGTAATAATAAATAAATAAATAACTGTCTGCCTTTTTCTTACATCAAGATTCTTGTTTAATGACATTGAAATATTAAAGCCCTAAAAAAGATTTGAGAAAGTATAAAATCCTTGGTGGCAATAATAATTATAATAGTCCACTATTTCCCACATGAAATATTTTATAATGGTGCTTATTGGGTTAATTATATATGTTACATGTTTAGCTGCAGTAGCTGAAGTTGTAGATTCAGCAGTGATTTGCAGGAAGGGTAATTTCTCCATTTTAATTAGTAGCATTTGCGTTGTTTGTTTTAATGAACAAAAATGAAAACCCTTAATAAATCCCTTTGGACCCCCTGCCTTTGGTAGACAATAATACAACCTCTCAGTGGAGGCATTTATTTTCATTTTATTATATACCCAAACTCTGTTTTCACCTGATAACAAAAGAACTAGAATTAAACATGAACTCTTGTTAAGCTGCTTTTATGAAGAAAAAGATGATGATGATGATGATGATGGCTATTAATATCTATTCTTTTAATAATTTTCTAAAGCCTCCGTAATTGATTCTTTTAACCTATTTAAAAAATACTTTACACTTCTTTAACTTGCTGAAAATCATTTAAATGAGCTAAAAAAGTTCAAATTGACTCCAACATTAAACATGGATGGCCGGCTGCTTCGATTAGCAATTATCCTGCTCCAACAGAAAGCTAATCGTTTCTTCAAAGAAATATTTCACCAAACCTAACGTGAACTCTTCGGATTAGTCAATAATCTTTGTTTTTTTTTTTAGAAATGCATCTTGCAAGTCTAGGTTGCAGACAGTGCAAGACATCAAATAAACTCATGCAATTGTACTAGTGCTGTCGGGCCACAACACTGTGTAATTCTGAAATTTGATTGGTCAGAAGGGAAATATTCTTTTTTTTTATCCCATCAACTAAAGAAGATAGTAGCTCTGGCTGTGATTTGAGATGAACATGCATGTGCTCTTTCTTCTCTGTTATAATTTACACATGAATATGTATGATGCATTACTTATACACATTACTTATTTACTATATATACTTATAATGCAAAAAATAAAAAAAAATTATTTAGGAAAGAAAAACTGTAATACGGTTTTGTTTTTCTACCAGATCTGACTTTTTCCAGTCGGGTCAATGGTTCTGATTTACATCAGGTTGCGATAAACTTCCATAGTATCACCATGCCCAATGCCGTGCTGGTGTAAATGATGGGAGTCTGCTGTAGAAAGTTTTCATCCCCCTTCAATTTGCATGCTTAATGATGCCAAGCGTGAGTTAATAGGGGGTGTAATGACTTCTGACTGGTCGGAGTCAGGAGCGGACCCTGGGCCGGGCCATGCTAGGAGGGTTGGGGAGGGGGTTAACACACACCATACGGCAGTTCTCGCACTCTCTCTCTAGCTCTTTCTCACTGTCTCTTTCCTTCTTGCATGTGATAAGGGAGCCAGGAATTGAACTCATGGTTTATGAAAACACTACATTATCTACGTAGCTGTCACCTTTCTATCAATATGGCACTGGCGCTGTCTTTGTCTCTCTGTAATTCATAGATTTATCTGACCTATAGTGCACGAGGAAGAAGGCTCAACAGCATCTGATCGCAAATTCTAAGCAGATTAATGCTCGTGTTCTATTCCGCTATGGAGTTATCAATATCCAAGCAACATCTGCTTGGTTGTGGGCTGTTACAAGGATTTTGGCATGTTTTAGAAAATCCCACACAAAAACACAGTTCTACCCATACTTCTAGAGAGCTGCTATATCCCATGGCGTTCATATGGAATGTTGCAAACAGTCATTTCACAAGCAGGCTATGGCAGTATTGAAGTAAGATGTAGCAACAGATTGGCGATAACAGCTCAAAAATTACCAACAATCTGTTATTCTCTGAATTTCCCGATTTGGTCGTAATTGCACTGATATCAGCGAGAGCAGATTGCACTATCTGTGCATGCTTTCTCTGACTGATTTTAAGGTACGACTCAGTGTGCGCGCCTCATCCCCTTCCACAGCTGTTAATGTATTTCAGATGTTGTTTGAGCGTTGATATGCTTGCCATGTGTCCTGGCCCACGCTTTATCCTGCCTGGCATCATCTTTCTTGGCTCTGGACATGGTGCTGGCATGGTCATTTCTGAATCCTAATGGTCACAGGTGCAATCGTGACCATACTGTCTCCTCCAGGTGTTGCCTCCCAGTCGAGTGTCACTTTAAGCCACATCCATCTGCTATTGGAAGCCACGGAGATTTCTGACTCTCAAGTCGTCCAAGAAGGAAATGTAAAAAGTTCATAAAGCAGGTTGTTTCACACTTTTAATGATGATGTCCAATATGTTCAAAGTATTGAAATTCCCCCTTATTTATTTGCATCATGGTGAAAACTACAATGACATAAAGCTAGGAAAGGTCTTTATAAATTATTACACTAATATAATACTTCCTATAGTGAATCACTCAAAATTAGATATGTATAGAATTACTCGCGGTCATGTGCAAAAAGAATTGTCAATACTTTTCTAGTACTAAAATTTTATTCTCACCTCAGCTAAGTAGGTTGTTTTAACCAGGCTTTCTGTGTTTGTTTGCTAGCAGGATTACTCAAAACATTATCTGTGGATTTTCATGAAATTTCTTCCAGAGTTGGCACTTTGGACAAGGTAGACTCCATAAGGTTTTGGAGAGGATCAAATTCAGGATACAGGATTATTTTTAAAAAGATTCTTAACATTGTGAGAGAGGACAATTTTTTGGAAGTGTCATATTAGAGAAAGCCCAGCAGGGGGTGCTGTGTACTTTGTGTTACTTGCAAAAAGTTATAAATTTCTACAAAGGTGGGACTTTGGACAAGGAAGACTATATAAGATATTGGAGATGATCCGGATCAAATTCTAAATCCAGGAAATTTTGTAAGATAGGATGATTTGTTGATATTTTTGTTTATTTCAAGGATTGCTGGGCTCTCTGAATGCTCTTGTTTATTTATTAAATCTGGGCAATATTAAGATTTACTGTAAGTTATATGCATAATGAATAGGTGATAGTAAAATTCTGTTTGCCATAACTGAGGCAAACTTTAACAATATCAAATTTTATTAATTGAACAACGCAAAATATTAACTTTAAAAGTTTAATAAAGTAGCCTACATCTCATTAACACATTTTTTAAAATCATTTATTATCTTGTTTTATATGCACAACTAACTCTTAGAGCACAATAAAAAGTAAAGTAACAGGATGCACTGGATCATGTGTTATTTTATAAACTGATAAATGATGAGGGTGAAAACAAAAAATTAAATTAAAACCATATTTGCAGTGATTAATGTGATAATTACAACTAAGTATCATTCATGCAGCACTATATTGGAAATATACTTGACTCCTATTATTATCATCACTGTATTAAGAGTTTTTATTTAAATTTTTTAATTGTTTCTTGGCTTTATGTTGTTTTATTTCACATGTGATAGCAAAGAAAAAACCTTTTTTGTCTTTTTCTGCTTCTTTGGACTGCAGACTTCTGCTATCCCTTGTGTTTTAAAGCAGCGGTCCTGATGCTATTGAAAACCCATTTTAATGATCTGAAATCAAGCTAAGTAGCTGTTACCTCTGATGTAACTTGAAACACAACTTGGCAAACTCTATCTTGCACAAAAATGTAAGTTTAAATGTTAACTCACTCAGTAATTTGCCGAACCTCTTAATCCTACTAAGGTCACAGGGAGGCGGGTACACCCTGAACAGCTTGCCATACCATATGGGAAGAAACTGGAGTATCCGGAGGAAACCCACGCGAGCATGGGGAGAACATGAACATGCAGACTCCACATAGAAATGCCCGAGCCTGGGACCTTCTTGTTGTGAAGCGCACGTGTAAACCACTACACCACTTCATCAAAGTTGGATGCACCAAAACATCATCACCATAAGTCTCTTTCGGATGACTGACAAGTAAATATATAACGGATACATGGTCATACAGTGGTTAGCAGTCTTACTTCACAGCAAAAATAACCTGGGTTCAAGCCCCATAGCTGGCGGGGGCAATTCTGTGTAAAGCTTGCATGGTCCCTTTACCTGGGTTTCCTCAGAGTACTCTGGTTTCCTCCACACATTCTACTTTACCGGCTACTTTAAAACATCCATAGGTGTGAGTGTGAGTGTAAATGGTTGTGTATTATGTCTGTAGTAGCCCTACAATAGACTGGCAACCTGGAGCTTTGTACCCTGCCTCTTGCCCAGAGTCAACAGGAATTGGCTCTATTGGGATTATATCCCTGCGACCATAACACGATATTAAAGACTAATGCTTGTGAATGGCTTACCAGTTCTGCATTAGCCCAGTCTTACAGTGACTCACAGTTGGGTATATGTACTTCTATAAAGCCTCATACTGTATTTTAATCCTGTGACTTGCTGAGTCGGTTTTGCGTGCCAAATATCCTATATGATCAGGTACTGTAAGTAAGTTAAAAAATCCAAGAACAGCTCGGGTAAAAGCAAAGTGGCGCTTCTCACTGTTAAGGAATGCAAGTTTAAAAAGAAAGAATTTAAGAACGTTTCTCTGCTGTGCCTCGACTCTGACCGACCAGCACTATTGTCATCTCATAATACTATTGTTTTATGACAATGATTCATCACATGGCCAAAAGGTAATATTATAGCGGAGAACTACAGGCAGCACAATTAAATTTGTGTTTGACAGCAGGAGATGTTTGTCTCCATTGCATGCTTGCATTTTTAATAGCAGAACAGCCTCTAGCTTTTTTTTCTTTCTTTCTTTTTTCTTTGTCTTTTTAGTTCGGCTGTGAAGTTCACCAAGGACATGCTTCAACAAATGATCATTGCTTGACCTTGTAATTAGTCTTCAGTAGATACTCAAATGGTGGTTAATTACAGGAGTAGAATAGTGAAATACTTACAGGTTCCCATTTTTTTTATTCCCAGAGGGGTTAATGTGCATTAATGAACATTCTGTATTATTTTCCTAACAACTTGTAACATAACATGCTCAGAAAAACTGTTTGGATCTCTGCGCTAGCACGATGCAAGAGTTCTAAAGCAGCCAGATGTTACTCTTTGAAAACACCCTTACTTAAGCATGCATGACTTTGCAGTATATCATATGGCTTTATATCATATGCGGCTGGTGTATACCAATCCGTTAGCATAAATGTCCCAGCTCTCTAAATCTAGCTTGTATTACCTTTACTTTAGATCATACACCTGAACTTCCTGACAGTTCCTGTAGTCCTCCTTCCCCCTGCCAACACCTACGTTTACCGGGCAGGCCTGACACTCTGTCCAAGTGCCTCTGGCGTTTTTAGCGTCATAGCATCTCCACTCCAGCGTGCCCATGCCTGCTTGTCCCAATTGGACCGTCGTCAAGAAATGTATGTGTGTGTGCATGGTGTGGCATCTCGTGGCCTGGCGCTCCCGTCATGTGAAGATGAATGGTGCTCTGTCACTCGCCGTGCTCTTCAGAGGCCCGCGCTCTGCGTGAGCAAAGTGCCAGTCATTAACGGGGGAGGCAGGATGAAAAATGAGTTCATTTACGGGCAAGTCCTGGGAGCTGGGTAACGTCAGCACCCTCCCCTCCACCCCACCCTGGTCTCACTCTCTTTCTTATTCTCTCTTTACCCCCCCCCTCCCCCCACTCTCTCTCTCTCTCTCTCTCTCTCTCTCTCTCTCTTTCTTTCTCTCTCTCTTTCTCTCTGTCTCACTTCCTTTAGTGGGGGATCAAGGGAGGGAGAATTACTCAGCAGATTTTAAGGATAGTGATTGAGAGGCGGCCTGGAGCTAGCCAGGGAAAGATGGAGAGAGGGAGCGGATGCAAAAGAGACAGGGTGTTAATCAGATGGGAATCAGAGTAGCCTCTACTACTTAACGCCACACCTAAAAAGCCAAGATTTTATAAAACATGCTACACTTTATGCATGCGTTTCTTAATTGGATCAACATATGACAAAATTCAAGTCATATATTTGACCATTGTCTTCTCTCAGGAGAAATAGGGAGCACTCAATAGCACTTTTGATATGAGTAAACTCTGTCATTTTCCCTGGTTTGGCAGATCCATCCCAACGGAGTACGCTCTACATCCTTAAAACACAATCAGCCGTTCCCGTCATGCAATCACCCAATCGAAAATATTTATGATGTGTCTCTGGTTTTTTTATTGGATTGTGGTTTGAGATTTCATCCTGCTGGAAGGGTTCATCAATGTAGAGTCTGAGTAGAGGAAGGTGGTTCAAGGCCAGTGAATGGCAGGAGGCTGGAGGCCATCTGTAGTACCTTAGTTGGTATGCTGTAATTTCTAACTACCTTTTATTGTCCAACTGTAACTCCCTGTCACAGGTCTAAGCATTTTGGGTAGCTCAGTTAAACTCATCTCATGGTTCTATCTGAGACAGCAAGAGAGAGAGAGAGAGAGAGAGAGAGAGAGAGAGAGTGAGCTATAATGTTCGGCGATAATATGACACCTTTTAAAAGCTGATGAAGTGAAGACGGATGCAAGGTATACCAAGGTATACCGCTGGTGTTTCTGTGTAATTTAATTTTACCCATCATAAACACGACTGAGTGGTGTAGTCAGGCAGGCTCCGGTGCCAGGTCGAAAGCCATAAATTAAAGACCTTAACATCGTGTCCTTTCTTTACTTCACTTGGATGGATGGAAGCGTAGAGACCAGAAGCGAATTCAAGATTGCTGAGTAGTGTAATGTGTAACTCACTCTAAACGTACAGAATGGCAGAGGCAAACAGTGAGAAGACCACTCTACTACTTCTTACATTTATGGCATTTGGCAGATGCCCTTATCCGGAGAAATTTACATTTTATCACATTTATATAACTGAGTAGTTGAGGGCTAAAGGCCTAGCTCAAGGGTCTAACAGTGGCAGACTGGTGGTACTGGGGCTTGAACCCCTGACCTGATCAGGAACCCCTGAGTCACCACTGTCCTTAAAAGGAAATTGGTGGATGTAACCTTGCAAGAGTGAAACACCTACACAGACTTCCCAAGGTCCTGCAGTAATCGTGCATTGCATAAGCACAGTGCCCCGTTCAACACCAGCCGCCCCACCCAATGTCAGGCCCCCTTCCATATATGGTAAAGGACTCTGCTGCATCTCCTTCAATTTGGCCTTATAGGGAAAGACTTATTTCGCAACCAATTTCCTTTAATAGTATCACTGACATTATAGCAAGTCCTAGAATCCTATCATTTCAGAAGATTCAGTCTTCTGAACTTTTTATAGATATATCAGACTTACTCTGTTGCCTCACCTTTTCTGCAGCATCCCATGATTTCCAGAGGGATTCTTATTGTGAAAATGGTATTTTATCAGTAAAACTTCTCCAGACACCATTTTGGATACACAAAAATCCATAACAATGAACTGCACTCGAGTGTAGTGCAGCAAAACTCGAGTGCACAAATTTGAACCAACCGGCTTGGATTTACAAAGCCCTGCTCATTCAGGTTGATACAAGACCCAAATGGTGATTAGTCGTGATAATAATTGAAAGATGTTGATTGTGGCAGATTGTTGCATAGCTCTCTGAGCTTTGCAACTCTTGCCACTTTATATCTTTATATAAAACTTGATATTATATCAAAATACCGACAACCTTCAAATTCTTCCCTTGTGTCAAGGTCCAGCTTTTAAACGAATCCAATTTTGAAAGGACTTAAATATTATTCATTAATTCATTTTCTAAGCCGCTTAATCCTAATCACACTCACACCTAGGGGTGATTTGTAACAGCCAATTAGCCTACATGTTTTTGGACTGTGGGAGGAAACCAGAGTACCCGGAGGAAACCCACGCAAGTACAGGGAGAACATGCAAACTCCACACAGAAATGTCCGAGCCCAGGAATCGAACCCAGGCCTTCTGTGGACTGTGAGGTGGATGTGCTAACCACTGCGCCACCCCTTAAATATAATATGCTATGAAACAAGACCTTCCTTAATAGTCAGATATTATACTTGTATTTTTCATTTTGGACACCAGTGAAACACCAAAGTATGATTCTTAATCCAAAAAACAAAAGCTGCTTCCCAGCCTCCCTCTAAAATGCTGATTTTAACTGCGCATGCTGGATGGCCTTTTTGGCTTCCTCCTCCCCTTTATGTTCTTTCCTCTTTCTGTGCCTACTCTACTCTGACGGCTGTCTGAAAGCTCCACTCTCAGTGCACTAGGAGGCAGACCAGGATGGCCAGAGATACCACTGTGCAAGGGTGGGTGTAGGTGGGGGTATGGTGTGTGGGGGGATGCCAGCTAATCAGAAGGCCCAACATGCAATGATGCACTATCCAGCTCATGCACAGAGGGAAACGTTAAACATGCATTGAGCTCGTTATGCATTGACACTCTGGCATGGTCTAACACAGCTATTCAACATTTTAGCAACATTTATTTGTAAAAGTGAAAAAAGGATTATTTCTCCCCTTTAATCTTCAGCATACAGACAGGATGGAAAGGTGTATTTTTATAAAATGCTAGCTTCCAGGACCTACCATTTTATTAATATTGCGACAATGGCTATCACATTTCTCTGGTTAATGGTTAGGCACTTGAGAGTTCCCCGTGCTCTATTCAATTTCTGGCCTCAATTGGAAGTGCACATTAAAAGTTAATGGGATGTTAGGTATTGATTAAAATGTAAATAACACGCATTACAATACAGATGCCTTTGATTTTGGTTTACCTCTCATTACACTGCCTTTCTCTCTACCTTTTATTGTCCATTTAGTTCCCTGTTGCTTCCTTGTGTGTTTTCTTCCCCCACTCCTGTAACCAATTAAATCAACCACTGGCAACCATTCAAATCTTTCACCCCATCCAGCACCACACTTGACCCACTACTTTGCAATCTTTATACCTCGCAATCCTTCAAAAAGAAAAGAAAAAATACTTGTCGATGTTTTTATTTTCTTGTTTATGTAATCAAGCAGAAACACAAAGAGCATCTTATGATTGTACTAATCACCTCACATGCTCACAGAAAGAATGTCCACTGATTTAAACATCAGGCAGCCGCAGCGCTCGATTAGCTTCGCTGGTTATTGGAGTGGATTTATGGAAATGTGTTTGCACTCGTTTTCTCTCTCTCTATCTCTCTCTCTCTCTCTCTCTCTCTCTCTCTGGTGTGATGGCATTAGCATTGCAGCTGTGTTTAGTGGCTTCATGCTTTGCCGTATGCCTGTCCAAGCCTGGTGGTCTGCTATGCAGAGCAGGGACACAACCGTATAAATGATTATTTATGATCTGTCACCTCCTATCTCCAGACCCATCAGCACAGAGATTCATTAGAGCAACAGAGTTGGGTCTTGTGTCCCACACACACACACACACACACACACACACACGATGCATCTTCAAGCCTATACAAACTTGTTTACATGATCAGTGTTGTGATCAGTGATTTTTCCTAATCAGCACTTTAACAGATCAGACCTTTTAGGGTAAAATAGAGTGATTGCTTAAATTTGCTCTTAGAGCGTACCCAATTCATACTCCGGAGGTGACATCGTTCATGTCAGAGGGCCCAAGTGTTAGCATATATTCAGATTACTCGCATTTGCTACTAAAATACATGCATAATTAAATACAGTATTAGCATTTTAAGTTTTCTTTTCTTTTCTTTGTTTATATGCAGTGCAGTATGATGGTGTAGTGTTTAGCATGTCTCTCTCACAGCAACAGGTCTGCGGTTCGGGTACTGTGAGGCCTAAGTTCTGTTTGAAGTTCACAGGTCTCCTCCGGATCAGGACACATCCTGTCACTGGCTCTTTTTCTATGAAAGGACACCATATTGGTATTTTTCATGTTTATAAACACTCATTTGCTGAACCACTTAATCCTATTACGGTCGTAGGGAGGACCTAGCTATCTCAGCTGACACAGGGCGAAGGTGGGGTACACCCTGGATAGCTCGCCAGACCATCACAGGGCCAACACATACAACCATTCACACTCACACCTAGGGGCAATTTGAAACAGCCAGTTATCTTAATGTGCATGTTTTTGGAGTATGGAAGGAAACCAGAGTACCCGGGAGAAACCTACACAAGCATAGTAAGAACATGCAAACTACACACAGAAACGCCCTCAACGAGTCCCAGAATTGAACCCAGGACCTAAAATAGATAAGATTAGCCCAAGGTTCTTCTTCTACTTCTTTTTTTCCATAAACAAAGACTGGCATCTAGTCACTAGTCACTTCATGATAATATTTGAATCAGCAATCATGAATACATTCAGCATGAGCTACGACACACATAATATCACAATTTCCTTAAAAATAGCCAGGAGCCACATCAACATACTCAAGGATAACCAATCTGACAGAACATGTTGTCGGCATTTCTCCTTTCTCCTTGTGCCTGTGTGATATCTACCTTAACTCAGCACAATAACTCCATGACAACATGCTTCTAACGTGATTATATGCCTAATATATGCAGTGAGTTTGACTGCACTTAATTGTCTGTTTGCTCTCACTGTGAGGACGGCCTATTTTTTTCCCGAAACAGTGTGATCATAAGCCATGCAGTTTCTTTTGAATACGAGACATTGTCTGAAGCCATTATCCTCACACAGCACCATGCGTACAACAAATGCACACAAAAAAAACTCGATGCGGAAAAAGAAAGTCCCTTTTACTGAGACGAGGAGATAAGAACGCCTGCCTTCCCTCTCTTTTTATCACTCACCACACCAGACAATAGAGAGAATTTCAAAAGCGAATAAACAGGGGAGTTGTCCATTCTGAGCGCAGTTATCGCACTCACTCTTTTGGCACTCTGCTGAAAATTGGTGGATGGAAATTAGAGGGAGGATAGAAGTCAAGGAGAGTGGGAATGGCATCTGTACCCTCTCTTTTTGCTTTGCTCGAGAAAGGAAAAAGGAATAAAAATCAGGAGACAAAAACAAAAAAGATGGCCGCAGCCCGTCAGCAGATCGGCTCTCTTCGTTTGAAAAGGCTTTTTGAGTAGAGAGCATTGGGGTGAAAAAAGAAGAAGAAGAAAGGGACAGAACAGAGCATGAGAACAAGGAGACTCCCAAGAGGGAGGGGCGGATAATGAAAATTCTTATCTTTGGTTCTCATTGTGCCAGACTGGGGCGATGAGAGAGTTGGGAGGAAAGACGGAAGTTTCATAACGGAGGATACCTCTGTTGCCTGGAGGGGAGAGGCTTGGCAATGGTTAGGTGTTATAGGGGCTTGGGAATGTAATTAAAACCATTCAGGCAGGAACTCCCCCACTCTATCCCCAGGGACAAGAGGTGAGAAAGAGGTAAAAGATGCTTCAAGCTTCTTAAGAATAGACCAACAAACAAGGCAGGGTTGATGGACCTGCCTCATCTGAGCAGCTTCATCGGTTGACCAGGGTTCTGAGCATTTCTGCCTTGTGGATGGAGTTCTTGGAACAGGCTATGACCTGACTGTGATCCTGACTAGGATAAAGCATTTACTAGAGAATAATAATGCATCCTACCAAATATGGTTGAGCTACCAAGCAATGGTATAACTGTTATAACCAACCGACTACCTGACTTCCTGTCACAAAGTGTACTCACAGTTTCTTTATTTCAAAATTGTGGTAGGGTACTGGATTACTGATCCCAAGTTCGGGGGTTCAAGCCCCACAATCAACGGGTTGTCACCGCTGTGCCCCGCCCAGTCCATGTCTCTCACTGTCTGTGGTGAGAGGCATGTAAAAGAACCATTGCTAATTTTCGTCAAGAGTAGGCTGTGTGTTTCTGTCAGCATGTTTCTGCCCTGCGATGGCCTGGCAAGCTGTCCAGGAGTCGGCTGAGATGGGCGCCAGCCTCCCCGCGATCCTAATTAGGATTAAACACTTTAGAAAATGGATTGGTGGAGATTCGTGCTCTCTGGGTGCTTTTGCCAATGATTGAGAAGGTAATCAACGTACTTGATGTACTGCCAGTAACTGATAATTATGTGCTATGGATTTATCAGCGAAGCTAGGTGGCATCTATGGCAGGTTTTATGTATCTGTGGACTGGGGTGCACAGTGCTTAGCATGTCTGCCTCATAGCAAGAAGGTCCTGGGTTTGAGTCCTGTGCTTGCGTGGGTTTCTTCTGAGTACTCAGGTTTCTTTCCACAGTCCAAAGACTTCTACATTAGGCTAATTGGCTGTTCCAAATTGCCCCTAGGTGTGAGTGTGTACCTACTAGCACTGTTGCTCATATAAACAAGATTTGAAATTAGTATTAATGCTGATGTTCAGGTGATCACTGGCTAATCCTTGCCTGCTAGTAGTAGTACTGCTGAGTGTCATTCGTGGCGGTTCTTTGAATGATAGAAAACATTCTTCGCCCAATGATAGTAGAGCAATACAAAACCTCCACACATTGATCTCTAATTAAATGCCCTTTTGCATTTATCGCCCTCTAAAGATATATTATTAACTCATCTATTGATCGAACATCCATCCCTGGACCTGACTCTACTGCTTTCACTGCACTGTAATGGCATGGACTGAACAGTAAATGTGAGTAATCTATTGTACATCCACCTATAGATGCCAAATTCGTTAATGGCATCCACTGCAAGGCCATTGGTTTCAGCCCTAAGTGGAGAAGGCATAACAAATCAAGCCAGGCTTGTATATACATTTCCCTAACAAGTTGTCCAAGTATGTGATGTATATCCCATTAAACATGGGCCTTAATGTGGTAATTCAGCTGGTAAATGTCAAGAACTAGCAGTACGTTGTGTAGACCTTGTCTATGCAGGTCTTCACTGATTACTGCTCAGGATGAGTACTATTGCTGGGACTGGGAGGTGAGTATTGCTGTCGGGGTTCTATAGAGAGAGAGAGCCGTGGTCCATTAAGAGCAGTGCGAATGGCTCCCAACTGTGCGCGACTATCAACCTGGAGATCGCAGGTTCAAATCCAGTTTGATGCAATAGCCATTAACGACTGGAAGTCCATGGGAGCTAATTGGCCGAGCACTCACCAGAGGGAGGGATGGCATGCGCTAACCTACCTGTCACTCACAGCGTTCACCAGCTGATCACAGGGGTCTGTGAGCTCATTCGTATTAAGGGGCAGATATCGCTTTCCCTCCAAGTGTCTAAGGTCACCCTCGAATGTGCATGCTTACGCCCAGGGTATAAACACATAACATGTAAACATTCTAATCTAAAATGTACATTTTTCAATTTTGTTTTAACCCACTAATCAATAGTGTAGCGGTCTCATGGACGTCCCACAATGTTGAATGTTTTCAGCCAGTCATGTTGCATCATCTGGGCAAAGAAGCTCTTCTGTGCAGGAGGTGAAAGTGAGGTAAGTGAAAACTGCGCGCTGAACAAGAAGTGAGAAAGAAAATGTGTGTGCTCGAAAGAGAGCCAGTGTGTGCCTGTGTGAGTCTGAGCGGGTATGTGTATGTGTCTGTGTGGTCTAGGTATTCATCAGGTTGTGGGGACCTAAATCTGTCTACATAGTCACATTAATGAGACTTGGCTTCCTTATGGAACTAAATCATTATGTTTTAGGGTGAAGACATGTTTTGAATTTAGGGTAACGGTTAGGTTTAAGCAAGTTGTGGTTATGGTTAAGGTTAGGGTACGTCTTCTGGAAATAAATGCAAATCTATGTATTGTCCCCTGAAGTTATGGAAACAAGACTGTGTGTGTATCAGGATATATACTCACAATGGCACATTCACAATGTTCAATATTAATCACAATGGATCAGCTGCTAATGCTGGGCCCTAGTGACATCACAGCCAGGCCCCACCCATTTTTTTTTTTTCTTTTCTTTTTTTTTTCTTTCTCAGAGTAACTGTCACCATGAAATCAGTTTGATCCCTGTTATTTTTTGTTCTAGCTGGCATACGTTGTGTTTTTCTTCAGTTCATCAGATCACAGATGGGGTAGCAAGGTGGTGTAGTGATTAGCATTTCTACCCTACAACCGCGACTTCACCAGAGTTGGCTGAGATAGACTCCAGCTTCTGCTCTCTTTGCGAACCAAAGTTCTGAGTGTTCTCAATACTGTGCGATTAGCCGGCCACATTTTCTAGCCATCCTGTCAGTGTGGTCCCAAACAGAGGTGCTGAATCAGGAATTTGTATCGATGTGTTAGACTTAGACTTAGACTTAGCTTTATTTGTCATTCAGATATACAGGTGTATACAGAACGAAATGTCGTTGCATTT
>JBCNYH010000026.1:24525999-24537444 GCA_039654325.1 Tandanus tandanus
TACTATGTAAAGCTGCTTTGTGACAATGTCAATTGTAAAAAGCGCTATACAAATAAAACTGAATTGAATTGAATTTGTATTGCAGGTCTTGTTAGCTTAATTATCCATTTAACGAGTTCATGTTCTGCCAGGCTTCTGATTACAGTGCTTGTTCCATGAACATTTATTTACTCGCAAGTGTGTCTGCCTTCCAGTGTGTTGTTTTTGTAAAATTCTGAGCGAGTCTGAGAGATGGTGTATGAACCTCTTACTTCGGGTTTCAGTTTCGTTATTAATAATTAATCTGATTTTTATTGCTGCCCATCGTCATGCAAGTCAGCGATACATAGCAGTCAATCAGCATCAACTCAGCAACATGGCCGCTTTTTTGGGTTTCCTGTGTTGGGCACAGACAAACACCGGACAGGACATGGGACAACCATCTAAGCCATATTCCATGACTGTGGTGCTTTGCTCAGGAGCTCTGCTCTTAATCTGAAGTGAGTGAGTTGAAAAAAATCTAACAAATTTTGTGTGTAATTAAATAAATCACCCAATTAAATGTGAAAAAGTAAATATACTGGGTAAAAAATCGCAAGTATTGCAAAACTTAACAAATATTCTGTACAATCTGAGGCCTGATTCAAGGTTTATGTTATAAAAAATTCAACAAGCACTTGTCAATGTTTTTCTATCCAACTCAATAAAAAAACATTTGACCATTTTCATACATGCCTTTGTTTCTCAATCACTTGAAATGCTAGTCTCACACGTTTCCCTCCAAGCTAATCTCATTTAGCATGGGTGTTGCCCTACTGACTGATATAATAGGTGTCCGTGTTTGTGTGCCTGTGTGTACGCACATGTGCCGGTGTGAAGGGAAACCTGAAGGATGCGAGTCCACACAGCTCTTAGAGTAATTGAAAATTTGACCTGGGAAATGTTTACCCAGCAGAGCATGAAAGTTCCGGAGCAGCGAAGCCTGAGCTCACCTGGCTCGCAACCCGAGAACGGCAACAAGGACTGGCACTGGCATGTGAGAGCTGCTTTACCCCACAGAGCCTTGCATGCTACAGCCTCATGCATTATTCATGTGCTAAATATGCACCGATCAGCCCTCTAATGCCCAACCTTCTGGCCCTGCTCAAGGGGTTCCATGGTTGCTGGTGTCCTTTTCAAGGGTGCTTCAATTGTGTGAGTGTGTGTCAGGGAGAATGGTTATGAGTGCGGATGCATCTATGCTGTTTTTGGACCAAGTGCAAGTAAGAGTACATGTTTGTTGTACTTGATGACAGCAAAATGAGTAAGGTTTTTAGTACTAAACAATCAAGGAAGTGCAGGTGCTCTGTGCTCGCTGATGTGAATTGCTCTTTGTGACATTTTAATGACTGTAGTTACTAATACTGCTTTGCGTACTCAAGTCAGCCATTGCTAGTGTGTGTTGTCTTTTCATTTGCATGAGAACATACTCCATGCTTATGAGACAAGGTGCTTCATGCACAAGTTCCTGTGGAATGTGTACCATTTGCATAATTGCCAATAGCAATTAGCACAGAGAGTTACAGTCATGTCTGTTTTCTGAATGTTTTGCAAAAATCAAAGCATAAGTTAAAGTCGAACTTTTCACCTCTTGTCTTTGTGGACTCTTATGCTGTGAACCTGCTGCCCAAAAACATGCGTTGGCATAAAAACAGCGGAAAAAAAACTTCCCAGACCCATAGCTTTTGGCATTCGAAAAAAGCTGAGCGTCCTTTTGATGCTTTTAGCATGGGAATAACTGGCGCTGCACAAGCACAGCTTTTGGCTTTGGGGGTGCACTCGATGTCTCGTAGCTCATTTTTTGGTGCAGTAATGTAGATTTTGGCTTGGGAGAAGCAGCAGTCCTGGCACGTCCATCTGCATCCTAAGCCCACGCTTACACCTCCTGTGCCTATCGATTCAGCTAAATAAGCACACATGGGATTGATCTGAGAGTGTGCATTATACCCAGAATGCAAATAGAAATAGAGAGAAAGAGAGCGAGAGAGAGGGAGTGAGGGCAAAACTGATGTGCTGATCAGTCAGTCATCTGGAAAAAAAAATAAGAAAAGAGAGAGAATGTGAGAGAGAAAGAGAGGAAGCCTTGCTGCATTTAAGCATCAGCAAATCTGTCTGCAATTAATGCCCTGAATGAACGCAATCAGAAAATCGTCTCCATCCTGTACGCTCAAGGTTCTCTGGGTCATTTTCATTACCCGCTATAATTATTTCGCGAAATCTAATTAGTAAAATTTTGCATGTTTTATTGGAAAAGACAAAGCAATGTCAGGATCCTTATTTTCAAGCAGTTTGTCCTCAGAATGTGGCGGCATGAGGGCGGAGTCTCACGACTACAAGGTTCCTGGTTTGATCCTGAGCTTAGGTTAATGTCTATAAAGTCTCTCCAGGCTCTCTTTGTGTCTGTATGGGGTTCCCTCTGGGTTCTCCGGGTTCCTCTATCCTTTAAAAAACATTAGTGGGTGGATTAGATGGGTTAGATTGCTAGCAGGTGTAAAGGGAAGGGTGTATTCCTAGGATCTGGCCACCATGATCCTGACCAAGGATAAACAAGTAACTGCAGATGAATGGAAAGGCATTTCATGCTAGGTGTACAATACTTCCTTGGTGGGAGTTGTTTATGTATGTGGATGAATGGCGAGTGTCTTTATTTCCAATCTCGCAGCCCGGAGTGTAAGTTTATGGTCTGGTGATGAATTGCATGGATGCTTTCCTTCCTTTTCCCCCCTCTCTCCATTCCTCAGCCTCTTTCGCTTGCACTTGATCATTGAAGTGGAGGTCCTCTGCAGGCTACAAAACTCTTTCCTCTTCTCTCCATCTCTCTTTCTGTCTCCCTGGTCATGAATATGTAGCGAAGCCCTCTGAGCAGAAGCCAGGAAACCTTTTTGCTCACTGCACTTTCCTTAGGCTCTCACGTGGGGCATGCTCAAGGGCGGGAATCGTAGCTTTTTCCACTTCTCCATACTCTCTTCTCTGACTGATTTTTAAAGGCTTTGCTTGCAGCAATTTTGGAGATGCAGTTTTATTCCACCTAAAACAGTAGCAGGAGTTCCCAGAACTTCAGAACATATTGAATTCACTTGAAGCCTTTCACATAAACTATGGTATTATTTCACATAATATGTTAATATATACAAATGTTCAGCTTGAATTTAATCGCAGTGTTATTGAAACTGGCAAGAAGGTCATGCACTGAGAAATCTGTTAATATTGCAGAATGTGTGCTTGCTGAATGACAGCGATGTGGGGAAAAAAAAGTGCTGAAGTTTCAGTATGCTTTTCTGGTTGCACATTCATGACATTTTCGAGTAAATTCCAGCTTTAAAAAAACATTAAAAAACATCCCGATAATGGTCTAAAACATGACAGGGTGTCTTCAGTGTCTGCACCCTGAAACTGATAATTTTTCTATAACAAGATATCCCCTTATCTTTATTCTTCTTCACCAAATTTGAACACGGAACGTAGTGCGTTTATCTATTAATACTTATATTTACTATTGTGGAGCATCAGCTAAACATTATAGGTTTGTTCCTGTAATCACTTATGCTATAAACTACAAATCCATAAACAGTTGTTTAATCATCAGCCTTTCTTGGTAATTTTATACGACATGAACGCAGATTGTCATGGTACCAAGCCCTTCATCATAAATTATTTCCTATGTTGAAAAATTCCCCCAGTGTAGCTAACTGGGTTATCAAATGCCGGCCATGTTTCTCACGGTCTGTGGTGGTATGTAAAAGAACCATTGCTGACTTTCGTAAAGAGTAGCCTCTTCTGCCCTGCAATGGCCTGCCGAGCTGTCCAGGATGTACTCTGCCCACACCAAGCGTCGGCTGAGATGGGCGCCAGCCTTCCCGCGACCCTAATGAGGATTAAGCGGTTTAGAAAATGAACGATGGAAGTGCAGACTCCATCCAAAAATGCTAATAAACATCTTATAGAAAACTTTAGTATACTGACTGATACCCATCACACATATTTGTTCAGATGTGGATTTTCTTTTATTATTATTATGATTATTATTATTAATAATATATATTTTTTGTATTTACTTGTACTTAATTTGATTAAGTTTAATTTACCTAATATAATTTATTTTTACATAAAATTTTTAATAATTTTGTTATTTTCATCTGATTTTTGTTACATGATTTTTTTTCTATGATTAATCTATTTTCTTTTTTTCTGGTCTTTTGCCAGTACCTTGACAACCCATAGTTTATTGATTGCTTCCGTTATACTTTAACGCACTGAAATTCTTTAGGAATAGCTTTTCTTATGCTGAGCTAATCAAAAAATTTCAGTTAATGAAGACGATTAGTTATTACTTGATTGAGTGTACAATTTTATTTTGGGGGGGGGGGTCCTTTAACCATCTCAGTGATTCTATTTATTTTTCTTCTTCTTTTTCTTTTGACCACTTGGAGTAATTACAGCCAGAAAAAAAATGTTGGTGTGTCTTCATTTTAAACTGCAAAGAAATAAAGTATGAACATTTTGAAGGGTAATTCTTTTGTAGACTCATTGTACATCTTATATATTACAAAAACAAGAATTTGTTGCATGCAATAAAAGAATAGTCCATAGAAACTACTGAAAGCCCGATTCTGCCATTAAAATCATGGACAGTGCTTGTAAGCTTCTAATCACAGCTGTATTTGATTGCATTGGCGTGGTCATGAATGGGTCTCAATTCCCTAAAAGTATCAATTTTCTCTGATATTCTGACAAACTACAACACACATGGAAATCATCTTATTTAAATACTGTGTTGCAAGTTTATTGGATGTATCTTTGTATTAACCAATAAGCTCAAATCTTTATTTTTTTAATAATTTATTTTGGGAATATTTACAGCATTTACAATGAACAGGTACCCTTAAGTTATGTTGCCTTTCACTCTCGTCTCTGGTCTAATTTTACAAAGAGCCGTAGCAATTCAGAAACACAAAGACTTTTCGACAACGCCATGCTAATGATGCTAAACTGAAGCAAACACATCAATGTGTCAACGGCAAATGATGGATCAGTGCAATGCCACAGCACGTGAGCTATTTCAGTTTAGTCCTTGGAGAATGCTCAAGCTGTTACTGTGCTTTCCAGTCATGCAGCAAGTCTTCCATTAGGAACTCTTCTTCTACACTCCATTACATCTCATCTGAACGCACTCTGAAATCTCATTTGCATAGGTCAAGATCCTGTGCTTTGTGATGCATGTGCACACGAAGACAGACATCGGATTAGTGTAACACTGGCTCACGCTGGCCAGGATAGTCATCATACCTGCCACCCGATTCATCTACGAGCCCTATCTTAATCAGAGGAGCAGCTTCATTGACCTTCTGCTGAGAGGTCCAGACGAGACAGCAATAATGTTTTACTAGGTACTGTAGTGTTCCACCCTTCCCCTCATTTGATTGAGCTCCAGGGAAAATGGGATTAGACTGTGGAGGTGAAGTCTATTCTAATTCAATGTCCTGAAGGTTCCTGTTATTAAAATTGAAAAACGCATACAATGTGGCCTTATGTAAATACAAAAGAATAAAACTTACCCATAGATTATTCATTTATTATTATTTATAGTATCATCACTATTAAAGCAGACTCACATGTAAGTGATCTTGTCCAAAAGTACACGCAAATTTTATTTTTAAGTTTAAAATTTTTTTTTTTTTTAATTGGAACTGGAATTCGCATATTTTCAGAAATAGTCAGTCAAATTTGAGGTAAATGATCCGTATTCGGAAAATATCCGTATATGAAAAATTTTGGACCTGCGCAAAATGTCTTGCGAAATTAGAATTTTGTATTTGTATGATAATTCCCGCAAATATGATGATCGAAGATATTCAAGGTTTTCGAAGAGACCGCATTTTCGAGCATAATGGCGGTATTTTCGGCCGAAACCACCCGAAAACGGCGTTGCACTATTTCGCGGCTATATCGCTTACGAGATTGTGAGTCTGATTTTATTGATATTTTTATTATTAATTTTACTGGATTAGTGAATTAGATGGGGAATAGCCACCAGTTTATCCATCCATGCATCCATACTTTCACCATTACATCCACCTAAATATTTACACATCCATTCGTTCATCCATCCATCCATACATACATTATATAGCCATGAATAGGTGGACACCTGACCAATCCAGACCATACGGTATGTTCTTGGTGAATACACCATTATAGTTTTACACAGCTAGACAGCCCCATATGCAGCAGGCTGCAATGCATTATATTATGACACCTTTCTATCACAGCCAGCCTTAACTATTTCAGCAGTTTGTGCTACAGTAGCTTCTGTGAGGTCAGATCAGATGTACTAGAATTCACTCACCATGTACATTAATGAGCCTTGGGCAGAGATGACACTTTTGCCAGTTAACTGGTTGTCCTTCCTTGGGCAACAAGCTCATCCATCCATCCAGGTATCTATGAGAGTAGGCTCAAAATTTCATTGGCTGATTAAGGAGGAGTAATGCCAGAGCAAGGACATTTTGCCTGAAAGCTTCTTTACCAAAGGGATCCAAGCACTGCAACAACAATGGAAGAAGAGTTTAGACTACCGGGACGACTGTTGAAAAATAAACCACATTTGGTCAAATCTGACCACTGCATCATGGTCAGCCTATGAACTTTTCAGCCCACCCTTGTACCTATGCACCAACCTTTCATCCAAGCCAATTCTTTCCCCTTAATGTTTTTTCGACAAGTAAACAAAGGCTCCACCCTATACAAAGGTAATTTCTTCCGCTGTAAAAACCATTAGTGATTTCATATATGCAAGCCCCAAAGATATACCCATGAAACACCTGAAAAAATTCCCACAACCGCCCTTTTGAAAGAGACTAAAGCACTGGAGGACTTCATTGTACATCATACAGCAATTCCTTTAAAACTTTACACATCCTTATCTCTAATGGCCGTACTTTTGTGGCTTGTGTTTCTTTAATTTTGCATTGCAGAGGTGCAGTGGAGACTCAGGCAGAGTCAGGAAACGAAGCTCCACAGAGCACCTCGGCCCTCGTTCCTCTCTTTAATTAGCATCTCATTTTCATTAAGGTGATGTATGTAATCGCATATGTCTGCTGAGAGGCGGGAACGCCGCTGTTGTGCCTATGCATTTTTAGTGATGTTTAGCCCCTCAACTCACCACCTGGACCATCAATCAGAAAAGCAGGGGCGGTGCTTCATGCAGCATTAGATCTTCATCATGGCATTCAAAAGCTGCAGAACCTACATCATCATTACTGTATATTTTCACTATAACTATACTATATATATACTCTTCTCAGCAGTGTAGCTTTCTGTTAGGAGGGAAAAGAGGCTATGTTTAATAAGAATGACTGCAGTTACTAACCATAAATGTTTAACACAGCCTTTTTTACCTCTTTATTTTTGTTATATCTGACCACTTGCTTAGGCTGGCAGAAAGTAAAAGCCTCCCACTTGACTTTTTTTTGTTGGGTCATGCAGGATTCCAGCCCTGGTGAACATCTGAAGGTTTCTTTGAATGTGCACTGTCAAGACATAAGGATTGTCTCAGAAATAAATTACAATTGCACAATGAATCCGGTTTAAGACCATGCAATTTCAGCAGTCTTTCAAGATTATTGCTTGTCACACTGTACAAGATGATCCCAATAAAATCTTCACCAAATTCTATAACAGTAAATGAGAGAACGTGTTCTGTATGTCAGATTATATTCTGAATATCCTCCAACGATGCACCAGCATTGATGGAAATGACTACGTTCTGCTTACATCATTAATTCATCCAAACTTTTGGAGGTCAGAATAGGGGTCACAAACAGAAATATTGTTCAGTTTAATCTTGGGGTCATTAAGGGTATTTACATCCACCAAGGAGGTTATGGGTTTATTTGTTTTGTCTGTCTAACTGTCAGCAACTTCCTGTCCACAGTTTTTAGGCCATCACCCAAGGATGTCTCCATTAAATTTGGGTAAAAATCCAAGCACTGATGACATCTCAATATATATGTGTGTATGTGTATATATATTGTTTATTAGGCATAATTTTACCTCAATATACTTGTCAGAATGATTTTTTTGGTTCTCACTGCCTACAATAGCTTTGTTCAATACATTTTCACCAAAAAATTATAGAGAAGTTATTTTTTTACTGCTTTTTATCCGATTTCAATGAAATGTGCAATTTGCTGTCAGACCAAGTTTCATCCAGATCTGATCCATCTATTTAAATTTAGCATGAAAACCTAATTTTTTTTGGAAGTGTGGTACTACAGCAGGCCCAGCAGAGGGTGCTGTGTACTTTCTGTTATTTGTACAAAGGTAAACGCAGATTTAATAAAATGTCTACCAGGGCCCGGGTCTGTTTTGTTGCGAATCGCCTGGGTTTGATTCCCAGGCTCAGGTGTTTGTGTGTAGTTTGCATGTGCTCCCTGTTCTTGCATAGGTTTCCTCTGGGTACTCCAGTTTCCTCCTAAAGTCCAAAGACATGCACATTAGGCTAAGTGACTGTTCCAAATTGCCACTAGGTGTGAGTGTGAGTATAAGTGTGAATGGTTGTGTGTGTGTTGGTCGTGCGATGATCTGGCAAGCCGTTCAGGGCTCCCCCACCTCTGCCCAGTGTCGGCTGAGATACTCTCCAGCCTCTGTGCGACGCTAGGAGGATTAAGTGGTTCAGCAAATCAGTGAGAGAGAGTGAGTGATGATCATCCTATGTCATCCTCCTAATTGTGGCTTTTAAAAAAGAGTTGCAGGATAAACGAAGGAGTGTTTTCACCATACGCAAATTTTTGTCGTTGAGGGTATAGCTTATAATACAGCTATAATATATCAGGGTTGGCGTGTCTACATTTGCATTCGCCGTATTCTCAAACTAATGGGTTTAAAAGACACAATCTGTTAAACTCCTAGCTTAAACATTATTTCTCAATTACCAGGTATAGAGAACAAGATCATTTCCTTTTGTGTTTCCTTTCCACTTTATCTTGAAATATAAATGAATACCGTTTTAGCTCGAAAATGAGCTTTTCTCTTAGCGGCTTCAAAAAAGGAACAATCTGTGAGAGAGACCTAGCAGATGATCCACCACTGCAATATGATGGGAATCTAATTAAAAGATAATGCAGGCTACGTTGTCAGAGGTATTGTACTACCCACATTTCTCTCACTATAATCTCTTTCTGTAATTATAACATATGGAAGGACTTAGGATATATAATTTTTAAATTGGTACATGGTTTCTCTGAATGTTCCTTTACTCTTCCTGTACTAATCAAAAACAGGGATGAAGATGTTACATATATAATGAATGGCGTGACATTTTTTATATTCACTGACTCGCTTCTTTTACAAACGACACAGCCAGAGATCTATTAAGTATTGCAGAACTCCAGTATAAAAGGGTTTAACAAGGCAAAAAAATTACCAAATAAAGTTATAATACAGTACAAAAATACAAGATATTATTGGTCATCATCAGTGATTGGACAATGAAATCCCACAATCCATAATCCTAAATGCAAACGGCATCTCCTGAAATAGTGCTAGGCCTTTCTGGTGTTTTTTTTTTTTTTTTTTTAATTTCAAATAGAACCAGAGAACATTTGACTCACCAGTCAATCTGAAGACCGGCCAGATGTGCAAAGACATTTTGCATGTTGAGACGCAACAAGTAGGCGGCTAATGCTCATTTCTACTGAATTCCTTATTCTGTTAGTTGAAGCTATTATTGTGTTGGAATTGGAGCAAGTCTCCTTGTGATTTTTCACAGCTTCAACAAAATTGTGATGGAGTGATGTTCAAAATTTTGATCATTTCACACACACATATATATATAACCATTCATTTATTCATTTTCTGAACCGCTTAATCATAATTAGGGTTGCAGGGAGGCTGGCACCCATCACAGCCGACTCTGGGCGAGGGAAGAGTACACCCTGGACAGCTTATCAGGTCATCGCAGGGCAGAAACACGCTGACGGCAATGCAGCCTACTCTTGACGAAAATCAGCAATGGTTCTTTTACATGCCATGTGGGTTATCTGCCAGTATTCCAAGACAACCAACATGCACAACAGACATCCTGATATTAATAAAAAGTTTTTCTGATGAACAACCAACAATAGCGAGTAGACAGTTTTCAATAAGCCAAAAGTGACCTGTGATCGTCGCAGTAGTAAAGAGATCAATATCAAACCTAATGTCAGGTTACTTTGGTAAATACAGTTTCCGAACGTCTCAACTAATGAGATCATCTGAAACAGGGAAAGTAGCTAATCAGATCTTAACACGTCAGCTTCATGAGGTGGACGTGCTAACCACTACGCCACCGTGCTGCCAATTATACAATTATATTATTATGGTGGATTTTCATATTGACAATTTTCCCCCCATATCAACATTTAAAGGATGCTAATCCTCAGACATATTTAGCTAATTAACACATAACACTACATCCTAATGTACAGGATGATCATGGCCAGGCTGTGTACTGCAATATTTTAGTCTATTTGCTGTTTGATGCTATATTGTTATATAGTGTTTCTCATTTGCTGCATAGAGATGTTGTGCAGTTTGATAGTATGCTATGACAGTATGTGGGTTATCTGCTGCACAGCAGCTGCTCCCACAACTGGACACTCAATGAAAACTTGAAAGAGCAGTCAGCCTCTGAAGTGAGTTCGGCTCCGGCTGCTGACATACAACTTCAAAGTCCTGTTACCAACATGACAGGCGGTGAACGTGCAGCCCGGCTTTACTGAGAGTTTACTTTCTCGCTAGATTCTATTTATTTATTTATTTTTTAAATCACATGCTTTCCGCTTTATGTACTTCTCTACTCTCTGAGATTTATTTATATTATTGATGTATTTGCAAGGTAGCTTCATATGTCAGTTGATTTGAGGCCATTTGGTGTCTTTTTATATCTGTGTCTTTGATTTTTAAGGCTTTCTGAAGAAATAGGGCCCAGAAACCCTGAAATTGTTCACTTTCTACACGGATATATATTAAATGAAATTTCTCATATCAGTACTGTGTGGCTATGCAACCTTCTGTATTGGGTTGGCTTATTGTGGTTCCCAAGTTGTCTCAAGGTCGATTTGTGTCATATATGTAAATATAAATATAGAACAAATTCAGCAGATATTCCTTGAACTAGAATTGGATATAATCTCTTTGGCTATTAGTCAGGCTATTTATTAGCTACACTAGTTTTGTTTTATCCCCCAAATTGTAAGACACAGCTTTTTTAATATGTTAATGTTGTTGCCATAACAAACTTTACAGGAGACCCATTAGCACGGAGTTAGTCAGTTAGCTGGAAGCCTGTTTCTCACAGCACGAGGACATGCAAACTCCACACAGAAACGCCCAAGCCCGAGACTCGAACCTAGGACCTTCTTGCTGTGAGTGTGTGTGTGTGTGTAT
>JBCNYH010000026.1:24545517-24555828 GCA_039654325.1 Tandanus tandanus
CACACACACACACACACACACACACACACACACATACACACACACACACACACACACACACACACACACACACACAACCATTCACACTCAGTAATAATAATTAAAAAAGGTAGCAGTGATTTCTCAGTTTACTTTGACTCTTATTTCATTGCAGATAATGTGAACCCAGGCGGCATGGTGGTGTAGTGGTTAGCAATAAGGTCCTGTCTTCGAGTCCCAGACTCGGGTATTTCTGTGTGGAGTTTGCATGTTCTTCCTGTGCTTGCATGGATTTCCTCTGGGTCCTCCAGTTTCCTCCCACAGTCCAAAGACATTCGGCCAACTGGCTGTTCCAAATTGCCCCTAGGTGTGAGTGTGGGTGTGAATGGTTGTGTGTCTGTGTTGGACCTGCAATGGTCTAGCGTGCTGTTCAGGGTGTACCTGCCTTCGCCCATTGTTGGCTGAGATAGGCTCCAGCCACCCTATTAATATTAAGCGGCCTGGAATCTGAACCTAGTGCTACAGAGAATAAAATATAAGGTGGCTTTTATGATGGCTGGCCCAATGTCTTTACAGATTTTTCTTTTATACATATTTATGTAGGCTTATGTCAAACCCCCTTTTTTTTTAATTTTAACACTTTTTCCAACCCCCTCCTTTGATTTCCCAACTTATATGCTCTTCGACATGTTTTCTTCTTACAGTATTAGAGCAGGAGAGGCAACATTACTGCACCTGTAGAATATCGTTAGCCTCAGTTATGGTTTAGTGACAGAGTGGAGCTTTTTCCTCCAAATCTCCACTCGCAGGGTGGAGCAGTTTTCCAAATCTTCTTTCCCACTAAACTGAAGTTATAGAGAGCCTGAAGGAGCTATTGCACTATTGCTCTCAACTATTGCAGGAGGAAACAGACGAGTGCATTTAAAAAGGCTGCAAAATACAACCGTGGAAAAAAATATATAATCCTCTGATCTGACGTATAGAGCCACTGTTACTCAAGATAAGACCTAATCTGGCTTAATGAGAAAAAAAAAGTTCCTGTTTATTTATTTATTTACTCATTTACTCAATTCGTTATCTTTCAAGGTTTTAGTGGTGTTGTGTGTCTGGGTATGAAGCTGTGTCTCCTGTCATGATCAATTTCTCACTAAGGTTCCCACTGATGCTCATCACTCATTTGCAGAAGCACTTAATCCTACGAGGTTGACAGGAAGGCTGGAGCCTATCTCAGCCGACACTGGGTGAAGGAGGGGTACAACCTGAACAGCTCGCCAGACCATCGCAGGGCTACACATCCACACAACCATTTACTCTCACACCTAGGGTCGATTTGGAACAGCCAATGCATGTCTTTGGAGTGTGAAAGAAAACTGGAATACCCAGAAGAAACCCACGCAAGCATGAGAAGAACATGCAAACTCCACACAGAAACCACCAAGCCCAGGAATCAAACCCAAAACCAAACCCCATGCTGTGAGGTGGATGTGCTAACCACTACGCCACTGTCCCACCCATAGGTCAATTTCTTTTATTCTTTTTCTTTTCTTTTCCATTTTAATATCTATCGAGAAGCATGAAACATCTGGAGCCAGGTTTAGCAAGCACAGGTTTTTTTTTTATGTTCCTCTTAAAACATTTCCCTTCGGGTGTCACAACTCAAATAACAGAACGAGGATGCCGAGACTTATAAAGCAAAGATGGAGATGGGAAATATTCTGACTTTCGACCTGCGACGCATTGCAAAAAAGGTCAAGCTGACGCTCGGCATCTTGTCAGCGAGCATCTTGGGGTTCTTCTGGTCCTGAGAAGACGGGTTAGAGGATAGAGTGAACAGTGGGCCTTTCATCCTAGCCACATCTAACCTTCATAGTCATCTTATCAGTGAGAAAGGTCAGAGCAGAGCTCCTGAAACCCAGATCGATCTGAAGGCCCTGTGCACGCCTTTTTTCCTCTTCTTTATTTATCTTAGTGGACATGTTGCTCATGGTGTTTCTCAGGGTAGCGATGAGAATCAGATAAGCATCTATTACTGTTGCAGATCTCTCTCTCTCTCTCTCTCTCTCTCTCACTCTCTCCCTTTTATTCAGTTTTGCCATTTCGCCCTCGTTGCCCTTACAAGAGAGTCTGGCTAGAGGCCAGATCTGCCTTGCTTTTTCTTCCCTTTCTGGAAGCCGGAGGTCAAATAGACATGCGTCAGGTCGTGATGATTAGGAAAGAGAAAGAAAGGCTAAAAAGAGGAGGGTGGAAGGAAAAAGACAGCGAGAGAGAGAGCATCTAGGAGCATAATGCTATATCACAATCTTTCATTGTATCTGTATTTGGTTGATGCTCCAAATGTCTGTGTCTGTATGGTACTGGTGTATATTTACATTTTCATTTATGGCATTTGGCAGACGCTCTTATCCAGTGCGACTTACAGTTATAATTTTTTTATACAAGTGAGCAACTGAGGGTTAAGGGCCTCGCTTAAGGTCCCAACAGTGGCAGCATGGTAGTACTGGGGACCACTGAGCCACCACTCCCCAGGAAACTTTGTGTTAGATGGAGCAAAACTGGAAGCTCTGCAGGTGCAATGTCTCAGGACGATAGCGCCCCTTTGTGTGACACCATCACAGATAGTTTGACAACCTGCCTAGGATGTACCCCGGCTTCTGCAAGAAGTCATCTGGGATTGGTTCCAATCATCTTGGATTGGCCCCCTGTGACCCTGATGGACAAGCAGTATAGATAATGGATAGATAGTTGGATGGATTAAATCATCTAGAAAAGTAGTGGCAGGTGTAGAGTTTATCAAGTCTGCCTGACATCAGGAAGATCCTGGGTTTGAGTCCCGGGCTTGGTGTGGGCGTTTCCTTGTGGAATTTACATGTTCTCCCTGACTGTCCAAAGGCATGCGCATTAGGATTACTGGCTATTTCAAATTGCTCGTAATTGTGAATGTGAGTGTGAATGGTTGTGTGTGTGTTGGCCCTGCGATGTTCTGAGGAGCTGTTCGGGGTGTAGCAAGAGGGTCCAGTGTCGGCTGAGAGAGGCTCCAACCTCCTCGCGACCCTAGTAGGAGTAAGCGGCTCAGCAAATGAGCGAGTGAGTGGGTGAGGTAATGGCATATGCACTATGCAAGTGAAAGGTTCTGCATATGGGTTGCTGAAACATGTCCTGTGGCATCAAGACCACCGAACATCTCCAGCCACCATGGGACTCCTCTATCCCCCCAATGAAATAAGGAGTTCAGAAGCAGACTTGCAATAACTCACAGCTATGTTTGTTTTTATTCTTAATCTCATTATTTGCACTTTTCACTGACTTTAATATGTTTAGCACACGCTCGCACGTACATGGATGGAGATCAGCTACTCTCTGCAAACACACACAAAGAACATACAGCAATACATTTTCTGGTAATCTGACACAGGCAAGACTCATCACGTGCTACCTGCTGGTTCAACCTTCCTCCTCTTCATGCTTGTCCATGCCTCTGCTGCCACAATGCAATTCATATCCGTTTTGGTATTTGTTTAACTTATTGTCTGGTCATCCAGAATGATGATGCATTTGTGTTGGATTTGGATTCCAATAGATACGACACACATTGTACATAATAACATAATTGAAACTGAGAACGTTAAGCGAATCCCATGTACTCTTGTCACCCTGTCCTGTTTTCTTTATACTATATTAATGGCCTTGTTTTAACTCCATTTATCATCTTAGCTGTGCAATATACAGGAGGTTGTGAGACAAAACAATTATGCCAGGTAGTGTGCAGGCAATGTAGCATGGAGGGAATCGAGTGGTCACATTCATACTTTCATATCTTGAAATTGTTATTATTAATATTTTTAAATGGTCCCATTCCATACCTTGTCCATGATTAGAACTTTATGATATACAGCTGTGCAGCCATTGTTCACAAATCCCTGTTCCTCCTACCCCACCCTTACCAAAAAACACAATCAAATATTTCTCTATTAGACAGGCATCATGGTCAATTAGCCCCACACTTTTCCAGCTTTTATCTCCTAAACCAGAGGCTTCATCAGTTATTTACGTGTTATAGGCCTCACCATGAATTATTCAGTGCAAGAGGAAAATTTACTGCGCCTGTCTTTCTTGAGTCAGGCCGTAAATTCAGGGATGGAAAGAGAGCAGAAGAGAGAAAGGAGGAGAAAGAGAGAGAGAGGTGTGAGGCAAGAAAGGAGGGAGGGAATGAATGGCTGGAGGCAAGTGGCCCCAGGAGGGTTGTAGACTCACACAGGCAACATCATAAAGTTACCATTAGAATGCTGTATTTATAACAGTCAGCTACTGATACCGATGCTACAGAGAGAGCTAGCGGGGCCTCCTCCATCTTGGCAGTGCTAAAAACAGACTGAAGTGGGAACGATTAAAGGGACAAATATCCACAATACACATAAAAATGTGACTTCGTACCTTTAAGCCAACCATGGTGGTTTGTGGTGGTTCTTAATGCACTTGACATCTTTAGGTACCTGAGCTATTGTGACCGAAGCCCTCATCACGCTACCCCACTGCCTTATTTCACTGTAAACTTTGGTGTAAACTTCCTAGACATGCACAGAACACGACATGCAAGTTGTCTTTAATGTGTATGGATTATTCTTTTAATACCTTATTATAAATAAATTGTAATAACATTTGCGGGCACGGTCGCGTAGTAGTCGGCACATCCGCCTCATAACAAGAAGGTCCTGGATTTGATTCCTTGGCTTGGCGCGGGAGTTTCTGTGTGGAGTTTGCATGTTTTTTCCTATGTTTGTGTGGGTTTTCTCCAGGTACTCCGGTTTCCTCCTACAGTTCATAGACATGCACAGTGGGCTAATTGGATGTTCCAAATTGCCCCTAGTTGTGAGTGTAAGTGTGAATAATTGTGTGTGTTGCCCTGTGATGGTCCAGCAAACTGTTCAGGGTCTGAACCCGCCTTCGCACAGTCTGCTGAGATAGGCACCAGCCTCCTCGCAACCCTGGTAGGATTAAGCGGTTCGGCAAATGAGTGAGATGAATAATATTCGCCAGTTGTGACTGGATTATAGCGCTATACATTTCTCCATTCCATGTGTTGCTGTTTTTGCTTTGAGATAATAAATCAAAAGGTTCTTGAAGTGGTCTTTGGATGTTTCTGGCTAAAGTAATTCTACTTTGAACCTGTTCTAAAAGCAAAACTTCCTTTGTAGGCTTCCATGTACAATTTTCTCAGTAAGACAAAACAAGAATGTCCTTCGAAGTAACATTCATAATTTAAACGTTACAATTTATTCAAAAGTTATTCATGTATAAATTTAAGAAAACATTTATTTATTCATTCTCATGCACTTATTTTTGCAAGATTTATATGTGTTACCCTGAGTAATGGTTAAGAGTATTTTCTCTAACAAGAAGGTTATGTTTTAATTTTAGTTTGTGTGCTTGTTGTTAGCATGATTTACGCAGAAAGAAATGTGTGGATTTTGATGAAATTTCTACCAGAGGTGGGGCTTAGGACAAGGAAGGCTCTATTAGATTTTGAAAAAGATCTGATTCAAATTCTGGAGCCAGGAATTATTTAAAATTTTTTTTAACATTCTTAAAAAGGAAATGTTTTTTGTGTCTTATTACAGCAGGCCCAGCAGGGGGTGCCGTGCTGTGTACTTTGTGTTATTTTTAAAAAGTTATCTGCGGATTTTCATGACATTTCCACCAGAGGTGGGGATTTGGACAAGGAAGACTACATTAGATCTTGAAAATCATCCAGATCAAATTCAAAAGGCAGGAATTTTCTAATAAATTCTTTAACTTTTTTAAAGAGGAGAATTTTTTGGAAGTGTCATATTACAGCAGGCCCAGCAAAGGGTGCTGTGTACTTTCAGTTATTTGCAAAAAGTAATCTGTGGATTTTCATAAAAATTCTACCAGAGGTGGGGCATTGGCCAAGGAAGAATTAGATTTTGGAGATGATCAAGATCAAATTATAGGTTCAGGAATTTTTTTCAAAGATTATTTAACATTGTGAGGGAGGATAATTTTTGAAATTAGAACGTCTTTAAAGAAGGATGGCCTTTGAAATAAACATACAGTTATCAAATGCACAAAATGTGGTTGATAAACATTCGCACTGACAGCACAAGAAGTACATTTTTTAAATTTGTAATTTAACATAGTTTCAATAAAATGTGTATAATGGTTTTACTTTTCATGTGGTCCAGTTGGTTTGTACCACAAAATTACTGAAATGAATTGATTTTTATATTCCCATGATCTTTCACAAAAAAAAAATCCATTTCCTGTTGAATATATGACTTGTGGTACATTCCACATACTTCCCAGGGCTGAATATTTTTAGCTAATAAAAGAGTTTAATGTTTCTACGCACCTACATCAAATGAGGTGTCACACTGATTTCCATCCCCATAAACCGATTCCACCTATAAAGGGACTTTTTTTATTTGTTTGACAGAAAAAATGGACCTTTTAATGTGGATCCCCTCCAAGTGTAGCTTTCAGCACACAGCCATCTTCAAAGAATATCAATGGAGTAATGAAGCACAGGCACCTCTGTAGGTGGAACAGCATTGACGTTTTAGGGGAACAAATGACCTTTTTTTTTTTTGCTATTTTCATCTATATACACACTCCAGCCATTGACTGACCTTATATAAGGCTGTGTTTTCCATCCTTTCTATAACATCAGTCACAGAACTTGTTGCCATGCACTAATTATAGTTATTGTATTAGGGGGCACTTTTTGATGCTCCCATGCCCAATGTAGCTACTTTCAATGGTGATTTGGGGTCAAGAATGTGTACTCTAACTGGCCCACAGATATCCAGCCTCTCTTGCAACAATTTGCAATGCACTTTGTGTTCTGACCCCTTTCTATCACAGCTTTAACTTTTATTAGTGCTTTTCTGTGCATCTTTTGTGTATCAGACCACGTGGGCTAGTCTTTACTCCCTATGAATGTCTGTGAACCCTTCATGATGGTGAAGTTGTGCCTGGTTCAGCGTTTGTCCTCCCTTGTACCATTTTCATTGGGTACTCACAGCACCTGTGGCTTTAGAGATACTCTGACCCAGTCGTCCAGCCACGTCAATTTGGCAAATCTTGTCAAAGTCATTCAGATCTTTACACCTGCTTCTTTTACCTGTTTCAACACATCAGTCTATAAAAATTTGTTTTAGTTTGCTTTTATGTTTCCATGTAGTATATAGTAAAACTAAACGAGTTATTATTTATTTATGGCCATTATGTGACTTAAGCTTGGTGGATGTCGCTAAATTGAATAGTCCTCTAGACTTTCCATCTCAGGGTCTTCCTTGCAAGACTGTCAGTTGTTCACGTTATCTCTCAGTGGTTTTAAAATTTCTCGCACAGACAGCTCACTAGACTTCATGTTGGTTTATCCTTTTTAACAACAAATGCAGTCTTCACAGGAAAAACCCAGTGCTCAATCCAACCCTACTAGTATAAATTCAGAGCTATTCATCATTCGAATAATGAATGTTCAGTGAACAGTGCATGCCTGGGCAACACCTCTCAGTTAGTTTGAAACACTGTCGTATGTTCTGATATTTTGATCACTTGAAAAATAGGTGAGTTCAAACTAAAATGTGCTTAAAACAGCAAGATGTAAGATATAAGTTAAATTTTTGATCCATGTAATCGTGTTCATCCTTTGGTTCCAAACCCAAATGTAGTCAAAGCAAAAAAGGCCTTTGTTTCACCTGTTTTAATCTATTTTTTATGTTAATCCTGACTGAGAGAGACACTAAAAGCAACGAGGATTATAGGATTTGCATATTATACAATTATTTGATTAAGGGTATTGCACAAGAGCCAAATAAAAAACAACAACAACAACAAAACCCATAGATTTACTGGAGAACAACATTCATGTTAGTTCTGTTTATCTAACCATATAGCTTGCGAAATATTTATTAAACCACCTACAGAGTCTAGCTCTCACCTTTTCCACCTCTCGGAGTTCCGAGACTAGAAGAAAATAAGCGTAGATCCTCAAGGCTAATTTTAAGACCCTTTGGATTCCTATATAGATGGAATACCAGTTTTAGAGCAGCTTTTGGCATGTTTCGCATTTCCCTGACCCATCCACCCACTTATTTTATACACCATACAGGCCCATTCTGTTTGTTGCTTAACTCTGATTTGTGCGAACGTATTACTGAGTAAAAGAAAGCCTAGAATGCCTCTTTCATAAATGTCCAGAGGGAGTTATTGGTTAAGATTCAGGGACATGGAGGAATAATCTAGACTCGATTCACTATTGACCTTGCTCTTACAGCAAACAGGGAGGTGGGGAGCATCTATCCTTCTCCTACACATACTGAGAAATCTTGTTAATCTCCATAGCATTCGCACCGTTCAAAAGATTTGCATCCCGCTGAGTGTGTGGGTGTCTCAATACATATTCACATATGTATGCATTTCCAAATTCGTACGTAGGAGCAGTGGAAATTACTCATCCTCCTTTTGAAGTCGTGTGGACTGTGTAGATTTTGATAGGATAGAATTCTTTTTCAATCTCATTTTCAATCTTATTTATGAATCTGTGGTCCACTTCAACAAACTGTGCCAGAGGATTGGGTTTAAAGCCAAATACATAAATACCATCAACTGAAAGAGCATTTGATCTTGATCTGATTCTTAAGCTTTGTAGAAAAGCATTTTTCTTTACATGAAAATGCACTTAAAGAGTGATGAAATAGTCTTCATCCTCTGGAAATAAATTAGAAATTCAGGAACTTGATTTACTATGTTGTGGATTCATTATTTTTGGATGTGCTGGATCAAGTGGCAGTTTAAAAACTGATAGAAGCTACAGTATATTGTTACATTAAACCAAACTTGCAGAGATTAATGTTATAATATCCTCTGCCAAGAAGATAATGTTTTTGGTTGGCTTTGTGTGTTTGTTGGCAGGATTACACAAAAAGTGATAAGCAGATTTTTATGACATTTCTACCAGGGATGTGGCTTTAGACAAGGAACACTCTGTTTATTTTAGAGATGATCCGGATTAAATATTTGATCCGGGATTTTTTTTTTAAAGGATTCTTTAACATGGTGACCATTTTTTTGGAAGTGCAGTAATACAGCAAGCCCAGTAGGGGCCGCTGTGCACTTTGATTTTATTTTATTTTAGTAAATTATTAAATTTTTGCCTGGGCTGAGGTTAGGTTACAGTTAGTTATATGTGCAAAAACCTGATTTTGCATATAGTCAGCTTTCTCTGCATACATTCTGATGAAGTTTCAGATGTTCAACCAAGCATACAGTGTGTAGTACAATCATTACTACTAGGGCCGACACCTTATTTATGTGTATTTTTCTCAACATAAATATTAAATAGGTGAATACCTTACGTAAAGGTATGCTGTTAGCCTGATGCTAATAATGCTTGCTCTGGTGTTTAGTGTGACTGAAACCCTTACATCACTGAGGAGATGTAAAGGAGCCTAACAACAATGGTTAAATCAATGGTCAGTAATAAATATGTCCTGTTGGACATGATTGCTGAGTGATTGTGATGTCAATATCCAGCTGAAAATGTTCATACTCTGAAACCAGTGTTTTCCATAATAAAATGGATCACTTCACAGAAATGGAAACATCCTGCCTATCAACGTAATTGACATTAGGTTGCTGATTTAAACCATTACAGCTATACATTAGAAATTCACTGTTTTGCCAATAATAAACCTGAAGCATGGGTTATAAATCACTGCAAACAATCCGGACCAAGAACAACAATTCTCTTACTCACTCTTACCTGATTCCTAACACACCTGTCTCCTGTTTATTATCAGTCACTCAAATCAAATCACTGCCTATTTAAACACCTCAGTCATGCACGTTCTTCGAACATTTTTACAGTTCTGTCTCTGAGTGTTATGGCCTTTTTGCTGTGATTTTATTTTTGTCTTGTTTTCTTAAATTTTTTTTTATTACTTGCATTTTTTTGCTCACTATTTGCTTTCTATTTTATGGATTTATTCTCTCTTTTTAAAGCCAGATAGGGTTAAAAAAATAAACTGGGAATTACATCTACCTACATTGAACTTTGTAAATTTTTAAAAGCTGATTTTTTTCCCCACGATTTATCATAATATAGTGACCTGAGAAAATATGTTGGTTGTCACTCAAAAAAGTTTTTTGTTTTTTTGCTTTTTGTTGCTTGGCCTGCACTATACTTTGATATTTCTATTTTAGGGAAAAATAACTTTTTTTTTTAAATGAATATAACAATACTATGTTTTTCCTGACCATATTAACTATCTCTCTCTCTCTCTCTCTCTCTCTCTCTCTCTCTCTCTCTCT
>JBCNYH010000026.1:24600596-24640596 GCA_039654325.1 Tandanus tandanus
TCCATTTTTGGCTTTGTAGGCAAGCATTAGTGTTTTGAATCTAATGTGAGCAGCCACAGGAAGCCAAAGGAGAAAGCATAGCAGTGGAGTGGTGTGGGAGAACTTGGGAAGGTTAAAAACCAGCTGAAACATTCTGGATCAGTTGCAGTGGTCGAATGGTGCTCGAAGGCAGACTTGCCAAGAGTGAGTTGCAGTAGTCTAGCCTTGAGATGACAAAGGACTGAAAAAGTATGTAAGAAATGGACAAATCCTTTGGATGTTAAAGGGGAGAAATTGACATGATCAAGAAGGATTAGCAATATGAGAGGAGAAGAAGAGGCCATGGTTACCCCAAGGCTTTGTGCGGTAACCAAAGGAGACATCAAAGAGTTGTCCAGAGAGATTACAAGATCCTGATGAGGGGATGAGTCAGCTGGGATGAACAGTAGTTTAGTGTTGCAGGAATTAAGCTTCAGCTGGTGAGCTGCCATCCATTTTGAAATATTTGCCAGACATGCAGAGAGCCAGACAGAAACATCAATGTTTGAGGGAGGAAAAGAAAAGACAAATTGAGTGTCATCTGCATAGCAGTGGTATGAGAACCCATGTGAGGATATGACATCACCAAGGGACCAAGTGTTAAGAAATATCAAAAGTGGACCAAGTACTGAGCCCTGGGGAATGCCAGTGGAGAGTTTGCATGGAGCAGATGTGGATCTCCTCCATGTAACCTGATATGAGCGACCCTCCAGGCAGGACACAAGCCATTGCCATGCTAAACCATAAATTCCAAGACTCCTGAGGATTGACAAGAGAGTCTTGTGGTTGACCCCATCAGATGTTGCTAAAAGGATAGGCACCAGCCTCCCTGCGACCTTGGTAGGATTAAGAGGTTTGGAAAATGAATGAATGAATGGGTGAGTGCATGAAGTTGCATTATTTTTATTTTAGATTAAAGAAATCTTTATAAAAGCCAAATTCTCTCCATCAGCAGCTTCATAATTTTGGGAGGCTAACCACTGCACCAATGTTTCACCCAGGTTAATTGTACAAGTATTAGAGATAATATAAAGTCTACAATGCAACATGATTACAATATAAAATCCTACAAAACCATACCACTCAGAGTGGAATTTAGTATCTACTCTATTGCACAAATAAAATGACTTGACAGTATCACTGTTTCCTTATCTTACATCATTTTTCTACATATAAATCTGCAAATATTACTTAATGTATAGTACATATTGTCCCTGCTTCAACCGATCTACACTTTGCTTTAGGTATTGTCGTTCAAGCTCGAACCCTGAAAACCTTGCCAAATCCTTCTGACTATTGAACACTGCCAGTATAAGTCATCATTATGCTTGACATTGACAGAGTCATGCTTTACTTTATATGAAAGTGCTTCCAGCATACTAAAAGGCAAGTTTGCAAAAATAGCACTAATAAGGTCGCTGTTAAATTGTACCTAGTTGACCTTTTTAAAATGTTGGCTGCTTAACTTTATTTCCTAAAATCCCCCAGCTTACTTGGAAGCTTCTTAATGATGATTAAAAAAAAAATAAAAATAAAATAAATTAAAACAAGATGAAGTTCATCACCCCCTCCACTGCTCCTTCGTTCACACGGTGCGTAGGGTTTGAGGACCAAAACTTGGCATCATTAATTATTGAAAACATTAACAACAATCCAGAATTTTCTTTTTCCTCATCTTGAGGCCACTGGACATCTTTGATCGGACGTGTCCAATTTACCAGTTTCATTTATTGGTCCTCCATTCTTAATTCGATCTTTACTCATTTTCAGCTGGTGGATCTGAAAGATGTTGATCTTGAGCAAATCAGATCAGGTGACGCTGAAAGCAATTCTAAAATAATCAATGACCATCCTGAGTGTCATCGTCCTCTATTACTGCTATCTTTAACGAACACACAGAAATTTCCTGGTTTCTATCATGTCTGGTTTGTAAAGTCTTCCTCCATTTACTTTCCGTTAGTCTTCGGACATACTATATATTGGATTTTGTTTTGTTTTTCAAGGTTTGAGCGCAATTTTGGAAAGTCAGATAAAGAAAATCTTTGTTTTCCTATCTGTCCCATTGAAAATCGCTTAGCAACAGTGCCATGAAATATTAACAGTGCAGAACTATTTGAACCAAGTTAACTCCCCATCCATACATCCACGTACACTATATTTTGAAAAATAGTAATTTTTTTTTGCTATTGTTTTACCTCCTGTACACAAATCCATCTCAAATGTACATGTTTTTAGACTGTCGGTGGAAATCTTCCTGTCGTGATGTTATACCCTGAAGATATAATTATGCATAAAGTTATTACATGTCTGAAAGGATTGTAATATTGGTTATAAAAAATGCTTAAAGTAACACTTTACAGTACCACAGCTTATTATGTCTGCAACGGTAGTACATGCAGTCTGATTGGCTGTTGAGTGGTCTGGACGTTCCCAGTATGGAATGATCATTAACTTTTTTTCTCAGCCTGTTAGACCTCAAAGAACACACAGACTTGAAGTATTTTCTCCTTTTTTTTCTTCTTCCTTCATATTATAAAAAGTATCCCAAAAGTTGAGAAGGCAAGGGCTGTGTCAAACAATGCAAGCTTAGTTTTGTTTTAGTCAGCACGGCATTATTTCAAATGAAAATTGCACGCAAACCTGGACGTAGGCATTAACTTTTGCTTCTTATTTTAAAAAAAATGTTGTACAATAAATAACTTATTAACCTTGTTAGTTCGGTCAGTGCAGGAAAATTCCAGACCTCAGCCTTGATGCACAGTCCTTATGATCCTTTGGTCAATACATGAGAGCCTTGGTCTGGAATTCCTGTGTACTGACCTCATGCTCAATTGATAAGTATCATACATCACCTTAATGCACTATGCAAAGTGGAGCTTGGTAATGTTATGTCTTACAAATGCTTTTTATAATGCATCATGGTATTGACTAATAAAATATGAAGTCTAATGCATAATAATATGATTTCACTACTTTATAGTTTATTATACAAGATATGACCTTCATAGAAAGTGTCTGCTTTTTTCCAGCATTTTGTCTAAAACTATTGTCTATACCAATCATTAGTTTGTATATTACACTTAAACTGCACAGTCTAATTGGTCCACTATCTCAGGATTGAAAGGTGGCTTCATCATTGTCACAGTTTAAAATGGGAAAAAATAAACCATACAAATCTCCTTTAGTTTGGTTTTCTTGTATTTCTGCATAAAATACACTACACTGAAACACCTTTATGGAGCATGTGTAGTATGTACTAAACTCTGAATGCAGGAGGCTAAATAGATGCCATTAGCTACGGAGCGCTTAGCTTGGCTTGAAGTGCATTACTCACCTGACCTGCCTCTGTCGTGGTTAAAATATGGAAATATAAACTATAAAAATCTTGTTTTAGTTTGCTTTTCTTCTCTATACTTACACTCTTAAAGTGAGTTAAAGAGATGCCATTACACAGCTTTTGCACTTGCTCTCAGAGCTCATTGGTATCCATCATAATTTAAAGAAATGTAAAAATAGCCAATAAAAATCTCATTTTATTGTAATTTTTGCTTATGTTCCCATGTAGTATATACTAAAAATAAAGTATGATATGCAAACCCTAAAAGGTACTTCTGTGGTGTTGAGGATAACAGTTTTTGACATACTGCAGTATATACCATGTGTGCTAATGTGAGCATTTTCTAATTGTTTTTCTGTTTTTCTCTGGACAGACCAAACTCTCTTTTTCTATTTACTCTATTTTCCAAAACTCACTTTGTGTGGACAGGAATTTGTTTAAAAAAAAACAACAACAACATAAGGGACGCTATGATTACAGACATATCTCTAGACGTCTGGACGGAGGCTGAGTAACATCAGAAGTTCCACATTTATGTTTGCAAACACAGATTAAAATGCAAATATCAGACAGACAATACAAATCATGCAAAATAAACTTTTGTCTTTTATCACACCTTATGCAGTCTCAACCAGAGGATTGGATATGAAATGCCCAGTTTGTCTAACAGCCTCCTGGACAAAAGGATACAATTTTCTGGTGCTGAGGTGTGTGTTATTTTTGTGGGGGGGGGGGAAGGAACAAATATTGCATTGTTTGAAAATGTCATGGAGCCATTGCATTATTCCACAGAGATGCAGTTCATATGTTATACTACATTATTCAATACTGGATATTATTTGGTGCTACTTGCTGGAAAGGTAACTGTGTAGTTTCTTGTGTTTTGTATCTACTTTGTAAATACCATTAGGTACAAAGTCCTACTTTTAAATTTCGTAATTGGAAAAGTTAAGCAGGAGACAGATAAATTCTCACAATACACCAAAAATGCAACAATATTTCAGATGCCTTTAAAACCTTGCAGGAGTGTTGAAGACATCAAACCACACCTTGTTCAACTGCAGCACACACTTACCAAAGCGGTTTACCTATGCATACTTCCCTATGTCCCACAGAAATTGTGCATTGGACATTGTTCCATGTAACAACACCCACCCACCCAAGGTCAGTCCCCCTTCCATATATGGTAAAGGACTTTGCTGTGCATCTTTCGATTTGGCATTAAAAGGAAACAATATTGTTGATGTGGATGCGTTAAACCAGTCTAGTTTTAGCCTAGCAGCACTCGAGGTATCCTTTTCATTTAATTTATTAGTTCATTTGACAGAACTTTTAGAATTTCTTGACCAATTTCCTTTAACATTTTGTATTCATTTGTCCTGTGATTCTGTGTATTTCTGTCTCTCTCTCTCTCTCTCTCTCTCTCTCTCTCTCTCTCTCTTTCTTTTATTATAGTAATTAATATAGTAAATGAAAACTAAGACAAAAATTTTAAAAAAGGTTAAAAAATAAATAAATAAACTAAAACCATTTTTGTTTGTGCTTTATAGCATTGTACTTTATTTGCCAGCCTGTATGGATGTTCTTTTCTTCTGGCATGGACGTAAGCAAAAGAGGAAGCCAAAATACTTCTGAGGATGTAACAACCGTGATTGTCGGCAAGATGCTCGCATTTATTTTTTTGATACCATTCTGTATTTTCATAAATCAGAGCAATCATAACATATGCAGTACTGATGGGAAGGTCGTTAGCCTTCCTATAAATCCCTCGGGTTTCCCAAACAGTTCGGCCCCAGAAGATGAGCTATTCATATAGAAGCGTTCCTCACTGTGCTTCCACCCCTGAGGAACTGAAGGCGGGTAACAACAGATTGGACTCTGGTTCTTGTAGTTTTTGTTAAGCTTTATCATGTTCACGCTATAATCTCACGCTGATATAAATAAGTAACTCACTCTCTAGTGGCATCAGTGGAGCACTGACAAGAAGCTTAATTGAGCTCATAGGGAATAATGCATGATCGAAATGGAATACAGAGCTGTTCAGGATCATATTGGTGTCTGTTTAGCTTACTCATTTAGAGTTTAGTACATACTACACTGAAACTAAAGTAAACTGAACTCTGTAAAGGTGTTAGTACACTCGGCCCTCGATTCTACGGACCTCGGTTTAACGGATGTCGGGAGCTGCGGACAAGGTCTGGAGTAGGCAAATTGTCCGGGAGGGCTCGGCGGTCAGCAAGGGCAGACGCAAGTTAGTTGGCAAGGGCAGACGTTAGTTGGCGTGCACATCAGTGCGTCAGTTTGTTTACGGCAGTCAGCAGTACACCCATGCTTTCCCTTGTTATTTCACGTTTTTTGTGGTTGATTTACATTTACATTGGATGATGTGGTTGTATATACATACAAAGCATTTTTCCTTACTTTTCCATAATTAAATAGTTGTTATTACCCACTTCTCGGAAGCTACGGACAATCGGCAAAACCAGACAGGTGCTTCCCCCTTTTTGTCTGTTAAATCGAGGGTCGAGTGTATAGTATTTTTACAGAAAGACAAGAACAAAAGGATATTTTTACTATTATATTTTCCATTTCAAAGCATGATAATGATGCTCCAAATGACTGTGACAAACTGTGAGTGTCCGACATTTTGATTCAAACATTATCCACTTGAAATAATGTTGTTGTTTTTATTCTAAGATAGCCGACAAGTCCGATCAGTCGATTCCCTTGTACTATGTTAACTGTATTTAAGTGTTTCAAATATTTGTATGCATTCATATTCATATTTTAATTATAAGTGTGAGGGGTTTGTTTACCAGATACTAACTATGATAAAAAATAAAATAAAAAAAATCCAGCATATCTGATTTTCACTCATGAGGTAGCAGCTTTTTATATTAATAGTTGGAAATGATGACTTTTTTATATAACAACAAAAATATTTGATCAGATTTACTTCCGTTTTGGGTTTATTACATTTCACAAAGATCAGAAAAGCTGATACCAAGATTTACTATGAAGCTCAGACTCAGTACAGTTGCTGGTTAAAACTGGGTCCTCTAAGTAGTATTTCTTTGTAATGCTAAAAAAAATTAATATATTGTGTTGATAATTATGGAAATTATGGAAGATCATACAAAATGACGAGCGTGCCAATAATGTACAGCTTACTTTTTTTGTAGGAATTAAGAGAGTGTTGTTTTTGTGAACCACGTGAAATAGTGACTCTTAAAATAAATCAGAATTGCGTGGGCACCTGATTTAAGGTTTTTTTGTCCTAAAACTGACATTTATTATCATTAATAAATTAAAAAGCTGCCGTATCGTTTTATCCCAGAGTTGATTATTTTCCAGGTAGCATGGTGGCATAGTGGTCATCAACAAGATCCTGGGTTCGAGTCCCAGGCTTAGGCGTTACTGTGTGGAGTTTACATGTTGCTCCCTGCTTGCATGGGTTTCCTTCTGGTACTCGGCCTTTGACCAGTGTCAGCTGAGACAGGCTTCAGCCTCCCCACGACCTTAGTAGGGTTAACCAGTGTTGGCAAATGAGTAAGTGATTATTTTCCTTTACCATCACAGCCCATCATGGCTTTTTGTGAATATGTGCATTTTAAATGAGCTAGACTCCAGAGTATTAACCCGTAAGTGATCGTAGAGTTATCATTAAAGGAGTGCACAGTTTTGGTCACTAATCGCTGCTTAGTGAGCTAATTGAGAAAGTGAGGACACAGCTTTCGGTTGTAGCCACTTTGTCAATTTGTCAGCCATTTTACTGATGACACCAATTAAGAGAAAGCATCAAAAATTAGCATTCTGTGCACCTGGAGGACGGCTGGGTAGCCAACAATGTTGTCATTAGTTTTGCAGTATCAACGACCCGCTTGCAGTCACCTCAAGCACTGTGTACCAATTAGTAGACATGTTAAATGTGGGAATTTACACTAAAAGCTACCATTTGTCATCACTTCCAAGTAACTATCGAAGATTGCTAATGCTTCGCCACACACTACAATTGTGTCCTGATAATTTTTTTTTTTAAATCGTCAGTTAAAAGCAGTGTGATCAAGATCAACAGAGCAAGGTTGTTTTAAGCAGTATTTAGGGCATCATATTTGAGTGTATAGTAATCGTCACCGCTGTAGAGGTGTCCTTGTGATGGCCATGCTCACAAATTTACCCAGCAGTGTGTCATCAGCTCCACTCAGGTCCTTGGCCCGAGGTCGAACCAAGTTCAGCAGTGCGCATTTAACAGCCATCAGCATTACGGCACAACAAGGTACTTTAAGGTCACTTCGGCAAGGAGACGAGAAATCTGACATGATGAATCAACAGACTGGGATGGGCAAGGCTAATGTTTTTACAGGCTAGTGTGTGTGGGTTTGTTTAAGGGCTAAACATGCTAGTTTTATTTTGCTCTGCAATGTACTCATTGAATAAACAGACACATTAGCAAAACCCTTGTAAGGAATGAAACATAAAAGTAAATGGTGCAACATTCTCACATTCATTCACTCACTTGCCGAACTGCTTAATCCTACTGGAAACTATCTCAGCCGATTCTGAGCGAAGGCAGGGTACACCCTGAACAGCTCACCAGACCATCACAGGGCCAACGCATACACAAATGTCCACACTTACAACTACAGGCACTATGTAACAGCTAATTAGCCTAATATGCATGCCTTTGGACTGTAGGAGGAAACTGGAGTACCCGGAGGAAACCCACCAAGCACAAGGAGAACATAGCTCTACACAGAAACATGGTGCAACATAAACTTGGCTATTTTTCCATAAGTGCATATCCTAATGGGATTCTATACCTCTTATACCACAGTGACTACAATTTCTAATTTCTAGTCTGGCGAGCTGTTCAGGGTGTACCCCACCTTCACCCAGTGTCAGCTGAGATAGGCTCTAACCTGCCTGCGACCCTAATAGGATTAAAGTAGGTAAAAAAAAATTTAGTCTGTTGGGTTTTTACACCCAAGAATAGTGGCTCATCAGGCCGGTGCTTATCCCGGTTTCTGTAACGTGAGGAGACTAGGAGTTCAACTCCTCGTGAATGGGATGCTAGTTCATTGCAGCTTACCTTCCCAGTATTTTTACTGGTACCTATTTACATTGCTCGGTGGACAGAGGCACATTTGTGGTTAAGACCTTGCCCAGGAGTCTAAGCATGGTGGGTGTCTAACTGGGATTTAAACCACATCCTCTCGATCATGAACCAGCACCCTAGCCACAACCTGGACTTAATGGTTTGGCAAATGAGTAACTCATTAACTCATTATTTTTTGGTAGGAAAACCTTTTTTTACTGATAAGAAACTTCGCAACACAGTATTTTAAAGTGATTGTCTTCTGTATTTTATTAATTACGCATTGCCAAGTAAAATATGTCTAGAACCGAGGCAGGTTGATATATTCTGAGCTGGACTATTTGAAACGCAGCTGGAATGCATCCCTGCTGTTCTCTGTCTCTTTGTTTCTATGTCGGTCCAGTCTTTGGAAATTGATTACTACTCAAATGTCATGCTGCTGCCGAGGCCATCAGTCCTCAGCCTGCGTGAAGGCTGTTTTCCCACTTCTTCAGGCAGGTGTGCCAGCTCATGACCCTGAGACAAGCCACTGTTTACCAAGCATGATGAGCGCCGATTCTCTGTGTAAAATATTGATCATTGATCCGAAATACAGTAAGGAGAGGATGTGATGCTGCCGGATACATCAGTGTTGGTGAGAATGTGTATGCGAGGAAAGAAGCAGGTGACAGGGACACCCTTGGGCCATTTCATTACGGAAAGTGTCTGTCCACATGATGAGGAAAGGATTATCCTTTCTAACAGGATTTCCTTGAGAGGATCATTCGTTAGCTGAAGCTGCAGAAGGGCCAAAAGCGTTATATAGGTTAAAGCTACAATATCGACTCCTTCACGGCTCTAGTGTTTCAGTATTCATGTCAGCAAGGTGGTGTACTTCAGGCATGGCTGATTTATGTATGTAAGGGTGATGCATGCACTGCTTCAATACTGTCAATCAATATGGAAGAGTTTTGTATTGTTAGCTCTGCCTTGGAGTTTCTGTGTTTATCGGCATGGGTTTATTTATTTGTTTGTTTGTCGGTCTGCCTGTTAGCAACATTCTGTCCACAGTTTCTGACAGCTCAATCTGAATTTTTAATGATGGGTCTCCTTAAATTCCCATTAAACTTTGGTAAGAATCCATGCACAGATGGGAATTTAAAAATCCCTATAAAGTCTGTTAGACTTTTTACACTTAAGCCTACAGGCTCATCCGGCAAGAGCCTATCCTGGCTTTCACAGCATGAAGCAACCAGGAGTTCAAGTCCTCCTGGATGAGATGCTAGTCCATCCCAGGTTACCTTACCAGTATTTTTACTGGTACCCATTTGTAGTGCTAGGTCCAGGGGTTTTCAGAGGCAGCCTTGTTAAGATCTTGTCCAGGGGTCTTACAGGGGTCTGAACAGGATTCAAACTCATGACCTCTCAATCATGAGCTTGCACCCTAACAGGTACATTTAAATTTACATTCGTAGCATTTGGCAGACACCCTTATCCAGATTGTACTACATTTTTTTTTATTTATACGACTGAACAGTTGAGGGTTAAGCGCCTTCTGATCAGTAACCCATGGCCTTAACCACTGAGCCACCACTGCCCTTTACACTGATATTTGTATTCAATTTTAATGAAATTTGCAGTGTATATTCAGGATTAAAAGCTTTGATGTTGGACCAAGTTTCATCTGGATCTGGTCCAGATTGTGTATTTGTCAGCAGTATAAACTTAACAATGGAAATCACATTTTTTGGAAGTGTGGTAGTACAGAAGGCCCAGTAGGGGGCGCTGTGTACTTAATTTTTATCTATTGGTGGAGGTTTGTGCTCTCTGAGTGCTTCCACAAAATAAAGTTGTCCATGAAATATACATTTAAAAAGTAACTCAGGTAGGAAGGGAAGTGGGGATATGTTTAAGACATGTATAAAGGCTGAGGGGGAAGAACAGCAGGGGTATAAAAAATTGTAGAAAAATACATATCTGAATGCAGGCTCATTTTGTACATTGAGGCCCTGGGGCACTTGACAAAACAATGATGGAGACACAAGCAACATCGAGCTGATTTGCATTTACAAACTGATGCTTCCCTGCCTGTCATGTAATATTTATGGCTGTGAGGACCGTGCTGTTCGCCCCGCTTTTAATGCCATAATGGAACACTGGGGGTTGTTGGGAGAGTCGCAATGGCAGGCGCTATATAGAGAGATGACAGCCACACATGCCCTGACATCAAACACTATGTCTGTGTAAATCCCCCAATTTTCAGCACAGTGTCAATCCCTGACCATGGCTGTATCAAAAGTACAAAAGTGCTGCCCCTTCTTACATGATTTAAAGAGCGCTATTCAGGGTCAAATGCGCTCTAATCAAGACCGATCGTGAATAACAAATCCCTACATTTGATGGCAAACCGCTCCCCTCCTTATTATTTTCTCGTATGTGTGTGTGTGCTGAAGAATGAGTCTGGAATCTTGCGCTAAAAGGCCACTGATTGGGGTGCCGAGGTCTGTAATTTGCAATTAGTGAATGGGTCAAGGATTTGATTCGGGTCAAGGTCCACATTTGCATGCGCTTTTGTTCGATCGGGTCGGAATTATGCGAATAGCCACCTCCCACGTCTGTTTACCCACAATCTGGTGAAGCCAGCCCTCCATCAGAACACTCCAATCAGTCGGTGCTTAGCACTTCCTTTCATATAACCATTCGCGACCAATGCTGGCCACTAATGAATACAGGAACCTGAGCAGTGATTGAGATTGCGGGTTGATGGTAAGCTTGTTAGCGCAGCGAAATTGCATGCAGCACCTCTGGCATTGTAATTGCAGACGCTTCTGCCTGATGGGCTTGTTTTGTTCTGGCAATAATTTTCCAGGTAAATTTTCTAATAGGGAAAGGTAAAAAATAAAAGAAAAAGAAACTATTCAACCACTGTGAAGTGAAGTCTTAAAGGTTGTTATTATCTGTAATAAAAAAGTATTGGAATAGCAGCATGGAGTCTGTCATATTATACAAAATCATATTTGTTCTGTATGTTCAAAGCTGTATGCACCTATTCCTGAATATATTACATTATATGTAATGTTATATGTCATGGTGCCATAGCACGTCCGCTTCACAGCGAGAAGGTCCTGGGTTTGATCCGCATGCCTGGCAAGGGCATTGCTGTGTGAACTTTGCATGTTCTCCCCACGCTTGCATGGGTTTCCTTCAGATATTCCAGTTTCTTCCCATAATCCAAAGACTTATTTTATTTTTTATTTTTTTAGACTTATTTTGGATATTCTTGATTACACCTTGATTACAACATCTGTGTTGGGCCTGTGATGGTTTGCATCACAGGGCCAACACAAACACAAAACCACTCACACCCGCCAGCTGTTCCGGGTGTCCCCCACACTCATGCAGATCTGACTGGGATACTTGGGAAATTAAATAAAATTATTGTCTTGGGAACTAGGGATCACGACCCCCTAGGAACCCATGTGGTAGATTCAAATGGAACAATTCTCTATCCCTAGATCCCTTCTTACTTTCTTTCTCCTGCATAGAAGAACAGGGAGCAAGCTCCCAAATCAGCAGCGTGGTGCCCCTAGCCCTCGACCCCCCACCCCCTACGTTTGCTTAGGGCTATACTCAGGTGCAAGCATGCCAATGGTTCGAAGAGCTGTCCTAGAGTGCCTTCCGACATCCACTCAGAGAGTGCTGGGTCATGTTCTCTAGCTGAGTACAAGACAGGAAATCCATTTAATTACCTGTGAAGCAGAAGATGGGGCATGTGTGTATGTGTGTGTAGGGAAGAAGGAGGAGGGCTTGACAAAAGAACCATGTTACAGTGAGCCAGATTGGCCTCAATGGGCCGTTCAGTTCTGCTTGTTATTATCCTACCTCTTCTCTGTTTCTTCTACACTTTAACATTGTCCTTTCCTACAACCCTTTCTTCTATTTTCTACTTTCCTCTCTCTGTGGTTCAGCCCATCTTCCATGGCCTTCCTTGCCCTTTCCTTTCTCTCACTTTGTTTTTTCTCTTGCACACCGTCCATCCATTTGCGTCTCAAGCTACATTTTATGAGGGGCACCACGTTCACTTCAGTCATGCCCTGTCTCTCACTTTTTTATCACTCCCCCCACAGTAATTTGTTCCTTCTTCCTACCTGAAGAGGGATCTTCCAGAAAATTATTCTTCCATCACAACGTAACAGCAGCTTCTGCAGATTAAAACTAGAAATTCTAGCAATGACTTATTGCCTACATTGTTTTCACATGTATTTGGAGAGTGGCATGGTGGCATAGTGGTTAGCATGTCTTAGCATGGTTAGCATACCTTACAGCAAGAAGGTCCTGGGTTTAAGTCCCGGGCCTGGTCAGGATGTTCCTATATGGAGTTTGCATGGCCTTACTGTGCTTGTATGGGTTTCCTCTGGGTACTTAATTTTCTCTAATTGGCTGTTGCAAAGTGCTCCTCGATGTAAGTGCAAGTGTGTATGGTTGGGGGATGTTGGCCCTGCGATGGACTGGCGAGCTGTTCAGGGTATACTTCCTCTTTTGCCCAGAGTCAACTGAGATAGGCTCCAGCCTCCCTGCGACTCTATAAAGATAAACGGCTTAAAAATGAACTAAACAAGCTCAAGTGAGCTACACACCAGAGGGGTATTTGTGACACATTTGGATCTTGCTACATAGCTGGTAATGCCAATGATTTCATTTCTGGTTTGAAAATCAAAAATCTGGCTCCATAGAACTGTTTATCAGCCTGCAAAGTTTCATGGGATTTTGGACAGTAAAAACGGAGGAATACAATGACTGTCCAGACCACCACCAACAACAAGGTGGCACAGAATTTGATGCCGGATACATGCATTTGGAAGCCAACAGGCTACCAGACGGGTACTTATTACCTACAGAGTCAGTGTTTATCTCTCTGGCAGGATCTTTCCTATAAGACTGGTTGACTATTGTTACTTTGTGGTTGGTGTGTGTGTGTGTGTGTTCAGCTCTCTCTTGAGTTCAAACACAGCTTATCAAGCTGTGGGTTGCATCACTTTTAGCCCTGCTCTGCCTTTAAAGCATTTTCATGTCTTCATCTGTGCGTGCGGCAAAACCCCACCCCCAGATATGAGGACAACAGAAGGTCTCTCCACACTGGAGGCTGAACTGTCATGTCTGAGGAAAAGTTTGGCTCTATGCCTGCCGGTAGAGACGTGCGAGACAGACGTCCTTGCTGGGTGAAGCTACTTCTGCATTCTTCAAACCAGAACTGGTTTTTTTCCCTTTTCTTTTTCTTTTAAGAAAATTGGTCCATGTAACCTCCAAGAGTCAAATGGTATATCCATGAACAGATGCTGCATTTTCTGCACAAAGCAAATGACTGCAAAGCCTGGGGCATCTTGAATTGCAGACATGTTGGCTGTCTTGAGAGGCCAGTTTGGTTGTTTTTCTTTTTTTTTTTTTGCAAAGCATGAGTGCTTGGTGTGAAGAAAAAGAAGAATGTTCTGTTAACCCCCTCCGAAGCAGCCATTAGGCTAGAGGCTTACATTAACTGAGAGAAAGTTTTGTGTTATCCCTATGAGGTGTGCTTGGAGCCAAACTCTCAAATTAGATCCACTGAATCACCTTGTGTCTTGCTGAGTAGAAGAGCTAATTGTATTTATTTATTAAGCCTAGTGCTCTCGGTCAGCCAAGCTGTGAGAGAACCGCTGGTCATTCATGAATATTTCACAAGCAACATTTACATGAAAGCAAAACCCCGTGTCGGCCAGGTGAGAATACTGGGAATAGAAAAGGAAGGCAGAAAGAGACATGGGGCTAGGAAAGTTCTCTCTCTCTCTCTCTCTCTCTCTTTCTCCCCCTGTTTTTTTTTACTTACTCTTGTGCCATTTCGGCAGTGGGTCAGCCAGATAATGATCTTCTGTATCCAGATCTCTCCTGAGAGGTTCAAACTGAGTTCAGGTCTAGAACCTGCAAAAAATGGAGTGCAATTTTAATATAGCTCTTTGACAAAATACTTACCGAAGTTAGAAACTGAATTGTACATATACTGTACAGTATACACCAGTACCAGACTCTGGGGGGGCATCTAGAGGTCAAGAAACCTGCACAATTTTGAATCGATTGGTAATATTATAGCAGTATACTCTGAGTTCCTGTAAAAAAATGTGTAAAAGGCTGGCAGATTTGCATACTAGGAACCTTACTAGGGCTGTGTGATATTGTGTGATGACAGAAAATCAGTTCATTCTATGCTTTGTGGTTTATTGTTTATTTCGCTGTGTCACAAATCATGATCTTTCATTCAAAAGGTTTATTTGCAATGCAGCTGCAGCTGGTGCTCAGAATAATGTCCGGCTAGACATTGCTAATCTGGCCAAACCTAGTTATTAGTATATAATTAAAATGGGAGTCATGGTGGCTCACTGTCGTCTCACAGCAAGAAGGCTCAGGGCTCAAATCTCGGCCAAGACCCACCTTCTTGTGTGGAGTTTGCATGTGTTCGCCATGCTTCTGTAGGTTTCCGCATAGTACTATGGTTTCCTCTAACAGCCCAAAGATATGCACATTAGGTCAGCTGGCTACTCTATATTTAAGTTGCCCATCATTGTGCATTTGAGTGTGAATGGGAATATCTGTATCTGTATTAGCCCTGCAATAGACTGGGGACCTCTTCAGGTTGTACACCGCCTCACACCCAAAGTCAGCTGGGATTGGCTCCAGCTTCCCCTGCAGTCCTTCCAGACAAACATTTGTATGTAGGACCCATGTGGGTAGTAAATTTGACTGAAACATGGACCCCATATTGGATTGTCCATGGGTTCCATAGTGGCCCCATGTCAACTGCCCACATTAATTCATTTCCCATTATTATGTACTGTATGTTTGTTCACTACTCTACCTCACGAACACTGGTTTGCACTCAATGCCAATGCCAATTTCTTCGCTATACAATTCTGCATTATACTGTTAATCTTTCATTATATTTGTCACTTTTTGTATTTTTGCGCATATTTCCTTACGGTTTATTTCTTTACTTTATATGTATCCTTATTTACCTAAATTCTTGTATGAGCCTACATAAATGTTTTTCTGTACAGAGAGTGAAGATAAACCCGGAGTCAAATTCCTTCTTTGTGTGCCAATAAAACTGATTCGAATTATGATTCTGATTAAACCAACCAAGACCCACATAAAGAGCCCATCTGGGTTTGGCAATATGGGGAAATAATAATACTTGGGCACCAGGTAAGATGCCTATCCCCTCTTGGTGCTCATAATCACTTGTTGCTCATAGTCCAGGTGGGGCCCCTATACCACATGTGGACAAGTGATTTGGCCCACTATGGCACCTGCAGACAATCCTATATGGGGAATATTTTTTTAGCCCATTTACAACACACATGGGTTCCAGATACAAATCTTGGCTGAGCCGATGGATTATTGGATTGGAGGGTTATCATCAAGATAAGGATGGATGTTTGAAATAAGCACTCCTACTAATATTATAACAGCTAATGATTTTATTAATATTATCCATAACCTTATAAAAATATGCACTTATACCAGGTTTATATTCATTCATTCATATACAGGTATGTATTCATTCATTAATTTTCCAAGCTGCTTAATCCTAATAAGGGTCGCGGGGAGGCTGGCGCCCATCTCAGCCGACTCTGGGCGAGGGCGGGTTACACCCTGGATAGCTCGCCAGGCCATCGCAGGGCCAACACACAACCATTCACACTCACAACTAGGGGTGATTTGGAACAGCTAATTAGCCTACTGTGCATGTTTTTGGACTGTTGGAGGAAACCGGAGTTTATGTATATATAGTTTATTTATTTATTTATTTATTTTTAACATTCCATATCATGATATGTGTTCTCTGGACATAACGTATATCCGAGATTTTGATCCTCACACCGCTCTAAACCCTGCTAGACCCTACAGTCTGATTTAATACTTCAGTGTTGCAGGTATTGCTATCAGATGGCGCCATTTCGATTTTTCCAACCCTTAACGATGAAAGCACTGAAGTCGTGGGCTATAAAAGCAGCTTTAGTAAATGTGACATCTTTACTGACGCCCACTTACTCCCCACCATTCTTTCCATCGTGCAGCCCACAATTTTTTGTCAATAATGGCATGTTTCAGCCATTTTCCATCAAACGCGATAAATACATCAAACCCTGCCGTCCCCCCTGCGATGAATCCATTACATAAATCTTCACAAGAATGACAGGATGATGCTTGCAAACCATTTGTGAGGACATTGTGCGATTTTATATTTATTCATCCATCCTCTTATCCTGCATGCACATTATTTATGCCATATAATTACTTTAAAGTGGCTTGGCAGCACAATTTGTAACCAATTTATTATTTACATGCTGTGATAAAACACCCATATTAAGGCCTGGAGATGATGTCAGGATGCTCATCTTGAAAGGGATGGAGTAGGAAGTATGGTGTCTTCTCTGGGTTTGTGCTTACTGAGCACTTATAAAAAATGCAAAACAAAAAAATAACTATGCATTAAAGGAAGACAAAATATTATTTGTGAAGCACCGGACTTGGCCAGTGTAGCTAGGGTATTAAAAACATTAGCCTGCTGCTTTTCTCCCCTTGTACTCAAACAATAAAGACTCCTGCATTTGTGTTCAATTAAGGTGCACGCTTCTCCCTCTCGTTTTCACCCAATAAAAAATGGAGGCTGGATTCATTTTGTCCCACAGCCAGCGTGCTTTGCGCTCAAGCGGCGGCGTTTGAAAGGCGAGAACGCCTGGCCCTTATAAATCACCAAATGAGACCAGTGATAGTGCACAAGGTGTTTGCATGAGATAGAGTTTGCAGTGCGAGTGCTGAAGCGTGACGCCGGGCTGAAGGAGGGAGGGGTGGAGGGAGGGGTGGAGGGAATGAGATGTGGATTCTTGACTCCACTGTCTCCAGCCACCTGCTGTACAGATAGGCGAAAGTGCTGGCAGGTGGTGGGCCGCTTGCAGCAGGTGAAGAAACAGTCATTTCCAGCTGGAAGGGAGGGGGGGTGTAGGCTGAAAGGTTAGAGGTTAGGTTAGGATGCATGTATGTGGTGGGTCTTCTTTCCTTAGCATACACCTGCTCCCCACTGTGTGAGGAAGAAAAGGTGATAGCCTTGAGACCTGAAACAGAAGGCTCAGCTGGTTAACAGGACTCACAGATTTTTAGCTTTGTGACTAATAAAAGTATGTTCACCCAGTATAAGTCATCTCATGCATTATTCTGAATGAACAGATCAACATAGTATAGTCTAATATTACTGACTACGCTGTATAATTTTTATTTCCTTTACTAAAAACAGAGTTTTATTGTTATGTTCTGTAATCACCAGCTTTTGTAAATCCATCCCTTTGTTGACCAGTTTAACTCTGAACAAAATCATGGCCACAACAACGGTGGAAACACTTCGCTAGCTGAGTCCCAATAATGAGTTGATTTTAGAATGTCTGTCAAAGGTCAAGGTCAGAGCAAGGTCACAAAGTTTTGGAGCTTAGGCATGCTCTTACTATGGAGCACTAATAGGCAACCATATGTGGACTTTCAAATAAGACAAATACCTTTGACCTTAGGCGTCCTTCACAGATCCAACCCCAGACATCTCGTAAAACCTTCAAACGTGAGAGTTTTTTTATACTAATTTGGTCGTGTCCACACACTGTAGAACATATTGTAAAACAAGAACAGGGGTAATTACAACCGGCACCCATATAGGGCCTATTTGCGACATCTATGCTGCATGATGGGGGTAGTTTGCACTCTATGAGCTCCTCTTTTTGTTAATTTACTTTATTAATTGAATGAGATGAATGAATGAATGAATGAATTAATTAATTTTTAGAGTGTAGAAGATTAAGACTTTAGGTGTGCATTGGGACTGGGGTTCTACTGGATGCAACAAAATGTATTGACATGAGTGAGTGGTCAGATATGAAGTTCATGGGACAAACAAAGGCCATGTTCATTAACATAAAGAATGCACTAGCAGACGTGTGTATACAGCATTGATTCATTCATCCAGTCAGGATCACAGTGGTTAAAATTAAGCTACATGTTTATACTGCAGCCAATATAGTTAATGTAGCTAAATAAATGGGGAAGCCATACCCTAATTTGGGGCAGCCATAGCCTAATGGTTAGAGAAGTGGTTTTGGGACCGAAAGGTCGCAGGTTCAATTCCCAAACTACCAGGAAAAATGCGTAGCAGCAGAGGGAGTTAGCAGCACCCTCCCTTCCTCCACTTTCATGGCTGAAGTGCAATTGAGCAAGGCACCTAACCCCCAACTGCTTTCTGGGCACTGCAATGTGTGGCAGCCCACTGCTCTGCATGAGTGTGTCTGTGTGTGTGTTCACTTTGGATGGGTTAAATGCAGAGGCAAAATTTCCCTTGCAGGATTAATACAGTATAGCAAAATATTAAAAAAAAATATTGTAGTTATATTGTATTTGTATATATATATATATATATATATGTGTGTGTGTGTGTGTGTGTGTGTTTCTATTTTCAGATACAAAACCAAATAAGTTACTTAGAAACTTGGGTACAAACAAAAATAATAGTCCGTATACAGCTACAGATATTGGGTATGGATATTTTAAGCAGGGCGGGCACAGCAGTGTCATGGATAGCACGTCCACTTCACAACAAGAAGGTCCCGGGTTTGAATCACAGGCTTAATGACGCTGTTCCTGTGCGAAGTTGGCATGCTTGTGAGGGTTCCTCTGGGTACTCCGGTTTCCTCCCACAGTCCAAAGACATGCACATTGTTCCAAACTGCCTCTAAGTGGGAGTGAGAGTGTGAATGGTTGTGTATGTGTGTGTATGCTGGGTCTGCACTGGCCTTGTGATCTGTTCAGGGTGTACCCCGCCTTCGCTCAGTGTCGGCTGAGATAGGCTTCAACCTCCCTGCAACTGTAGTAGCATAAGGTCGTTTAGCAAAATATATTTTTAAGCACTAAACAATACAGCTGCGATGGTCTGGCAAGCTGTCCAGGGTGTACTCTGCCTTCGCCCAGAGTCGGCTGAGATGGGCGCCAGCCTCCCCACGACCCTAATTAGGATTAAGTGGTTTGGAAAATGAGTGAATGAATGAATGAAACAATACAGATACATGTACAGATATTGGCAGCATTACCCTACTAGTAAAGACTAATAATATATCTTTTACATAAAGTTTACATTTCTCAGTTTTAGTTGAAAGTGTGCAAATGTGAACAATGAAATTCCATTAATAATTTTAGCAGGACCAAGTTCAATCCCCCCCCCCCCCTTTATTTTCAGACAGACATGGCTAGCATGAGTATGTGCGCAGCCAGCCTGTCTGAAGATCAAATGGCATGCTCCTGACTTAACCTGGGCCAGAAGGAGCCGCAAAAGCTCATCATGTTGAAAATAATTAATAACGCATTTAATAAATAGCTCCTGAGCCACTGATGTACTCTCGCCATCTGTTACTGTATAATGTTCCGCTTTTTATTAATGTGATACAGCCATTAGATGACTATGGAGATGACATAATAATGCATGGCATCATTCAGATGCTATTTGTCTCCTCAAATTCCAATCTGGTACGTTGCTCCATCTCTCTCTCTCTCTCTCTCTCTCTCTCGCTCTCTCTTTCCGACTGATTAATCTGGCACACTTTAGGTAAGAACTTCAGTCATAACCTAGTTAATCAAGCAATCTCAAAGTGTAGGCAATTAAGAATGAGGGAAAAATCTGCCCTCTTACCACTCCAGCTATAATATAGCCGAGACCCATGGCGAGTTTTCCACTGATTCTGTCAAGCAAGGCCAAAAGTGTTGCCCTGGAATGTAAGAAATCATGTCTAGTACTCTGGTAATGCACTAATAATTATTAGCTTTTACGTGTCCTACTGTAATAAATGAGAGGTAAGCATGCCTTTGGGATCACTTCCAGAGATAGGAGGTTGGTGGCAAATTAGTACGAAAAGACGTAAGCATATAGTGGTTTTTTTTGTTGTTGTTTATTTATTTTTAAAGTTAAAAGTAAAATAAAAATTTAAGTTTGCCTCTGAGCCATCGGTTTGATTTCCAGCATGTTGTTTAATGTATGCACTTTAGTTTGAAGGCTAGGATTGATTTTAAGTAAACTTCAAAAGGCCAAAACATGATTTCAAATGAATTGGTGTAAATAATATTGGCTCAATGCTTCACCAAGTTACAGAGCCCGTTGAAAAAGTCACAGAGTTTTTTTATTTATTTATTTTTTAACTTTTTTTTTTTAAATACACACTCAGTATGCCTGGTGTCAAAAAGAACTTCACAAGGTTAAGAATGTGGATTGTTATGCCCTTTAGAAAAGTGTGTGGTTTTCTGGGCTACACAGTTTGCCATGCATGGATGAATTCGCAATCTATAATAAACAAATGTGAAGTTAATTTGTGAAAATAAAAATAATAATAATAAATCCAGGAGCAACTATAAACCATTAGGGATTCCCTTAGTTATTTCCCGGCAGTTTTTGTTATTCGAATATAGCCTCAGGTGCATTAAGCTCCATTTTAGCTTGGAGCTATCTTGAGATTTTGCAGAAATGCGGTAGGCGGTGACCCAGTTTTTGTATCCAACCGAACCTTCTTTCAGCTTCCTGTGTACAAATGTAGACATTCACCAAAAAGAAAACATATCAAGATGGGAAAGAAATCACATTGATTGAGGTAGCTTAATACTAACTTAATTTATCAATTAATAAATTCAGGAAACAATATGGCGGCCAGTCGGGAAATCCTTGATCACAATTCGTGGTTGTTGCTTTTCATTCTCAAATTTGTTGCGCGACATTCGCGGTATCGCATTTTGGTCGCCTGGTTTATGAACTAATCTCAAAAAAAATTCAAGCATGTTTGAAATTTTTGTGTATACCGCAAAACGAGGCTCTGACACAGAATAGTCTCAAACTTGTCTCAAACAGTCCGCACATGTCACGAGAGGGTCGCAAAGTTGTCATTTTGCTGAAAATATATTTTTTTAAATTTTCATTCGTATTCCATATATTTTGTCATCATTCATATTTTATTCACAGTAATAACAAGCGAGTAAAAAGCAAATGGTTTATGACAGTAGATTAGATTTTTTTTCGGCAAACTTCCGCAAACCAATCACAAATCAGTCGCGAAAATTGTCGTGCGGTATATACGCATTTAAGCCGCAAAATATTTGCTTGTATGTGGAGTCGCAAAACATCTTGAAGCAAATTTCAAAATCCACAAAAAATTCTATTCGCATCAGTCACTTTCTGTCGCACCTCCAGTGTGATCACCTCCTTAGGGAGTAGTGGGAATCAACGGAAATAGCCGACACACTAGAACAACCCACTGGAAATAACTGAGGGAGTCCCAAATGCCCCTACCCTGGATATAAAGTAGTACCAGTACTTCCAGTTTAGGCCACACCTACTTTAGGTTTAAATATAAGTACAGATCTGGCTATATGGAATGCTAATCAGATAAATCTTTTAACACTGCGACAACTAACAGGACAGTGCTGGCTCAGTGGTTAAGGCTCTTGGTTACTGATCTGAAGGTCAGGGGGTTCAATCCCCAGTTGGGCCCTTGAGCAAAGCCCTTAACCCCTTAGTTGCTCAGTTGTATAAAAGTGATAAAATGTAAGTCACACTGCATAAGAGTGTCTGCCAAATGCAATAAATGCAAATGTAATGGACAGTGAAAGCAGAGGCAGTCATTGGTGGGGATGCCATAGCTGCCAATATACAAGGTGTTCTGTCTGGGAACGCAGGGTGCAGTGTTATAATTGACAGATTGGTTGGTTGGCTTAGGTAGACTGGAGAGAAAACAAGTTCCTTTTTTATGATCTGCATTTAAGGTCAACGCTTCATTTTTCCCAAGCATCCTGGCATTATATCTGAAGAAAGAATGGCAGCCCTGCAGGATACAAGGGGATGTCAGCAGGAGAGCAAATGTGGTGAGTGTGGAATACAGCCCCGAAAGCTCATGTATGTGTAAATACAACCTTAGGAAATGTCAATCAGCACATTGGTGGTTTTGTAACTCCACTGAGCTTTTTGTTGTTGGTAACAAATAGAAATCTGCGAGTTCTGACTCCTTTAGCACAGCATCACAGTGGCAATCAGTCACTGTGTGTTACATTCCAGATGGCTGGTCAAGCAGACTGATGCTGCTAGCTGCTCGCTTTGGGGGGAAAAATAGGTCCTTCCTCCTTGTAAGCAATCACAAAGGTAAAGTAAGTTCTGCATTCGGATGTGTCAGTGATTTAGTCGAGAGGCACTTACTGACTTGTACCGCAATTTGGAGATATGAATAATTAACGTTCATTAGCGGAGTTGTTTGTCTAGAAACAGTGTATTAGGATTCCGCAGCAGTCTTCCCAATGTAGAAAATATCAAGGGACAAGATGTATCCTGTATTTGCTTGCAAACTATTCTGCGATTGCACCATGGAATTGTTACCCAGAATGTCATTTTCTCTTTACATAGCTTCCAGCTGAGCATATAACTTCTGTTATTTCATGAGTATAGACTCAATTGATCCATAACATTGTATAAACATTATTTTAAGACCATCGAACCAAGTCTGCAGCTTGTTTTTTTATTTATTTTTAATTTTTTTTTAACGTTTTGGAAACGATACCATATCAAGTCAGACAGATCAATTACATGTGGTCACGGTGGTGTTGCCGCTTAATAATTCTCCATTTTTATGAAGGCTGTATATGCTTTCTGCATCTCAATAAGACCTCTTGCCTCTTCACAAACAGATCTCATCTTACATTTGGCATAAGGTCAAGGCTGGAGCTGATGAACTATCCAGAAACCAAAGCAAACATACTTGATTGACAGCTAGTCCCTTGTTCTGGGCACTACCTTGCATCAGAAAGACGTGTATTCAAATGACCTCTGACCTCAGTCTCTCTTTTTTTTTTTCCTCTTGTGTTTTTTGTTAATGAGAATAGATTTTAATAGGCTTTTGAAACAGCGGTTCATTACACCTCCTCCCTTCATCTTCATCTTCATCTTTCTTGACATGAGTTAATATTCTAGGTAGTTTTACCCCCGTTGTTAAAGCGCAACAAATTCCGGACATATATAAAGGCTGACTAGTCAAAGATTGGATTGTTCCCTCGCTGGACAAACATGCTGAGAGAAGCTGGAGAGAAGTGGAGTAGCAGCATGACCTCTTTATTGCAAATTCATGGGAAATTGCATCAGGGATCTCCTATGAATAGAAACTTGTAGATTAGGGCTGCAGTGACCTCATTTCAAGTGCCCATAGTTCTTGTGAACCACCCCTCCCCAGCCCCCAGTATTTATTAAATAATAATTATTGCTGTGATTAACCATCCATCCATTGTCTCTACCGCTTATCCATCTAGATCATGGGGGAAGCTGGAAGTAATCCCTTCTGACTTCAGGCAAGTGGCAGGGTCCACCTTGGGTCCATCAATCTGATTCATAATTCCCACTGACGTTCACATCTATTGTCAAGTTAGAGTAGCCAGTTGGTGGCTAACCTTTAGATTCTAGGACAAAACCAAAGCACATGGATAAAACCCATATATAATAAATGGCACCAGTAGTTTGGTTCTTTGGTTTAATCAGACTGACATACTGCCTTTTACATAATATTTTTTGACTCAATTTCATGTGTCAGTGGGGTGGAGGGACACACCATGTTGAGCCTTCTGACTAGCTGGCCTTCCCTCAGTGCCCCTTCATGCACATCAGTATCTTCGCCCATCCCAGTCTGCCCTCCATCGCACTGAAAATTAAGATTTCAGCTGACCAATCAGAGCAGAGTAGGCACAGAGTGCAGAAAGACCATAAATGGGAGGAGGAAGCCAAACAGGTTGTCCAGTGCATGGACTTCGAATCAACATTTATGGGGGTTGGTGGGGTGCCATAGGTTTTCTTACAAGTGTAATTATATCATCATCATCATCATCATCAGGTTCCATCCTTCATTAGAGGGTTGGATGCAGTGGTACACCAGTTATCACGATGGTGTGCCAGTCTGACTACTTGTGGGTACTTCAGGCCTGTCCACTGGGTGATGTTTGTAGACCATGATGTTCTGGGTCTTTCTCTTCCTCTGCTGGCATTAATTTTTTCTTTTAATAGCGTGCAGTGTAGTGAGCTCTGGCGGATAATGTGTCCAAAATATTTACGTTTCTTTGTCTGTATGATGTTAGAAAGATGTTTCTTGCTCTTTCCTGATCCTTGTTAGAAGATCTTGGTTTGTCGCTTTCTTGGTCCATGATATTTACAGCATCCTTCTGTATGTCCATAATTCAAATGCTGCTAATCGTTTGAATCTTCTACTTGTTGTTGTTTTAAAATCACTCACAGAATGTTGTTTGTGGTTGCAGTTAAAGAACAGATGGGTAAAGTAGCATGCTGGTGGCCATGTGTCTAGGAACACACAAGAGACTGGACAGAGTGTTCTGATTGCATTGTTAATGAATACAGTGGTTTAGAGCAGTTTACTACAACGTTTTGCACTGCACTTTGATAGTCGTTTCCATGCAAAAGAATGAGCTTGTTAACTGGAACACAAGCCCATCAGCTCCATCAGTGATGGACCTTTCCGAGTGTTTCTGACATGCATTAACTTCAACACATTTCCAATGAATCAGCGGCGCACTGCCAAGGCACTTTTACAAGGACTCCGAAAGACACCTAAGTGTCACAGCAGAAAGTCGTTAGCTCCTCAAGGCCTCCCCTGAGCACCCCTCCACAAAACCCTACTGTATTATTGTCATCACTGCAGCTCTGGTTCTCTCACACATCCCTGGTCTCTTATGTAATGAGCAGTCATCAGCCTAATGTCCTTAGTTCTTTTTCTCACTCCCTCTCTCTCCCTCTCTCTTTCTTTCTCTTTATCTTCTCTCAGTAGTGGCTGAAAGGCAAGGGGATGCCCTGACTGGCAGTAAGCCAGGCTTAGTTAGGTGATGGGCTCCAGCAAATTATCATGTATTGCCACTTTTATGTAAGGCCATCAGCCAGTTGTACCCGATGAACTCAGGTTGGATTGTATAATACAAAGGAGTCTGTATTACTTTTGTTGAAGGTTGTTGGTTTTGTATGGCTAATAGAATAGATGTTTGGCATTTAATTTGTATTTATAATCATTCTGTGACAATTCAGTGGATCAGCATTCAGACTTGGAGGACATGTCATTTGGAAAACATATTATAGTTCCCCAATAGCATATTTCTATGACACTTTATTCAAAAAGCATTCATTTAGACAGTCCACTGGAGGCAATCCAACTATGGACAATCCAAATGTGACATTGTTAAAGGATGGGCCTGAGCTCTGGGAAGGCCTCCATGTTGGCCTAGTGGCTTCAGGAAAGTCCATGCTAACTTCAGCCCTCCACCCGTCAAAATGTCTTGGGGTTCCTCAAGCATATATATGTATATACTGTATACTCTTAAGGCTTGGCCTTCAACAGGCTCTCGTAGGCTGGTGCCTATCTTAGGCGACCCTGGGGGGAGTCGGGGTACACACTGAACAGCTTGCCAGACCATCACAGGGCCAACACACACGCAACCATTCACACTCACGGGCAATTTGGAACAGCCAATTAGCCTAATGTGCATGTTTTTGTAGTGTTGGAAGAAACCGGAGTACCCAGAGGAAACCCACACAAGCACGGGGAGAACATGCAAACTCCACACAGAAACACCCCGAGCCCAGGAATTGAACCCGGGACCTTCTCGCTGTGAGGCGAACGTGGTAACCACTGCGCCACCCCAATTCGATTCTATTAGTTTTCCATAGTAACAGCATGTCTGTCTGCATTCGTTCGAAACATAACGGTTTAAGACAAAAGATCTCCAAAATTTGTGACCTTGGTTTGACCTCCACCTTTGACCTTGACATTCCAAAATGTAATAATCTTCAATGTAACAAATAAATAAAATATGATCATCTAATCAGTGCTTCAGTAATTTTTTTCCTTCCATTTTTAAACTATATTAAAAAAAATGCAATAAATGATTTTGCTGCCATTTCATACTGAAGCAGGTAACATTGGTTTGGATGATGTCTATATTTAGACAAGATAAAAAATTCCTAATTTTTTTCTTCATTATTTGTGTTGTTATGCAGTTAAAGGTCATGATGTAGTTATGTAAGACCCATTATTTTAGACACAACTGTGACAGGCATATTGTAGAGCATAGCACTGTTAAGCGTATTGCACCTCTGTTGTTTGTTTTGAATAATTACCATGTAATGTCCTGGCCTCCCACAGTTTTCGTGAGCACCCCCTGCTAGCAACACATTATCTCCTCAATCCTTCAGTGTACCATTACCATCATTCCAAAGCTATAGTACCAAGGTAAATATGACAGCATGTGACGCGTCATATACTGTATATGATGCAGTGTCCATACTATCTGCAACATATTTCCTCTTTGATTTTTTTGGATCATTATTTCCTTGGTGCTCAGGGACTTTATGATTTACAAATTAAGCACCAGTTGCAGTAATTTGCATGCAAGTAAAGTTGCTCCTACCAAGAGTGCACAGCCAGGGGAGAATGGGCTAAGAGTGATGTGTGTAACAGCAAATTGATCTCATCTGAAGGGGCTCAGAGAACTTCAGTGAAGATCAAAGCTGACGCTAAGAAGCTCAGATCAGCTGCTGAAAAGGAAAGAGAGAGAGGAGAGAGAGCAGAAAGGATGCTGGGAGTATCTCATCTCAACTAATTACACATTTCAGACAGCTCATGACCAATTATCCTTCTCCTCAGTAGCATCTGCCCTTCGCTTGACCGCAGAGGCGGCGTCTGGTAAACAGGATGGCGCTGAGATCATGAACTTGTCCTACTTAGCACAGCAAACACCGAGCATGTCGAGAGAACCATGTATTTTTTGGAAGCCATGAGCTTCATGAAAAATGAGGTGTTGGAGTCGATCTGTCATGTGAATGACATCGTAAGGAACCCTCAAGCACATTACATACATTTATATTTAAATAGTCCTGATGTGTTTAGCAGTACTGAAGCTAATATGTTTGTTGCTGCTTACGTGTCTTTCGCTGACATCCGTTGAAGACATATCTGGTATCGGACTATGTTTTTGGACTACTCTTCTAGACTAAACTTTCCAGAACGAACCACAGTCTACAAACATGGCCGCCATGGACTACAGCGACCATCAACCTCAGAGACTGAGGTTCATGTTCATGTTCACTAGCTAACTGATCACACACACCTGAACTGAATTATTTTACAGTACTAATCATAGTATTTAAAGATACTCTATTTGCACCTTATAGTGGTTGATGAGGGAGTTTATGTGTTGAGTTTTCATGTTATTCCCATACAAAGATAGGCAGGTTAGGCTAATTTGCTATCTAAATTGTATATAGTTGTGAATAGGTGTTTGGCTAAGTGGACGGGTTTTGCAGTCAGCTTGCAACCCTCTTAGTTAAAAATGTACATTGCAGCAGAAAAAAAGGTTGGCTTGGTGCATCATGGGTGATGAATGGGAAGTGAGTGAGTTGAAAGGTTCATTGTAAGGAATTTTGCTTTATTCTTACATGCCTAGCTTTATGGAGTCTAAGATTCTTGTTTATTATTCCGGTGTTTTTTTTGTTTATGTTCTAATCTCTGGTCTCTTGTTTGCTGGATCCAAGTTGATTGCTCATCGCCTGACCTTTTGCCTGTTTTTGTCTTACATTTTTATACCTCTTGGCTTGTGGTTGTAAATAAATTGTTTAATTTGCATGCTACTGTACATCTACCTACATTTTCTCCTTCTAAACAGTTACAGTTGTGTCTGATAACAAAACACAACTTTATTATTCTCAAACAAAAAGGGAAAGCAACAATCACAAAGCACTTCACATATACACCATTTCCCAGCGATGTCTTTTAAATAAGATAATCTCTGCAGAACTAGTTGAGACTAGTTAAAAACACTGAACATAAAGTTCCAATATGCAATGCAAAAATACGAATAGGTTGTGATTAGACTCGATATATCTAGCTAGCCATCTGCATGATAACAAACAAGGTGGTGTTAACAGCATTATTGGCATGAAAGTGGAAACTTCACCAGATCTGTAACAGCAGAGTGTAGAGATGTTGAGAGAACTGGATAGACTGAAGGACTCTTGGTCTATAGAGCTTAACAAAAAGCTCCCCTATCAGCAGGTACCGGTAACATAAGCAGCCGTGAATCAAACAGACACAAGAGCATAAAGAGAAAAGTTGTTCAACTCAGTCAGGGAGAACATGCAAACTCCAGACAGAAATGGCCAAGCCCAGGTGTCAAACCCAGGACCTTCTTGCTGTGAGGCAGACATGCTAACCACAATACTACCATGCTGCCTAAGAAGTTTACCTGCAACAGAAAATTCGACTCAATTTCATGACAGATTTACATTTAAGGCAGACACCCTTATCCAGACTTACATTCATCATCTTTTTATACAACTGAGCGTTAAGGACCTTGCTCAGGGACCCAACAGTGGCACCTTGGTGGCACTGGGGCTTGAACTGCCAACCTTTGGATCAGTAATCCAGATCCTTAACCACTGAGCCACCACTGCCCCTGCCAGCATCAACACATCACACCAAGATATACATATTGTTCAGAGTGGATATGCATGCAAACTTTCAAGCAAGAAATTTGTACTTTTTCAAGATGTCTATTGGAAGTCATAATGCACACCATCGAAACATCTTTGTGTGTCTCCATAAATAGCATCACACCTCAGTAGGCACCTCACTGAGCAGTAAAAGTAGTATGCTGCTGTGTTCACCAGCCTACCCTGATTGCTTGGAGCAAGGCAAGACAGTGCCCAGAGTTAAAATACTTTCTGAGAGTTGGTAAAAGTCTTGGAATTGTTTACATGCTTCAGGGCAGAGGATGGGGTGTTGGTAAAATGAAAGGCATGAACAAAAGGGAAGGAAATATGTGAAATGAAAATATAAAAAATACAAGAAATATGTATTTTAGCCCAAATGTATAACACACACATACCCACAAGAAACTATTCCATAAACTTTGGCATTTACAATGCATTTCCTTTATTTTTCTCAAAGCTCACGGTGGTGTATGCACATTTCTCATTTACAGTATCTGCACTACACTGTCACACAGCATAGCGTCAAAGGGTCATGGAGGATGCAAATGTGTGGATGGTAAAAGGGGTTTCTCTCAAAATGAAACAGGCTATCAAATCAAAAATCATAGTTCAAGAGTGATACCATGGAACAAGCAGTGGTCTAGAGATCAGGCGAAGACCACAGTGTAGCAGATCCAGAGACCAGGTGAACTAGGCAGGCCCAGATCCTACCCAAAAACATATCAACATAGGCAAATCCCAAAGACAAAGATCAGGAAGCAAAATGGGTAATACACATGAAAATAAACTGGAAAATAAAGGCTCGGTGTGTTAGATATTGGGTGGCATAGTTGCATAGTGGTTAGCATGTCCACCTAACAGCAAGAAGGTCCTGGCTTTGAGCCCCAGGCTCGACGAGGGCGTTTTTGTGTCAAGTTTGCATGTTCTCTCCATGCTTGTGTGGGTTTCCTCTGGGTAATCCTGTTCTCTCCCACAGTCAAAAGACATGCATATTAGGCTAATTGGCTGTCCAAATTGCCCCTAGGTGTGAGTGTGAATGGTTTTGTGTGTGCGTGTGTGTGTGTGTGTGTTGCCCTGCGATTGACTGATGAGCTGTTCAGAGTCAATGAAGATAGGCTCTTAGACAGCCTCTCAGCGACGCTAGTAGGAAAAAGCAGTTTAACAAAAGAATGAATGAATGATTGTAGGGTACTCCGATGTGTAATTCTATGTGATTTTAAATAACCCACTTGATCAAGACAGAAGTTAGCTACAGCTGCATTGTGCACTCTACCTGGGGCATACACTATGGTTTTGCTCCATGAACCCGGAAGGGCCCACTTGTGCCGTGGAACGGATGCATAGACGAAGGGGCATGTGTGACATATGCCTTTTTATCATCACCTGGTATTTCTTGTATATCATTTAAATAAACCTCTTTTCTTTCTACTAGCCAATGTCTGTTCTTCCACTTCACCTCTGTTTGCTATCAGCTGGTTTTACGTAATTGAATTTGATGGTGGTTGTTTTTGTAAAACAAGATTTGAATCATCTCATTATCATTATTGCTAGCTAAACTAGCTGCTATACTCACCTGCAATCTTGTTCCAAAACAGCTCAGTTTGCACACAAAAAAAAACTAAACAAAAAAAACCCTGCACTGGCAAGCCTGATTCACAAGTAAACTTAGGAATAACTTTATTTCTATATCCATGAATAAATATATATATAAAATAAATATTGTGTACTGTAGCTTGCTTTTAAAGAAAAATATGTGCTCAAGTCCACGAGTTAAGAGACCTTTTTATACACTGTAAAATGATTAATTCCTAACCGAAAATGTCAATGATTGGCCAGTACTTTTGTTGAAATCCTCGCAGTAAAATGTCAGTAAAGGGGGCAAGCTTTGCTTTTTTTTTTTCCTTTTCAAAACCCATTTCATGTTTAAAGCTGCTTTTGAACTTGTTAGATTCAGAGCTTTATCCAGCCATTGTCGTGACCTCTCCTGCGCCGAGAAATAATGCTCCGCCAACTCAAAAACTTTGTTCCTCTGAGCCACATCTGAAATATCTCCCATGTCTTTTTCTTTCTCTGGCATAAGTAGCAATAGTAGAGCGGAGAGTGAAGATTAGGGCATTAAAGGCCAAGCATGGGCCATGAGCAGTGGCTGGTGCTATAAGTCGAGATAAACTATGAGCGCCGGATCTGTGGATTTCAGCAGAATAGATCGGCCCGATGCTTAAGGCTTTCTGTCCATCAACAAGCAGACCTTTCCCACACGACGACAGGCTCTAGTGGAGCAGACAATTGCAATGTAGCCAAGTGAGAACAGGGTAAGGTGGAGTCATGTTCATCTGCAGGAGCTGCTCTGACGAGCACCGCTGCCCAGGCGCCCACTTGGATCTTGGTAGATCTGTAACTGCCAGCCTGTTAGAGTGAAACGATTCGGCGTTATAGACTTCTCCCACTCAAACTACTGAAGTCGAACCAGGAATATGGTCAAGGTGCAAATAGCAATTAATGCTATACAAGCTACGGGTAAAGTAAAACAAAAACGTCAACCCTGTTATACAGCAAAAGATAAAATGTGAACACTTTTTTATGCATCTTTTTTCCATTGCATGTTAGAAATTCCCTCATAATGTGTTATAAAATACATCATACTGTATTACACTTGGTATTAGTCTATACAAATGCTTATATGTAGTTTTAGCTATATGAGTAAGCATCTGACCACATGATGCATTATATCTTTTTATAAGTACCTTGTAAGCACCAGTTGTGACGCACTATACACAGGTTCTAGTATTTTAGCTCTTAATCTATTGTAGATACTACATCAGTTCATATCAGTACAAGTTTCTACAGTGTACTCAAGAACATGTGGTATTATAGACTACATAACTTAATATATAGATTAAAGCACTGCCTGAAAGTGGAGCTCCCAAAGTGTCTATTCTCCATGACTATGGTGCTCCGTTGGGGAGCTCCGCTAACATTATACATGATTATATAGTCATTCCATCCATTCATCCATCCATCTGCCAAACCACTTAATCCTACTAGGATTGTGGGAAGATGGGGCTGGTGTTGTAGTGGTTCGGGTGCTGGGCTCATGATTCAGAGGTCATGGGTTCGAACTGTTAGACCCCCATCATGCTAAGACCCCTGCGGAAGGTCAAGTATACCTCTGCCACCCAGCAGTATAAATGGGTACCAGTAAAAATACAGAGAAGGTAACCTACGATGGATTAGCATCCCATCCAGGAGGAGTTGATCTCCTATTTGCTTCACGCTAAGGAAAGCAGGGCTAAGCTCCAGCCTGATGAGCCAGAAGGTTCAGGTGTAAAAGCCCAACAGACTTTACCTTACTGCCTGAAAGTGGAGATCCCGAATGTCATGTCTATTGATAGGTGTGGTGGGCACACATGGACACTGGACGGACACGGGGCAACCATGCAAGCTGTATTCCATGACTGTGGTGCTCCGCTGGGGAGCTCCGCTAACATTATGCATGATTATATAGTCATTCCATCCGTTCATCCATCCATCCATCTGCCAAACCGCTTAATCCTACTAGGATTGTGGGAAGGCTGGTCCCTATCTCAGCCGACTCTGGATGAAAGCGGAGTACACCCTGAACAGCCCGCCTGTCTATCAAGGGGCAACGCACATACAACCACTTGCACCTAGGGGCAAATTTGTAAGAAACAGTTAGCCGGATATGCAGGTCTTTAAACTGTGGGAGGAAACCGAAGAACGCCAAGGAAACCCATGCAAACACGGTAAGAACATGCAAACTCCACACAGAAAAGCCCTCACCGAACCCAGGACCTTGCTGTTAGGCAGACATGCTAACGACTACAACACTGTGTCACCATGATTCATACAATATATCAATAATTTTAAAAAATGATTACATTTAAAAAAAAATTTTAATGCTTAGAGGGTATGTTTGTCTAAGTCATACAAGCTCCAAATTCTAGGTTGATCTGTATGTGAGAAAGCGAGTGTCTGCGATTTCTTCCATTTGTCATCACCTTTAATCCCATATAATCTGGGGCACTATATTGTGGGCCTCAGCTCCCCAGTCCTGTTATTAAACTCCTCCTTCAGGGCAAGTAGATAAAGTGTGCCAGTGGCTTGATGGAGAAGCAAAGAACAGTGAGTTCATCTATGAGTGGAGGCCGGATGTGTGAGGGCCAAAAGGGGCTGACATGGTACAGTCTGTGTGTGATGAATCTCCCAGAGCTCCTGCTTGTTCAGCAAGTGCTGCCTAGCAAAGCTTTGGAGAAGCACACACAGATCCTCCATAGTTTATTTGTGCCAGTAAGGCCAGGATTGAAAGTTCCCGTCTGGACGGGATAATACCCCAGAGTTCCTGATTCTGATAGAGACTGACAAGTTGAAGTGGCAGATTGTGCTGTCTGCAATCACCAGTCAAAACCAGAGTCCTGTTCTGATAATATCTGTCTCTGACTAACTGTCACATTGAAATATTTAGAAGATGGTGCTATGAGACTGATGTTTTGAGTAATATTTTCCAAAAAGGCAACGGAAAGTATGAAAGTTATGAAAGATATGAAAGATTTAGAACACAAGCTCTGGATAAGGTGACTGAGCTACAACACACAGCTATGGGCTTTTCTATATAAATCTTTTCAGACTTCGGGAATTTTTGGTACATAATGAATAAAACATATTCCTTTTTATGAATATGTGCTTTGTTGTGGCATGTCCATGATGAATACTAGTTCCTGTTATCAAGTTATAACAGCAAGACATAGTTGTTCCTTCACCAGCCTTTCTCTCTCTTTCTCTTTCTCTCTTGCTGTCTCTGATTTTTATTAATTTATTATTATTTTTTTTTTTTTTACCAATAAAACATAGTGGCTTAGCACATCCGCCTTACAGCAAGAAGGTCCTGAGTTCAAGTCCCGGGCTCTTTGAGGACGTTTCTGTGTGGAATTTGCATGTTCTCTCCATGCTTACGTGGGTTTCCTCCGGGTATTCCGGTTTCCTCCTACAGTCCAAAGACATACACATCAGGCTAACTGGCTGTACATTTTACCCCATAGTGTGAGTGTGAATGGTTGTGTGTGTTTGCCCTGTGGTGAACTGCCGAGCTGTTCAGGGTGTACCCTGCCTTCACCCAGATTCAGATGAGATATATACTACACTTTATGCTACTGTCATATTTAAAACATTCAAAATGTAACCATATAGATCTCAGTTTGGTGTGCCGTTTTTGTTTATGTTTCCATGTAGTATATACCAAAACTCTGAATGGATTTAAAAAGGCTCTGTTAGTGCGTTCACATGAGCATGTGGGTGCGAGATGCTAATATCATGATTAAAACATTTAAAATTTAACCATACAAATCTCATTTTGGTGCACGTTTTGCTTATGTTTGCATGTAGTATAAGCTAAAACTCTAAATGGATTTAAATCGGTGACATCACATAACCATGTGGGTGTGGAATCCTACTGTCTTTATTTTGAATTTCACAATAAAATCTCATTTTAGTGCACTTTTTTGCTTGTTTCCATGTAGTATATGCTAATATGTAGTATGTACTTCAGGCTCAGTAGATATCGCTAAATTTAATATATGATGCATCAGAATCGAGAATTAAATTGTACTACCAACGAACTTGAGCAGGTTGGCAGAACACATAACCATAGTTCTCTCTATAGATTCCTATTGTGCACCTTCAAAATGAGGTGTCTTTTTTTCCCCCACTTCCATTTGATGCCTGAGCTGACCGGCTCTGACAACGCAGAATCAAACGTGGAAAAATCTTCCCTTTACAGAAGGGTAGGTCCTGCCCTTTAAAGGTCTGGATTGGTTTTTAAAATGTATAAGTGCACTGGAGCGTGCAGTTCAGGCTCAGATTCCTGAATGCTGCACTGAGCACACAGAAGGTTCGACACTCCAGCATGGCAGAGCTTATTAGTGACACTGGACTGGTGTGATGCCCTGTGCTTCAACCCCTTCTCCTCACATTTAAGCAAAGCCAGAGTGGTCGAACACCACAAGTCCACACTGCGGGACATTCATCTTGAAGCCATGACCAGAAGCAGGGAATTGAAGAATGCCATGGAAAATGCCATGAAGAGAAGCAGAGATGAATGGTGGAGCTATGGACAAGATACAATTTCAACATCCTAGTTATTTTATTTCTGTTATAAATGTTTGCTTTCAGGGCGGCATGGTGGCTCAGCACATCCGCCACACAGCAAGAAGGCCTGCGTTTGAGTTCCTTGTGGAGTTTGCCCCATACTTGCATGAGTTTCCTCCAGGTACTCTGGTTTCCTCCCACAGTTCAAAAACATGCACATAGGGCTAACTGGCTGTTCCAAATTTTTTCCTGGTGTGAGTGTGAATGGTTGTCTGACGTTGGCCCTGCGATGGTCTGTGAGGGTGCACCCTGCATTCTCCCAGTGTCGGCTGAGATAGGCTCCAGCCTCCTCATGACTCTAATGGGATTAAGCGATTTGACAAATGAGTGAGAGCGAGTGAATCTCCTTAGAATCCTTGTCCAACTTTGGTGTTCTGTTTCTCTTATCATATTTTTAGCCCTTCCTTTTTGTCCTGCTAGCTGATAAACATTCTCCTTAGTCTTTGGCTGGCTTCTGCCACAAAGTGTTCTGTAATAGTCTAATTGTGGCTAATGGTTTGTGCAGCTAATTAAAGTGTATGAATTACAGTAATCAGTCAGACACATTGAGGTTCACATCTCACTGCTCCTCCAGGCATAGCAGGACAGAGGAGAAAGAGAGAGAGGGAGAGAGAGAGAGAGAGAGAGAGAGAGAGAGAGAGAGAGAGAGAGAGAGAGAGAGAGAGAAAGTAAGTAAAGTGTCGTAGAAAATCATCTCCGAGAGCTGTACAATGCTTTGGGGTTGTTGAGGGTGTTATTGGTGCTGAATGTAATTAGGGACATTAGTCCATTTGAGACACTGTACTTAAGTTTACATGGAAAAATGGCACTTAGTGATTCGTCCGAGTTTTTCTGAATCAATCACTGGCCTTGCATTATTTATGTTTTTAGCATTTAGATAAAGTTAAGGTAAGCTGAACTAAAAGAAACTTTGAAGCATTCCAAACAAAGTTTAGATAAAAAAGCATCTTGAAATTACAACCTGGCTTTTAATTTATTAATAATCAAAAGCCATGAACTATTCATTCATTCACTGATTTGCTGAACTGCAATCCTTTATTAGGATCGCAGGGAGGCTGGATCCTATCTCAGCTGATGCTGGGTGAACAGCAGAGGCAGGGTACACCCTGAACAGCTCGCCAGACCACTACAGGCCAACACATAACCATTCACATTTACACTCACACATAGGGGTGAATCAATTTGGAACAGCCAATTAACCTAATGTGCAACTGTCGAGCCCGGGACTTGAACCCAGGACCTTCTTACTGTGAGACGGACGTGTTATCCACTACACCATCAAAATAAAAATTATTTGATTTTTTACATTTTATCCAAAAAAGAAGATGCTAGCAAGAAAGCATGACCTTCATAATTTAATCAAATGCTCGTACCCAGCCATACTCCTACAATTTATTGTTTTTGTTTTGAAAGTTACAAAGCGCGGATTCTATTTTTTAATGATATAAGTTTTTTTTAATTCACTCATTTTTTTCATTTGTTTAAATATATCAATTTTAATTTCATTTACCAGACTGCTTTATCCTTTATTCGGGTCGCGGTGAGGATGGAGCCCATCCCAGCTGACTCTGGGCGAAGTCAGGGTGCACCCTGAACAGCTCACCAGTCCATCACAGGGCCTTATACCCATTTCTCGCTGACTTTCATGCGGATACCCGCGGTACCTCGAGGAGGAACACCCCGTGGTGTAGATGCGGAAAATGGAACGTTTTCTCACGTTGGCCACTTTTTCCTTCATCCTCTTCCCTTCGAAGTCATGATTCTGCAACAAAAGCTGAGGTGAAGATTCACAGCCTTTTATATTGCGGAAAAAAGGTATGATCACCATGAGCATCGAATGGTCACCGCCAGCAATACAGTGCTTGTCGATGTTCACATGTTGTTCTCGGTGGTCATATGATGTTGTTGGAGGTGTCACGTTGTCACGCGAAAATGACACATTTTCGAACTTTCCGCAGAAATGCGGAGGAGAAATCAAACATGCTAGAACTTAGCGTGAGTAGCTGCAGAAGGCTGCGGTGCTGACGGTTCTCTGTGGCAACTTGCACGCAATACACGTGAGGACGTTCACTTGTTTTGCGTTGGTGAGAAAGGGGCATTAATAATCAAATTATTCATTTATTTTTTTTTTATTGGTGTAATTTGTTGAATTGTTTAATTGTTTTTCATCATAATAAATTTATAAATGTATCATGTTTTGTTTAAACATGTCTCACTTCTTTTACCTGTGCTTTTTTTAAATTCCTTTTTTGTTGTCTTATGTAATTCTGCTTACTGTTTGTTTTTTACGTAAATTGATTTTTCTTTTTTAATGGCTCCACTGCGAAAGAGTTCCATTGTAACTGACATGGATTCCAATAAAAAACAAAACTAATCTAAAAACTTCTTGCTATCCATTTAGGAACACTTGAGTGTACTTGCAGTCCCAATATATATTCTAAACTAACAAACAAATAAACAGCTGTAAAGATCCCTATATACAGATAGATAGATAGATAGATAGATAGATAGATAGATAGATAGATAGATAGATAGATAGATAGACAGCAAATATAATTTCTTATATAGCACACATTCTAGAAAATTTTAAGGAGATAAGTACACAGTACATTTCACAGTAACTCCAACATAAATAAAAAATCCAGTAAAGCCCATGCGAGATTATCTGCACTGTGTAAACCCTTTATCATCCCCTCTCATATTCCATAGTGAAATATTTCAACTTTGTGCCTTCATCCTGTTGTTATGAAGTGCGCGCACAGAAACACACACACACACACACACACACACACACACACACACACAAATGTAAAAATGAATGAAGTAATGTTATGCCAATGTATAGCAGTACAAATTACCAGCAATTACATTAATTATAATTGCAACTATAATGGCTGCTATTCATACATACACCTGTGGCTAATTTTCAAAAATATAAAGAATGGAGGGGGCGAAAAAAAAAAACATGAATTTATTTTACCATCCCTATTAAAGAAAATTGCATGATGGCTCATGTATCCAAAGAACCTACATTGCCATATAATTGGCAGTAATTAATTTCAGCTTCCTATAATATTCTGTTCCATTTATGATAAACACTGTGATTATAAGCACTGATTGTACTGAATTTAAACACTGAATTTTTTAAATATCAGTAATTAATATTGGGTGGCATTGTGGCATAGTGGTTAGCACGAAGCAAGAAGGTCCTGGGTTTGAGTCCCAGGCTTGGGCCTTTCTCTGTGGAGTTTGCATGTCCTCCCCATGGGTTTCCTTTGGGTACGCCGGCTTCCTCCCATAGTCCAAAAATATGTACAGTATACATATAACTGTTCCAAATTGCACCCTGGTGTGGGTGGTTGTGTGTGTTGGCCCTCTGATGGTATGGTATGGTATGGTATGTTGATCTGGCTCCAGCCCCTCCGCAACCACAGAAGCATTAAGCAGTTCGGCAAATGAGTGAATGAGTGAGTCTTTCATTTATATATAATAATATATTATAATATATAATTTATGTTTTAATACAAAACCTCTTAAGTGTTTCTTTAACCCAACAAACCTTTTTTAGGATTATTTGAGAGTTGCAAAATGTAGAACTTTTTTTTTTAACCTCTATACATTTGATTAGCCCAAATGTGAGTGTTGCCCTAAATGCGAGTGCTAAACTTTTATATACAGTACATTCAGTTTCCATAAATAATACATGAGACATATATACTATAGCATATAGTGTAGATATATATGTTCCATCACAAGATTTTACTTCAAGTTGAGACTTGTGAAAGTCGCTCTGGACTTGTGAAAGTCGCTTAGACGATTGCCCATGAATCATTGTAGTAGACAAATGTGTGGCTTTAATGCTACCATTAAGAGCACAGAGCTAAACGCTACCTTTTCCTGGTTGAAGGGCGTATTATAGGAGTAGTAAAATTTTACTAGACTGTGAGGGAATATCATTACCTTGTTGAAAGCTTGTCATGTCAAGTGCTAAGCATTTTAAACAGATTAACCGAAGGGGTTTAGTAAAAGATGGATGCATATACGAAAAGGCACTGTATATAAAACAAACTGTCTTATTTTTTACTCTCTGTAGTAATTATCGGGCGGCATGCTGACATAGTGGTTTGCACGTCCCCCTCACAGCAAAAAGATCCTGGTTTCGACTCCCGGCCTCTCCCGGCGTGTGGAGTTCTGTGTGGAGTTTGTATGTTCTCCCCATGCCTGCTTGGGTTTCCTCCAAGTACTCCGGTTTCCTCCCACAGACCAAAGACATGCACATGGGGCTAACAGGCTGTTTCAAATTGCCCCTAGGTGTGAGTGTGTGTGTGTTGTGTGTGTGTTTTGGCCCTGTGATGGTCTGGTAAGCCGTTCAGAGTATATTCCGCCTTCGCCCGGTGTCGGCTGAGATAGCCTCCAGAGCCCCTGTGACCCTAGAAGGATTAAGCAGATGGATTAAATCAGCCACAGTATCGTTCTGAAACCATTTGCTTACTCCTGCACACAAGTGTCAATGACCCCTGCACTGGGCACGATGGTACTAGTAAACGTCTCCATCTTGAGGTGAGTGAGAGTACAGAACACATGATCTCAGACAGTTCCACAGTCTACGAATTGGCGATTGTTTTTTAGGGTTTTTCCGGTCATTGTAAAAAGACACAGAACCAAAACACGATGTAAACTAGGCTTTGCCATGAATTTACTATAAGATGTGCACCTTTAAAACATGAAAATGAATTAACAGTATGCATGCAGATATATTAACCTCAAATACTCCCACACATACAGTATT
>JBCNYH010000026.1:24650935-24664252 GCA_039654325.1 Tandanus tandanus
GGCTGAGATGGGCGCCAGCCTCCCCGCGACCCTAATTAGGAATAAGCGGTTCAGAAAATGAATGAATGAATGAGTTTCACGAATACTCCAGTACTACTGCTACTGTGGGGCTGGTGGTGTAGTGATTAGGGTGCTGGGCTCATGATCAAGAGGTTGTGGGTTCAAATCCCCATTAGACCCCCACTGTGCTAAGACCCCTGGCCAAGTCTTAACCACAAGTGTGCCTCTGTTCTCCCAGCAATATGAATGAGTACCAGTAAAAAAATACTGGGAAGGTAACCTACGATGGTCTAGTGTCCCATCCGGAGGAGTTGAACTCTTGGTCGCTTCAGGCTACGGAAACTGGGAATAAGCTTCGGCTCTGATGAGCCAGTAGACTCAGGAGTAAAAAGCCCAACGGACTTACCTATTATTATTATTATTCATTCATTCATTTTCTAAACCGTTTAATCCTAATTAGGGTTGCGGGGAGGCTGGTGCCCATCTCAGCCGACTGTGGGAAAGGGCAGAGTACACCCTGGACAGATCGCTGGCCATCGCAGGGCAGAAACACGCAATACCCAAAAACGTAACCCAATTGCCTACTCTTTACAAATGACAGCAGTGGTTCTTTTACATGCCTCTCACCACAGACAGTGAGAGACATGGCTGGCCTTTGATATCCAGTTAGCTGCACTGGGGGGTCAGCAGTGACAGCTTGGTGATAGTGGGCCTTGAATCCCCGACCTTTGGATCAGTAAGCCAGCACCCTACCACTGAGCTACCACTGCCCCTATTATTATTGTTATTGTTATTACTATTATTATTTGTAGTAGTAGTAGTAGAAGTACTAGCAGTAGACCCTAATTAGGATTAAGTGGCTTAATAATAATAATAATAATAATAATAATAATAATAATAATAATAATAATAATAATTTATTCATTCATTTTCTGAACCTTTTAATCCTAATTAGGGTCACAGGGAGGTTGGAGCCCATCTTAGCCGACTCTGGGCGAGGGCAGAGTACACCCTGGACAGCTCGCCAGGCCATTGCAGATAATAATAATAATAATAATAATAATAATAATAATAAATAATAATGAACATAATAATAATAATAATAATAATAATAATAAATAATAATGAACATAATAATAATAATAATAATAATAATAATAATAATAATAATAATGAAAATAATAATTTCATTTGTTTTATTTCTGCTTTTGTAAACAGTGTATGTCTGTAAAATTAAGCAAATTTCTTTTTTTTATTCTAAGAACAGACTAACACAGCTACCCAAAAATAGATTTTTTTTTGTTGTAATTTTTTGCATAAATTTATTTCAGGCCTAAAGAAAGTTTTTTGTTTTTTTAACAATTGAAAAAATGTGGTGTTTTGTTTTTTGTTTTTTATACACAAAGACAAATACAGCTTTTAGGTAAAGAGGTAGCGGCTCTTCAGTGGTAGCAACATCACTAGCTTGGACTTAAACTTTCCAGTTCTTCCAGTCCAGAAGTCGAAACATGCATCATGTGTCACGAGTGTAGAAGAAAAGGGGAAAAGGGAAAAGATTTCTATCCCACTTTTGCAATTTCAATCCTGCAAATGGCATTTGTGGAGTTTAAAAGTGCGAGTGAGATACAATTCCTGCGTTTCAGAATGTTTATCCGCATTAAAGATTAAGACAGAACTGCAACACACACCAGGCCGACCCCGGGTTGCTAACACGGTACAAACCTTGCATACTGAAATCAAAGCCGCGTTGGTGTAACAGCGGAGCAATCCACGGATGGTAAATTCTTATGTAAATGTGTGCAAGACTGCAAGGCTCTGCTGGTCTCTTGAGTAGAGCTAACCTGATTGAGGTACAGATGAGCTGACTTCAACTTGAGATGTGAGTTATGTACATTTTGTTAACACTGCACACCATCCTGATATATTATCAAGAAGGAGAAAAGAACTCTGTTTAAAATGTACTGCCTGGTCAGTACCCACATCAGCAGTGCTTATTTTTAATCCCCTATTTGTCTGATGGACAAAAAAAAAACAGCCCTGCATTAAGCAGCATGATATTATATATACTGATGTTTGAAGATGGATTTATTTCTGAATGTTTTATTTCTCTGGAGGAAAGGAAAGGCTGAATAAATTGGAGACGCTCGCACTGTCTGGGTAGTTTGCTGCATTATAGCGCTGCATAAGTACTCCAAGCACGGTGGCTTTGTTTATTTTATTGACTTATTTATTCTGTCCATCGACTGTGTAGCCTGTAGCAGGACTACGCTTTTTTTTCCACCTCTGAAATCACCACCTCCTAATTATCTGTCACATTTTCTGCTATCCCATGCTGAAGACACACAATGGCCAATAATTACCCTCCAGGCTGCATCTATCAGGGTGCTCCTATTGATTCGCCTCCTCATTCTGCAAGCCCTTTTATTCAAGATGTGATTCTCTTTCCTTGTGTCGAAAACCATACCCCCATACACTCCAGGCACTGCCACCATTAAATGTGAAAACAATGCTTGTGATGATCACCATGTTGGCAAGAAAACCAAAATAAATTGAACATGATCAGTCAGGCGCTGTCATGATTTAGGGTGCGTGTACGCATGTGTAGGCGGGGGCTTTCACAGCCCCCTCATGCCGTGGCCTGCTGTGACATGCATGACATGTGTGACAAAGTCACTGGAAACGATGAGCAGCTGTCAGGCGGATAAATGAAGATAAATCAGATGGCTCAGCGGGGGTGGGGTGTTTATTCGTTGCAGCCCCCTAAAGACACAGGCGGGACGGTGTTGTGCACTCCTACGTGTTGAACAGTGAGCGCACACCTTATTTGTGAGACACAGATTAATCCATGCGTGAAGAGCTTAAGTACGTGGAACATCGGATAAAGATTGATCATTGCTCAGGCTGTAATTAGGACAAAGTCAAAGTGTATTATGGTTAAATAGTTGGTGTGTGCAGGACATGATTATGATTTTTTTTTTTAAATGCATCCAACCAACAAGAGCACTCTGAGAATGCAAACCTCTGCCAAGCCCAGCACCCCCATATGAACCATAACGTCATAGATCCTCCTATCTCTCAATGTTAAAGAATCCTTTAAAAAATCCCTGGACCTGAAATTCTATCCGGATCATCTCCACAATCGAATGGAGGCTTCCTTGTTCAAAGCCCCACCTCTGGTCGAGATTTCATAAAAATCCACGCATAACTTTTTAATGTGATTCTTTTACCAAGCAAACACACAAATCAGGGGGTGGCACGGTGGCACAGTGGTTAGCACATTCGCCAATGTTTGTGTTTCTCATTTACAATAAACCCTATTGTCACTGAGGGCTGCATTTTTGCATCAACTCATACACTTGACACAAAGACTAAAAATCATAATACTACTACTAATAATAATAATAATAATAATAGTAATAATAATAATGGCGGCACGGTGGTGCAGTGGTTAGCACATCCGCCTCACAGTACTGTGCAGAGTTTAAATGTTCCAAATCACACCCTTGGTGTGAGTGTGAGTGTGAATGGTTGTATGTGTGTTGGCCTTGCAATGGCCTGGCGAGCTGTTCAGGGTGTACCCCGCCCTCGCCCAGAGTCGGCTGAGATGGGTGGCAACCTCGCCGCGACCCTAATTACAATTAAGCGGCTTAGAAAAGTAAATGGATGATGACACACAAATCACAGGCTGAACATAACCTTCTTGGTGAAGGTAAAGCGGAACCTAATTTAACCCGGGGTGAGCCGTACCAGGTGGTGGCAAAGGACTGGTGCACATCCTAGTTAACAAATCTGATCTTTCTTTGTCCTGTGAGCTTCGAATCTAATTGTTCGATCAAGTCGATCACACAAATTTCAAGTAATAATATAATATTGTTATTGTTATAATAATAATAATAATAATAATAATAATAATAATAATATTAACTATTTTTTATATGCTAAAACCACATCATATTTTTATTTCAAATAATCATCTACTATTCTGCTGCATCCCCACGGGGTGCTGTGCTCAAGCTCCACCAAAAGCCTCTTTCATTTTTCTCCATCTTGGTCACCCCAGCTTCTCTATACACACACCCTCTTCCATCTTCCCTGCTGGATATCATCAGTAATGGACAGGTGCACTTCTGTCTCTCACTGCAGGACATGGACTATCTGTGCCTCGCAGAGGAATGATAATTCCCATATGCATTTCTACTTTTCAAATTGAAATTCCACACACTAGCTCACTTCCTCAAACACGCCATGGGCTCAAGTGAGCCAGACTGACAATGAAATGCAGGTTGGATAGGACAAAAAAAAAAAAAAAAGAAAAGAAAAGTGGCCTCTTGGACTAAAAAGCCTCGGATGGAGTAAGTGCATCAGCGGTAGGGGCTGTCTCAGTGCAGAAAGTGAGGGGATGGAGTTGATGTTGGATGAGAGAGAGAGAGAGAGAGAGAGAGAAGCTGGATCCATAGGCTAGGACATAATGAAGCACACCAGGCGCGCTGAGCACTGAGCCATGTCACTAGCGATGGCAGTCCCTCTCCCTCTAAAGCGTGACAAGTCAGGAGAGCACCGATTCAGAACCCATTTGCACTCTCTGTCACTGACCCAAGGAAATGTAGATCCAGAAAAAGAGAGAAAGTGAGCGAGAGAGCAAACAAAGAGTGTCCTGGGATACATTAGAACACAGATATGGTGATACAGGCAAGGAAAATGGTCAAAAAAATAGATGAGAGAGAAACACAAAGATGGGGCAGGAGCGTTGATGGAGAAAGCATCTGGCTCAGAACGGGGTATTTTTAAAAAGATAGCATGAAAGAGAGAGAAAGGTAGAGATAAGGTAATGACAGTGGTGGCAGGAAGACTGGTGAGGTGATGGAGGCACTGGCAGATCTGTGCTATTTAACAGCTCATCAGCATGATCACAGCCAGAAAAACCTGTTCAGTTTCGGCGAAGCACATCACCTCTTTCAGGGCCTGGTAGTGCCATGCTGGCACAATGCAGCTCACAGCAAATCCCAGCTCTGGCATGGAGAGAGAGTGAGATAACCACGATTGGGAAGAACCCAACTAAACACAGCAAGCACTGCTGCTGCACACCATCCAAATAACCAGTGCTGTGCTGTGCACCTTGGCTATCAAAGCACCACAATCTATACTCTTTTTATCAAATATACATGTTTTTAAGATCTAAAAATTTTAGATCTTAAAAACACCCATGCACGGGACTCAAAAAGTGGACATGCTAATCACTACACCACCGGCACCCATTATAAACTCCAATCTACCAATCTTCTTTCCACTAGTGAGGTGAAGCACTGATGTTGGGGGAAAGAGGGGTGTAGTTGATGTTCCAGTTCATCCCAAAGCTGTTCAAACGGGTTGATGTCAAGGCCTTGTGGAGGCCACTTGAGTTCTTCCACACCGACCATGGCAAACTATGTCTTCATGGGCCAGGCTTTGTGAAGAGGTCTCTTAGCTTGAGTAAAAGGAAAGCATACAAAGACCATACGATACTATTTTGGCCAAATTTGTTTTCAAAATGCTGCGCATGCATTGTCAGAGGCAGCGTAACATACTCAGAGGAAAGCACTATCCACCCCTTTCCCATTCCTCCATGAGAGCTCAGCCAATTAGCTCTCAGGTGCTCCCAGCCACGGACGACTATGTGCATCACCCAGGGCTTGTTGCAGAGACATTCCGAAGCAAACGGCTGGAAGAAGGTTTTCTGTAGAAGAGGTAATAGACAAAATTTACAGGGATGATGACAGCAGAGACGAAGATTATAGTCCTGAAGAAGATAATAGTTTTAGTGGAGAAGATAATGAGGAGGAAGATGAAAATGGAGAGATTTCAAATTATAGTAGCCCCAATGACTCTAATACAGAGGTAAGTGAGTGGTGTAGTCAGTGTGGTTGTATACAGTGCATAGAAATGCACATGATTTTGTGCTCTAAAAGAAAATGTAATTATTATTATTATTTTATTTAGTATGTATGTATCATCCAGCGTAGCACTGTACATGTGTGTAGCAATGAAAGGGTTAAAGTGTACCTGTGGTGAATTAGTGTTACTAGCTATTTAAAACGATCACGTATAACATCAGCGGTTCCTTCCGGCATCATCAGTCCATGCCTGATTTTAAAGTGTGCACGAGTATTTTGACTCAAGGTATGCTCAGAGACATGTTGCTTTTCTGATTGGCTATTCCAGCCTGGTAACAACGCAAACTTGTCGGATTGGCTGGGATACATCACTGACCTATGTAGCATAACACACATTATCGGCCAGTGCTGAGCTGCACAAATAACAAGCACAGAAATTGTGGAAATTTTTTTATTTAATTCCTAAACCAACTAACGACAGGTAAGCCGAGCTGGCAAAACGTTAGCTGCATAAATTATGCTGTAAGGATGACCAATACAGATACACTTTAAGTGTCAGTTGACAATATATGTAATATATACAATATATGTAGGTTTATGTCAGGTCAGAGTTTGCTCTGCTACCAGTAACATTGTAACCCAGTACAACCTGCGTCATGGTTGCCGACTATACCGTCTCCCCCCACCAGCTTTGAGATGGTGAGGAGGGTGGCACAACACCCAGCAGGACCTGTCAAAGGGCGGATGAGCTCCAAGTGAGACCCACCAAGTGTCCGTAATCTCACTGTATAGCTAGTGAGAGTATTGGTTCGGCTGTGACCGACATAGTAGTAGTTTACAATATATGCCATTATCATATAATCACTCACTCATTTGCCAAACCTCTTGATCCAACTAGGGTTGCAGGGAGTCTGGAGCCCATCTCAGCTGACACTGAGTGAAGGCCAGGTATACACACATACACACAACCATTCACACTCACACTCACATGTGTGGGGCAATTTGGAAAAGCCAGTTAGCTTAATGTGAATGTCTTTGAACTCTGGGAGGAAACACAAGCATGCAAAAACAAATATGCCCAAGGCCGGGACTCGAACCCAGGACCTGTTAGCTGTAAAGCAAGCGGTATTATTTCTGCACAGTGCAATATATGCAATATACATAATTACAATCACCTAACGACTGAATGCAGTGTAGTTACCCTATTATAATAATAATATGAAAGGAAAAATACTATTTGCTAATAATTATGTGCTTATACAGTATATGGCTTAATACACCATCAATTTCAGCAATAACTACATGAAATACCATAAAAATATTTCCGTGTAGTCATGCTGTTGGTTGACAGCTCAGAGTATCCTTGTTTATTGCATCTTAAACAAAGTCCAAGCTTTTTATTGGTATATAATTGAGGTTTATTGAATCACCCTTTTATTCTGACCCTGAGGAAAGCGAACATTTATTCATAGCTTATTCCTGAACTGGAAAACATTGCATCGGAGTGCCGGTGGTCGGTGTGTATGTATGTGTGTGTGTGTGTGTGTGTGTGTGTGTGTGTGTGTGTGTGTGTGTGTGTGTGTGTGTATGAGAGAGAGAGAGAGTGCATGCACTGTCCGAAGCACCTCACAATCCACTGTTGTTTCATTTTTCGGAAATCCAATTTCTGCTCTAACCAAGTGGAGCTTTCCGCTCCATTGGAGTGTGCAGACATGGCCAGTCACCTACAGTGTAATTAAAACCAAACAAACCCCATCAATCAGCTGACATTAGTGCAGAAAACACACTCGTGCACCCACCCACTCCAAGGTAAAATCAGGTTTGGAAAGTGAGCAGTGAGTGGCATGATTAGAGCTGCAGAATGAGGTGCAGGAGACCCTCAGGGAGCCTAGCTGCTGTACAAAGCAAAACGCTGGCCTCACACAGGCAGACACACACACACACACACACACACACACACACACACACACACATACACACAGTATACAGTATATACACACAAATGCACATGCACGCTGCCCCACGTCTCTCATTCTAATTTAAATGTCACCTTCTTTAGTATTCTGAGTGTTAAAGCAATATTAACACCATTGTGGAAATGAGACATGACATGAATGAGATTAACATACTTCTGTCTCAGCCATGTACAAGTTCAGTGTTTTACAACTCACTTTATAATTTATCCATTAAGATCACAGAAGAATTTCCATATTATTAAAGACCTTTATACTATTAAAATGCAAATTTCTAACTTAGAAATATATATTTCTATATGTGTGTGTGTGTGTGTGTGTGTGTGTGTGTGTGTGCGCGTGTGTGTATATATATATATATACATTATAATATATAATATTATTTTTATTTCCCCCCTGAAACTACTTAATACCAAAGCACTGTGGAATCGATTCTATAATAGCAGCACTGACAGTAATGTCAGATGTACCACTAATCCACTAGGGCAGCATGGTGGTTCAGTGGATAGCGCAATCCTCCATGTAAGCACAGGGAGAACATGCAGACTCCACACAGAAACGCCCAAGCCCAGGACCTTCTTGCTGTGAGATGGACATGCTAATGCTAACCTGGGGGCAGCTGTGGCTTAATGGTTAGAGAAGCAGGTTTGGGACCTAAAGGTCGCAGGTTCGGGAAGAAGAATGGGTGGTGGCGGGGGAGTCAGATGCACCTTCCCTTCGTCCACCTTCATGGCTGAAGTGCCCTTGAGCAAGGCACCTAACCCCCAACTGCTCTCTGTGTGGCAGCCCATTTCTCCGAGTGTGCTCACTGTTTACGTGTGTGTGGGTGCGTGTGTGTGTGTTCACTTTGGATGGGTTAAATGCAGAGGCAATAATTTTCCTTATGGGATTAATAGAGTATATCAATCAATCAATCAATCAATCAATCAATCAATCAGTAAATAACCACTACACCAGCCTAGCTGTAATCTGAACCCGAATTCATTTTAATGCCATTGGCAGAAACATGCGCTGTCACTTGATAAGAAATGTCCAATCCTGTGTTTACTGAGAGCTGACGTCATGAAGAATTAAAAGGCAGTACAGTAGTAGGATATTATAAATATTCCGAATTTTCTTTTCTAATTTTTAAATTTTTGTTGCATGGTGTTTCATTAACCTGTACGGTGTGCAACTAGGATGAATTTTTTATTTCCAGATTAATAATAAATTCAATTTATATACATATTTTAATAATTCATCTGTTGTTGGTTTTTTTTTTTAACCACAAGGTATATTTATATATATACACACACACACACACACACACACACACACACACACACACACACACACAGCCTTGTGCACATTAAATGTGCCTGAGTTGGGTGTGTTTTTCTTTGAAGTGTCATTGCTGCTTAGGCTCAGATGTTGTCTCATTGAGATTGCCGTGTCTCCACCCCCGGGTCAGCCCTCTATGTTTGAAGTGACAAATTGGCCGTCAACACTCAACTCATATGCCCCTCTCTTTTTCTTACTCTATCTCTCTGCAAATCTCATGCACTCTTCCTTCTCTTTTCTACACGAGTTACTGCAACATCTTCATCTCTATGGCACACACACTACAGTAAACATCCACAAAACAGGGCGCTAGATTTGAGTTACATGCCCTCCTTTGTGTTTCTGCCTGCATGAACAGCATGTTTTCTTCAGGCCGAAGCAACAGTGCTCACTTCACAGATGATGCAAGACCGGTGTCGTAAATGTAGCATCTCACTGGCCTCTCAGTATTCAACAGCTTGGGAGTGTGTGTGCTAGCCGGGGAATTTTGTTCCATTCTCAATGGATGATTTCAGTGTTCCAGTCTCACTGGTGCATCCTAACAAGTGCACTTCTCTCTCTCTCTCCCCTCTCTCTCTCTCTTTCTCTCTCTCTCTCTCTCTCTCTCTCTCTCTCTCTCTCTGTGGGGCCAGAGTGAAATCGCGACTCTGACAGCCCTCTCTAATGACCCGAGAGTGCCCGTTTCTGCTCACTGACATTTAAGGCGGCAGGACACATGCCAGGCAGTTGGGAGAGGGGGCGTTCCTGCCTCTGGCAGCTATCATTCGAAATAAATTACTACAGAATGCACTCCCATCCGCCTCTTGGTCTCTCTGCTTCTTACAAGTTCAAATCAGAGCAAAATTTATACTTGTGGATCATTTTCTGTTTAGGAATATTTGGTTGTGCACTGCACATTATTAAATGAACCAAAAAGTCAATAAATAATTAGAGATGTGCCAGGCTGAAGCTACACTCTTGAAGCTCACTGGTTAAAAATAGAAAAATTTTAAAAACAAATAGCAGTTGCAGAGTGTAAAACTCTGTCAAGCCCAACAATCCCCGTTTGAATCAAAATATTTAAAATCTCACAATGTTTAGGAATACTTTTAAAAATTCCTGATTCAAAATCACTCATCAAGATCCTCATCACTTCCAAAATTGAATTTAGTATTTCTTCTTCAAAGCCTCACCCCATGTAAACATTTCATGAAAAATCCACACATGTAACAAAACGTACACAGCACCTCCTACTGGACCTGCTGTAATACCACACTTCCAAAAAACCTGCTATCGCAACAATGTTAAAAAATCCTTTTCGGAATTTGATTCCAAAAATTCGAATGGAGTCTTCCTTGTCCAAAGCCCCACCTTTGGTAGAAATTTCAAGAAAATCTGCACTTGACTTTTCACGGAAACCTGCTAATAAACAAAAACACAAACTGAGAGTTACCTTTCTTGGTGGGTGAAATGATTAAGAAGATCTAGTAAATATCTACATGTAAATCATTTTTGTGTCCAGCATGTCTTTTTACTTGTTTCATATCTTTTTACTTTTTTCATAAGCACTCCAGATTTTTACAACTAAATCCTTTGGTTTGGTTCTGCCTGCCTTGGCAAGACTTTCCAATGCTATGTTAAGCTTGTTGAGCTTATACTGTGTAGAATGTTTCCTGTTTGGCCGCTAGATAAGGATGCTGCTATTCTTGTGCTTGTTAAATCCAAGCTTTATTTAGTTGAACACTAGATATAAATCAGGTTTTATATTTAGTGATCAACTACTCTTTTGAATTTGTTTGTTGTTGTTGTGTTTTACCTCAGTCATGTTTTGACCATAACTTGACCAGACCTCGAGCACATGGAGCCTCAATGTTATTTCACTTTCTGTCTGTTAAACAAGAAATGAGCTGGATTAGCATGCCAGATGTTGAGCTAGCACCCGGGAGATATAACCTGCTGACTCGGGAGATTGTGACCACTTGTTAGCATCAAGTATAATGTCTGACCTAAATATGGTCATTCACTCACTCAATCAGTCATCTGCCAAACCACTTAATGCAACTAGGGTCACGGGGAGGCTGAAGCCTATCTCAGTGGCACTGGGCGATAGCGGGGCACACCCTGAACAGCTCGCCAGACCATCACGGGGCCAACACACATAATCACTCTCACTTAGGGGCAATTTGGAACATGCAAACTTCACACAGAAACACCCGAGCGCAGGGCTCGAACCTAGGACCTTCTTGCTATGAGGCAGACATGCTTATCATTATGCCACCATGCCACCCTTAAATATACATAGAAGTTAATCTTATAGATACATAAATTCAATTCATAAACATATTCATAATATTGTTTTTTCCTCCCTCAGGATTCTTTTTATCTCAAATCCTGGATTCTTACAGCAAATCACCTTCTTGCCCTTCATATTCCATCATGTTTGATGATGATGCTAGTACTGAAATAGATATTGCTAATGCTGAAACCGGGCCAAGCTTGGCCTTAAAGCCTTATTTCCCACTTATTTAAACAAACGACGAAGATGATCAACGGAGCCAGGTATTGTACATTGGGAACTGATGTCGATCGCCTAGCGCGAACAATTAGCGCATGCTATTATTGAGTTGTCTTATTTCAATGCCTAATTTGTTATTGCGCACAACATCTCTCCCTGGAGCTGTTTGGCTCTTCGTAGTGTCACTTCAGCATCGGAGTACCACTTCAGCAGCTTGTTTACGTAGAAAACAGAAGGGTTTTATCACTGACAAACAGCAGATAAATGATGACAAAATGGGATATGTAAAATATATGGGGAATACAAGTAGACGTCAAGATGGAGGAGGCGGTTTAGTTTGACAGACAGTAATAACCTGCAAGTTCAGCTGATGCTTCTGAAAATATTTATTTAAAAAAAATAGCAAGTGTCTCTTGGGTGTCCGTTTTATTTTATGTTTGCCAAAAATTAATTAAAGCATTTCATTAATAATAATAATAATAATAATAATAATAATAATAATAATTATAATAATAATTCTCCAAGGTTAAATGAGCTCAACAACATGGAACATACTGTATTATAGTTAACCATGTCCCTGTTCATTGGCTGAAGTTACAATGTCTCCTCCTACTTTTCACAGCTTAACAAAAGAGTTTTAATAATATAATGCATTATTCACCTGCAGTACATTAGTCTATTGTCTTGTAATTGCTTATTGATATTCTAAACAAGAGATGGTACTTTGTGGCTTAGTGCTCTGGTCTACCCTGCTGCTGTGGGACATTAACTGTAAACTTCATTATACCTCAGACCAAACTGATTTTCGCTAGATTGCGGAATGATTGCATGAGCTCTGTGGCATGCTGGAGCTGCTTTATTGCCTGTGCGTCTCCCAGGCAGAATTTGGCTACGCAAACATGATGAAGGATGAGAGCATTAAGACGCTTGAGCTAAGAGTGTGCATGGCTCTGTGGTCACAGTCATCAACAGCCTTCTCAGGAGGCTTTCTTTCTCGCTTTCGAACACACACACTCTCACGCACACACACACACACACACACACAGTCGAGAGCAGGTTTAGAGAATAAGTAACACTGATTTGTCATGCCCCACCCCCTTTCTGCACTATTGATTATAAAACGGAGGAAATAATACAAAAAATGTAAAAGTGCTGAGCTTCGTATTTCACATTATGTACAGTGGTGCTTAAAAATTTGTGATCCCTGAAGAATTTCCTATATTTTTGCATGAATATGATTTGAAATATTATGAACCTCAAAAGGAGATAATGAGAACCCAAAAAAATATGCTACTTGGTCAGTTATATATTGAGGGAAAATAATATGTATTATACAAATGGGAATTGTGAGAAATACTTTTCAGTCCCTTTTACATTGAAATAGCAGCAATTAAAAGTTTCAGGTCAGTGTTGATCAGTCCTGGATACTGGCATGGAGGAATTTTAACCCAATCCCCCATATCGAACAGCTTTAACTCTGTCCTCTCCTCTTTTCTCTTCATCCTCTACACAACGGACTTCAGCTACTGCACAGAGACCTGCCATCTTGTGAAGTTTTCTGATGACTCTGCTGTAGTCGTTTATATCAGTGGAGGTGATGAGACGGAATATCGGGCTGCTGTGGACTCCTTCATCACATGGTGTGAGCAGAATCATCTGC
>JBCNYH010000026.1:24685979-24700348 GCA_039654325.1 Tandanus tandanus
AGGGAACTTGGTGGAATCGCGATGATCTCGAGGGAACTTGGTGGAATCGCGATGATCTCGAGGGAACTTGGTGGAATTGCGATGATCTCGAGGGAACTTGGTGGATTCATGATGATTGGGCAGATCGTGGGAAAAAACTCAAAAAATTTGCTGCAATTATTACGATGTATTACGATTTTATGCCAATCGTGATAGAACGTGGGAATCGTAGTAGAGCACAGTAAAGCTTAACAGACCTTAAAAGACCTTAACAGAGCATAACAGACCTTGATGTGCCATCGTAGGGGATCTTGATGAACTTAGAGACACGATTCCGTCAAGTTTCATCTCTTGGATGCATCCTGCTTCCTTTTTCGTTTTTTTATTTTAACGTGGAGATCATGAACATCGTGGCCCCAGTGTAAACCCAGGGTACTCAAAACAGTGTCTGTTTCTCAGGTGAAGGACTTATAAAAAGCTGATAAAAATGAATGATGATATTTATATTACTTTTGATTATTTTACTGTGATTTTCCATATTTAACATTTTCACATGCTATCTCTTCATTGCAATTTTTCTCTTTTAGTTTCTGTCTCAGTGTTTTTCTTTTTCTTTTTTCATTAATCTGTGCTAAATGTAATAATGAGTAAAAAATTACACAATAAGGTTTTTTTTTTTGTTTTTTTTTTACAGATTATTGTAATTTCTAAGATTGTACTTCACCTGGGCCTGTCACCACTGCTGTTTACAGATATTTGATTTGTTCTTACTTTTTTATCTGTCCAGCTACAGAGAGATCCGTCAGGACTGTCTTTATTATTTTATCAGCCTAATTTTTTTGTTTTTCCCCATATGGTATAATGTAGAATTGTATCTCTGTCTCCCCCTCCTTCCATCTCTCTCTCTCTCTGTAGATGGTAATTGGTGATAATCAGAATTCTTATGTGATTGCGGGCCTGAGGCCATTAACAGAGTATGAGGTCACTCTCACAGCCATCAACAAAGACAATGCTGAGAGTGAGAAGGTCATGATCAGTGAAACTACAGGTAATTAAACATCAAATCCAGCACAAATCCCACCAGTAAGACTGCAGATAATTCAACAACAAATATAACACTAATCCCATTAGTGGTACTACAGATAATCCAACACCAAACATAACACTGATCCCATCAGTGACCCTACATAAAATCCAGCACCTAAAACAGCACTAATCCCAACAGTTCACCTACAAATAATTCAACACCAAACACAACACTATTCCCAGCAGTGACCCGATAAATAATCCAACACCAAACACAACACCAATTCCATCAGTGTACCTACAAATCTTTCAACACTAAACACATCACTAATCCCCTCAGTACACCTACAAATAATCCAACACTAAACACAGCACTAATCCCATCAATGCACGTACAAATAATCCAACACTAACCACAACACTAATCCCCTCAGTGTACCTACAAATAATCCAACACTAAACACAACACTAATCCCATCAGTGCACCTACAAATAATCCAACACTGAACACAGCACTAATCCCATCAGTGCACCTACAAATAGCCCAACAATAAACACAACACAAATCCCAGCAGTGCACCTACAAATAATTAAACAACAAACACAACACTAATCCCATCAGTGCACCTCCAAATAATCCAACACAAACACAGCACTAATCCCATCAGTACATCTACAAATATTTCAACACTAAACACAGCACTAATCCCATCAGTGCACCTACAAATAATCCAACACAAACACAACATTAATCCCAGCAGTGCACCTACAAATAATTCACCACTAAACACAGCACTACTTCATCAGTGCACCTCCAAATAATCCAACACAAACACAGCACTAATCCCATCAGTGCATCTACAAATATTTCAACACTAAACACAGCACTAATCCCATCAGTGCACCTACAAATAATTCACCACTAAACAGAGCACTACTTCATCAGTTCACCTACAAATAATCCAACACAAACAGCATTAATTCCATCAGTGTACCTACAAATAATCCAACATTAACACAGCACTAATCCCATCAGTGCACCTACAAATAATCCAACACAAACACAACATTAATCCCATCAGTGCACCTACAAATAATCCAACACAAACACAACATTAATCCCATCATTGTACCTACAAATAATCCACCATTAAAGACAGCACTAATCCCAGCAGTGCACCTACAAACAATCCAAAACAAACAGCATTAATACCATCAGTGTACCTATAAATAATCCAACACCAAACACAACACAACACTAATCCCAGCAGTGACCTTACAAATAACCCAACACCAAACATAACACCAAATCCATCCGTGCACCTACAAATAATCCAACACCAAACACAACACTTATCCTATCAGTGCACCTACAAATAATCCAACACTAAACATAGCACTAATCCCATCAGTGTACTTACATATTGTTATGAATTGACTCCCAGAGACAAGGGATTTGGGTGAAATAAGGTGGGTTTTATTCCCAAAATAACACGGGTTCCGCGAGCCACAAAAAACACAAGGAAAAGGGAACTGAAAATGAAACCTGCCACGGGGGGCGAACACAAACATACAAAATAACAATCCACAGAACCAGGAAGTGAGGGAAACTTCGGGGGAAGGTTCACGGGAGAATGTGGGATACAGGAAAGGTAGCAGAGGAGTCCAAAACGCTAGAAGGAGTCGTAGAAGTTCAACGCGCATCTCCAACGAGGCTAGACACAGAAATGTGTCTAGCGGGGGTTTATATATAGGGCCGCTAATCAGTGACGGAGATGAGGTGCAGGTGAGTCCTTAATACAGTGGGTGTGAGAGTCGGAGCGCGAATCAGGCGTGGGCGTGACAATATACTAACAAAATATATATATATATATATATATATATATATATATATATATTTATGGACAATTTTGAGTAACCTCTTGATCTAATGTAAATCATGAGTGCTCGTAATGGTTTTTTCTTTAGTGATATATCAGGTCATAGGATATGAGCTGATATCCTAGGAGTAGATTAGCCAACCAGAGCATGCAATTGCTAATATCTCGTGAACTAGGATAGAATAAAATGAAAAATATTTCTCTAAGGAGAATGGGTTAATAATTTTATAAAAATCTTAGTAAAGTTTATGGGATCTAAAGTTGTTATTCATAGAATTTGTCATACTTTATAATGAATAACATTAAATCTGTGAGATTCAGAGAAATTTAATTTAATGGAATTGGTTGATGGATGGTATTAGAGCTGACAGGTGGGATGGCTCTCATTCCAACTGCTAAAACCACTGACCTAGATAATGTCTATCTCTTCTGCAAGTGATTGTAAGGGGAACGATTCACCTGGGTCCCAGACAGAGGGACAAAAGCAACCAGACATCCATGTACTGCATTCATTGTGCTATCCAGATAAAGTCCTGTGGAAATGCTAGAGCAGGTCTGATATTCACATTGTGACAGCAGCGCCAAAGGTGTGAAAGAAGCCATTGAGGTGTTTCGCCTGCCACTGAATGGCCCCTCAGGCCAAACTAAAGTAGCACTGTGCCCAGTTTAGATGTGGAATTGGGAAAACTACAGGCTCTCTCTCTCGTTTTGTCTCTTTGTGGGCTGGTCTTTATGTGTGCCATGGCTGAGCGTAAAATCACAATGCCGTGGAGCTATAATGCAATAACTCAGGTCTGCAGCGGAGGCTTTCTTCTTTCACTTTGGGCCTGACCACTATATAGATCTATTTGTTCACATGCTCCAGTGAGCATTGAAATGGATCTCACTTAATGGTTGGGTAGCTGTCCAAAAATGTTTTATCCCGTTCAGATTGCCTGGTGAGACTGCCAGGGTTCGCTCCCTAAATTTTAACCGGGGAAGATTATGATAATTAATAATGTGTTCATTTGTGTTCCTTTACAGTGTTATACGCTTTGTAATAATTGCACCTATGAGTCAGCTGAGGTATTTGTTGCACGTCCTTATAGATTCATAGTTCCTTTACTGAAAGAAAAAAAAAAGAGAAAGGTGGGGTGGTGTGGGTCAGGAAACCAAGGCCATAAGACAAGTCTCAGATAAGTCTATGTAAAAAAAAAAAAAAATCAATTATTAACACGAAATAGGTGAACACAATCAGGTAACAAGTCGATGACAGGACGAGGTGAAGACAGAACAGAAAACAAAAACGTGCAAATGGCATCCTTAGAAACGTGAAATAATAAGTTAATTCCATAGAAACTGTTTATTTTTCCAACATATTTTCACAAGCAAATATTTCACCCTCTGCCTGCACATACACATGATGTACTGGTCTGCTATTGGGCTGATTTTGTTGGGGTAGCCAGTCCTGGACAAATTGGCAGTCATTTTCAATCCACTTTTAGATTATATTCTACGCAGTGGAATAATTGATTTCGAATAATTTAAAAGGTCTTTTTAAATTCCTTGCCTGACAACCAGAACCTGTTTTTCCTTAAGGCCCTAAAGAGCTCTTTAGATCTTGGCTAAACCAATCACATCAATAGCAAAAAGAGAACCAGACCCTAGATGTCAGGGTTAAATAAGACAGGATCCACTTGCAGGAGGTTCTGATCAATGGCACCTAACCTGGAACACCTGTTTCTAATTTTATGGATTTGAAGGTGTGATATATGGGGTGTATAGGGGGTAAAAACATACTCTGAATTTAATTTAATATAACTATTTAGGCACTGCATAAAAGCAGAGCTCGGAAAATGTTAGCATGTGTAAGTTTGCAGAAACATGCATGCGTAAATTAAGCGAACAAGCTGCGAACTCCACGCCAATGGGGGCAGCGCACGTGCAATATATTGAGTTGCCTATGTGGGCAGGTGAGAATGGATGCGACAATATCGAGCTCATGGCTTTACAACATTTGCATTAGTATGAAGCTCCGAAGCTCCACTATGACTTTTATTTGTTGTTTGTTGTAGGAAATAATTTTTATCTGAAAGCATTGTATTAAGGAGGGTAAATATTTTGGTTGTTACTGTTGTTTAAATATGTTTTCAAAAAAATCTACAGTTTGACAGTCAGTCATGAGAACTTTAGCATCAAGAGGCAAACTTTGTGTGACAAAAGCTAATTTTCACTGAAAGCTAAAAAAAAAATGTGAAAATAAATAATAATAATTTTTGTACAGAAATTACCAGATAGATAGATAGATAGATAGACAGTTAGAATCAGTGACAAGTTGCCAAGGCTCCCCTACACTTCTCATAATACCCTTCACCAATATCAGTCACCTGACTACTGACACTCATTATCTAACCACGTACACACAGCTTTTCCCAATGCAACTTAACAGTCTGCTCAATGTTTAAGAACCGTGCCTAGTTAGACACTAGGTTTTGTCCCATGAAACTTGTTCTGAGACGTATCAAGCACTGATTGCATATACGGATTGTTGTCCTGTGCCTGTGACATAGTGGTTCTTGTGCGTGATCATTACCTGTTCCTCAACTCTCTATACTGTCTGCCTGTTCCAGCGACCTCTATGATAATTTACATTTTGAAATATGACATTTTATCTGCACTTGCATCTCCTTGTCTCTCCAGCTGGTAAATTTGTGACATGTTGTTTTTGCTGCTGCTGTCATTGTTGTTGTTGTTGTTGTTGTTGTTGTTGTTGTTTTTATTGTATGTGGTCTTACACCATCTCATCACTAATAATTTTTCTATTCCCACATGCTCCAACCCGTTTTGTATATAATTAGTACTGTATTATTATTATTATTATTATTATTATTATTATTATGACTTAAAACATTCATCAGGTTGAGGAACATATCTTGTAACCATTCTCTGCTACTATTCCAAGCTGTAACTGCATGCTTTCCATCATCACTGGCTGTCCACCAGGCTCTAATGTGCACACAGATGGATTGTTGCTGAGAGTTGATCACTGGTGGGAGATATAGGGATGTTTCCTTTGGACACACTGATTAGTGTTGCTGTTGAACAGGTGTTGGTGTGGAAAACAGACTGTAATGGGCCCACAGAGGTCATAAAAATCATTAGAGAATTGGCCGCCCTGAGTGGGTCTGGATGTCTGTCTGGACACCTCAGTTTATTGGAGGATGAGACATGATTGGCAGGAGGCGCTGTCTGCTTAATATGCTATATTTCCTGACTGTGGTGTAAATTTCAGTATTCTGGAATATTCACATTAATTTATAGAAAGGACATTTAATCCAAAAAGACTTTTAGGAACTCAGCTTACAATATTTTTTCCATACAATAGGTTTTGGTAATAATTTTAGTAGCATAACACAGCTCTGAATCCTCATATTCAAACAGTCAGACAGTTAGAGTGTATATATTATATATATATAGAATATAATTTTATATATATATATATATATACACTCATCAGGGGATTTATTAAGAACATTCGTTACCACAGCTTATATACAGTTACTATCATTTACATGGTATATGATATGATAGTAACTGTATATAAGGCTTGTCGGGATGAAATTGTAGTCTTTTTATTTTTCTCACATACCATATATATATATAATCATCATGAATGCTATAGTTTCTATAGTAACAAGTAATTTACAGGATCTTGTGAAGTGGGCATGCCAAATAGGTTAATTCTAATAATAAACAACTTTTTAGTTTTAATTAAAAATCTTTTTAATTAAATAAAATAATAATAATAATAATAATAATAAATTAAATAAATAAACACATTATTATTGATACTGTGATTGTTTTTTTATTTTTTATTTTTTAAATGAACTTATTTCCTAAACATTTTTGGAATTTTTGAGTTTCCAAAATTTGACGCCATGGGAGAGTCTTCTTAGTCAATCCTAGCTGACCTTGGCCGAGAGGTGGGATACACCCTGAACTGGTCACCAGTCTGTTGCAAACTAACATGGACACAAAGAACTATTCACACTTAAATTCATACGTATGGGTAAATTAGAGTAGTAGGCTAACCTAATGTGCATGACTTTCAAGGAGAATTCCACACATAAAGGCCCTTGGCTGGGATTTGAACCCCGAACCTACTCTATTTGAGGTGACATTGAGCCATGTAGCCCCCCTTGCAAATTCACATCAAACAGTTTATTTGAAAAGAAAAAAGGTCCAAAATGTGATTTAAAAACATGGTCAAAAATAGGCATAAAGTCAGGTAATCGACAAACAACATGAATTACGCAGGAATGCATGACTCCCACTACTATTTCCGACAGTTTCTGCTATTCAAATATTACCTCGAGTTCATTAGGCGCCATTTTGGCATGGAACTATCTTGAGTTTTTGTAGAAATTGGCAGGAGGTGAACCTTTTTTATTTTTATTTTTTTTTATATCCAACAAAACCAGGAACTAGTGCATTATACTTCTTTCATTCATTCATTTGCCGAACCGCTTAATCCGAAAAAGGGTTGCAGGGAGGCTGGAGCCTATCTCCACCGACTTTGTGCAAATTTGGGCAATTTGGAATGGGCAAGTATCCTAGCGTACAGGTCTTTGGACTGTGGGAGGAAACTGAAGTATCCGGAAGAAAACCCATGCACAGGGAGAACATGTAGTGTCCACACAGAAATTCACAGCCTTCACTCAGAACAGAACTTGGACCCAGGACCTTTATGCTGTGAGGTTGATATGCTAACCACGACGCCACTGAGTGCATTATAATAACAACACATTCTTTTGGCTTCCTGTGTACAAATGTAGACGTTTGGCATTAAAGCAAACATTTCAGGATGAAAAAGGAAGGTAATGGCCACCCAGTTCATCATGCCACCCCATCATTGATTATCTTTTTCATAAAAGAGCACCATATATTTTGTAGCATTCTTACTTTCGTGTGCTTTTTCAGGGGTGACGAAGCAGCGAGATATCAATCATTCCCCTAGAAAGTCTTCCAACAAGTAATCTAAACTTTCTTTGAAACATTAGAGTTGATGTTGCACTTTTTTTTAACCCAACAAGGTTAATGCAGTGCTTTGTTTAAAGCTGGATATTCCTCCTTGTATTATGAGATGAAACACCTTGATATTGAGCGCAAAATTAACACACCATCTGGAGGGTGGTGTCCTTTGCAGCGCGGCCGGGGCTTCGCTGTCTGGCTTGTTGACTATTATTTCCACGAAGAAAAATATAGTCCAGAGCCATAGAGTTGTGAAGGACGTGCATCTGGAGGCGCACGAGGAGAAGGAGGAGGAGGCAGAGGAGGAGGCGTCGGCGCATTTCGATCTGAAAACCACTGGTGAAGAAAAAACACGTGCGGCAAATAAATTCATCACCCAGCAAGGATGTCTTGTTCTGACACTAATTTTAGGACCAGAGCAGTAGGTAATGAACATATTCTCTGACAAATGAAGAAGGCTTTCATCCGAAGCACTTGTTGGGGCCTATTTGCATTCTCCAGATCACCTCGAAAACACCTGGCGTCTGGAGAGATGAGGGAGAAACGTCTCCAGCATTCCATCAGACGTTCTTCATGACAGCGCAGTCGTGATCCTCTTGTTTTACCACCCTTGTACCAGCCTGGTATATTGTAATTACAATGGTAAGGGCCACAGATACTCCATGGTATGAGAATAAACCTACATGTAAGTTACTTTTTCTACACCCTTGGGTGTCTTCATGGGTCAGTTAAAGTTTGTTTCGAGATCCATTGTCCTTTTTTTCCCATGCACTCAGGGTGGCTGTCTGTGCCATGATGAATAGCTAAGCTTGTAAAGTGCATGGCATACAGCTAAGGACAAGAAGAAGGAGTAAAACTTTGAACCTATATTTTTTTCCCCTTCACATTAATCAATATTCCTCTCCTTCAGGCAGAGCTTAACAACGCTTCATGAAAGTCTTGCCGATGCGCCGGCAAATAGAAATGTCACTCTCACAGGCAGGTGTTTTTTGTCACATGTTAACATTTTTATCACTGATGCCATCTTGACAGTTTCCTGTAGCCATGCTCTGATAATGGTTATTAACACAAGAACACACAAAAAAATCCATACTGCACAACTCGTTGTTTGTCAGTTTGACAGTCCTCGGCATTAACGACAGCATCAGCCCATGGGATGAGAAGCAATTACTCCAAGAGTCTCAATTAATGAGCTCCCGAAAAACTGTTGTCATTATTATTATAGAGCCTTATCAAACATTTCCAGGTCTCTCTGTTTTCCTCTGTGGAACAGAACCCATGTGTGTTTTGAGCAATGATTCCATTAACATCCCAAAGTCCATCCAAGAAAATTTATTTTAGCCATTATTTATTTTTATTTTTTTTCTACAAGCATCAGTTTTGTTGGAAACCTATTTCTTTGGAGCTTAATGCCATTTTTGGCACCCTCGAGTACCTAAAATGGTGTTTGTGGTCCTGTAAAATGGGCTTATGAATGACAGCTTCTTTTCAGAATCTCACACTAATTGTTGGTCTATATGTCTCTGGGAAGGCATTCAGCAAAATAAGCTCAAGATGACTCAATTACATAATAAACAGGATTTTTAACAAAGAATCTGGTATTACATTTTGTAAAATTGTTTTCAAATAGTAATTATTTACATTTTAACAGTAGCACAAGTCTACTATACACTGCGCGGACAGAAGAAAATAGTCATGCAGTCTAATATTTTTGTTAGGCCGCTTTGAGTACAGCATGTAATCACCATGGCAGCGTCACAACATTAATTTGTATCCCGAGTTGGGTTAATTTTCAGTTGGGACTCTGGGTGAAGGCAGGGTACCTTTGAACAGCTCATCATCGCAGGATAACACACATAACCCTTCACATCCACACTCACACCTAGGGGCAATTTGGAACAGCCAGTTAACAGCCTAACATGCATGTCTTTGGTCTGTGGAAGGAAACCGGAGTACCCGGGGAAAACTCATGCAGACTGGGGAGCATGGGGAAAAAATGCAGACCCTATTCAGAAACACCCATGCTGAGCCCAAGACTTGAACCCAGGACCTGCTTGTTGCGAGGCAGACGTGCGCCACCATGCCACCCAATTACATTTTTCATTCACTGTTTTGTTTTCTAATCCAAATCCTAATTAGGGTCACGGGGAGGCTGATGCCTATCTCAGCCGACCCTGGGCGAAGGTTGGGTACTCCCTTAACAGCTCGCCAGGCCATCGCAGGGACAACACACACAACCATTTACACTCACACTCACACCTAGGGGCGATTTGGAACAGCCAATTAGCCTAATGTGCATGTTTTTGGACTGTGGGAGGAAACTGGTGTACCCGGAGGAAACCCACACAAGCACAGGGAGAACATGCAAACTGCACACAGAAATGCCCCAAGCCGGGGAATCAAACCCAGGACCTTCTTGCTGTGCCGTATCGTGCCACCGCAATTACATTTTTATTATTGACAATTTTTTAACACTATAATTTTCCTATATTAGCAACAATGCCACCTACTTGATTATACTGATGCGCTTCTGTTGATGCTCGCGTTCTTTCTCTAACAAATTGATGTGATAGTAATTTAGTCTTTAAGTCTGTCGAGTTCTCTCACCCCCTCATCTATACACTTGACTTAAATGTATCAGACTTAACTCTCAGGCAAATCCATCAATCAGCACCATCACTCCTGTAATCTTGTAGATCGCTAACTAGACATGCCACTGTAATATCACTTTTGGGTCTGAGTTAGTTTTTAATTTCATTTCTCATTAATATAGCATGATGATGAAAAATGGTGTGTGAGTAAAAAAATTCTTGCTCTTTTGTTTTTAGGAGGTATCACTAAAACCAGGCTAAGTTTTTATAGCAATAATGAAAATACAGCACTGATAACATCTAATGTAGACAGAATTAAATGTTAATTAAGTCTTTAACAGAAGTCAACAATTAATGAGTGACTGTAAGAATGAACAAATACTGTACAGAAGAAGGAAAAAGGGAAGACCAAGATGAAGAATGAAAAAAAAAAAAAGATGAAATAGAAACAATAAGAAACAAAAATAAAACAAAGGAGGAGACCAGAATTGGTGACAACAACAAAAAATAGGAGGAAGAAAAGGACAAGAACCACATCAATGAAAAACAAAGAACTACAACATTCATTCATTTATTCATTTGCCGAACCGTTTAATCCTAATAGGGTTGTGGGGAGCCTTTCCACAGAGAAAGGGTAAGACTTAAACCCAGGGCCTTCTTGCTGTGAGGCGGATGTGTTCAGAAGAAGAAGAAAAAGGTCGTGCCCCAAGTGGAGGAGTTCAAGTATCTCGAGGTCTTGTTCACAAGTGAGGGAAGGATGGAATGGGAGATCGACAGGCGGATCGGTGCAGCCTCTGCTGTAAAGCGGAGCTTGTACCGGTCCGTCGTGGTGAAGTGGGAGCTGAGCCAAAAGGCAAAGCTCTCAAATTACCAGTCGATCTACGTTCCTACCCTGACCTATGGTAACAAGCTTTGGGTAGTGACCGAAAGGACAAGATCGCGGATGCACACGGCTGAAATGCAGGGTGGCGGTGCTCTTCCTTAGAACCGCTGCTTCTCCGCATTGAGAGGAGCCAGTTGAGGTGGCTCAGGCATCTGACTGGAATGCCTTCTGAACACCTCCCTGAGAAGAGAAGAGACCCCGGGGTCAACCCAGAACAGGCTGGAGGGACTATGTCTCTCGGCTGGTCTGGGAACGTCTCAATGTCCCCCCGGAAGAGCCGGAGGAAGTGGCTGGGGAGAGGGACGTCTGGACCTCACTGCTTAGGCTTCTGCCCCCGCGACCCGACCCCGGATCATGCGGAAGATAATGATGATGACGATGATGAAGAAAAAGAAGAAAAGCTAAATTTAGGACTAGATTTGGAACATGGGTTAGGGGAATGGGTTTCCTAACATGTAACAACATTTTAAGGGAACAAAGGAAAAAAAAGATAAGTAGGTGATTTTGCCTAACTAGGTTAGATGACAAGGATAATAAGCAGGTTGATAAGAATGAAAACGTTCGAATTTGCCCTGAAATTAATCGTTTCTCACGAAATCCAAGAGAAAAATTCTATCTTTCCGTCTTCTGCCATTGTTTTCCACACAATGGGTTGCAAATTGAACCAATATGTAATATAGAACAACATGTGGGAGGTGTGTGCTTGTTTTAGCAAACTGTGTTGTAAAAATAGTAGTGTGAGTGGGAGACACAAAGGGTTTTAGTACGTACACATCATGCTCCATTTTCAGATTTGTATTAGAACAAGAGGGGGAAAAAAGAAAACTATACCCAGATTTCCAAATGTTTACATCATCATATGGTTAGGAATCACTTCTTCAACTCTGAGATGTTAAAGGGTGCATTCAAGAAGGAAATATTAGCTCAAAACCTGTCTGTGAATGAACAGATGCACGAACCACCTCAACTGACTCCTATCTTACTCTATATGACCAAAAGTATATGGACTCCTGGCCGTCATGCTCGTACAGTATATGGTTCAACGGTACTCAACCCTGTTCCTGAAGATCCACCTCCCTGACTATCTAATCAAGACGTAACACCCAGTTTATCCTAACAGGTTCACGGAGAGGCTAGAGCTCAGCCGACTTTGGGTGAAGGCGGGGTACACCCTGAACAGCTCGCCAGTCCATCACAGGGCCAACACACACACACACAACCATTCACACGTAGGAGCAAACAGCCTATTAGCCTTATGTGTATGTCTTTGGACTGTAGGAGGAAACCAGAGTACCTAGAAGTAACCCAGGTAAGCACGGGGAGAACATGACCATGCCGGTTCCGTGGTTAGCTCTGTCGCCTCACAGCAAGAAGGTTCCAATCTCAGTCAAGGGCCTATGTATATGAATTTTGTGTGTACTTCCTTTCCCTAAGTGGGTTTTCTCTAAGTACTCTAGGGTTTCCTCCCACAGCCCAAAGACATACACATGAGGTTACCTGGTGACTCTAAATTGCACATAGGTGTGAATGCTTGTGTGAATGGTTGTTTGTGTTTGTGATAGGCTAAAAACTAAAACTCCCAAAGTACTGCTCATTCAAATTGGTAGACAGTTTGTGTTTTGTGTGTGTGTGTGTGTGTGTGTGTGTGTGTGTGTGTGTGTGTGTGTGTGTGTGTGTGTTGCGACACTACTGGGAAGGTTGAAAATGTGATTATTTGTTGGGTCAGCCTTCAAATTCGAAAGATACAATTGCATTAGTTTCTTATTGGAGCCCACTTGAGGAATAGTACATTAATAATACAGGGTTTGCTGAGGAGTCTGTAATATTTTCCTTGTCACCTCTGATCCTCCATAATGATCGAAGCAAACCTGCATACTGGAGATAAAGAGCTGTATGTTTCAGCCGGGGCTGGCTGTCCGTCTAGTTCCTAAATGGAGCTGTTTTGAACGTTCTGCCGATTGGTTTGGCAGGACCACGCTAAAGGTCTCACTTTGACAGTTTTTGCCTGGGGCCATCTTTCTGTCTCTGTGTCTCTCTGCTCCCCAGTCTTTCTGTTCGTTTGCTTTTATTTTGGGTTCTAACAGCACTTCAGTGTCTTGCTTTTATTTTTTAAACCCAGGAAGATCAGCATGGATCAGGGGCGGGTTTTGTCATATGAATATTATAAAAGTGGTGCAGCTTTGCCAAACATACTGTAGAAATTAGACATACTGGAAAAATGTATATACAGGGGATTCAGTTTATAGACTGCTAAGAATATGCTGATTATATCCAAGCTGTGCATTAATGGTCATGATAGCAAAAATATTTGATGTATATTAGTTTATTCTACTTTATATTAAGGTAAAAATTTACATTTTTTATTTCATTTTCTGAACCACTTTATCCTTCATTAGGGTCATGGGGAGGTTGGAGCCCATCCCATTCAACTCCGGGCAAAGGCAGGGTACACCCTAAACAGCTTCCCATACCATCACAATGCCAACACAGACACACACACCCACAGCAACGATAACAAATTCTCAAATCTGTTTGCTCACAAGCTGTTTATTGGTGGGTTGTAATTAAAATCACAGGTTATATTAATAAATTTGATCAGTTGCCATTTTTATATTCAACCATCCATCCATTCAGTTTTATATGCTTGTCCAAGGTCGGGTTGCAGACTCAAAGGGTCTTGGTGGGAAACCTTGGCATCTTTCTCCTAAGCGAGACTCTCCAGCTTTTTTGGGGGATCCTAAGGCATTCCCAGGCCAGACAGGACATATAATTCCTTTTGTAATTTCTAGGTTTGCACTGGGGTCTTTTTTCAGTTGGATGTGCCCAGAAAACCTCTTAAGGGAAGCAACCAGGAGGCATCCTAATCAGATACCCGAACCACCTCAACTGACTCCTTTCAATGCCATTTCTATAGTAACAGCTAATTCCCAGGGGCTAAATCATAGACAAGCCAAAGAAATGGCTTTTTATGGCCATGACAATAAACTTCCTGCAATATTA
>JBCNYH010000026.1:24712111-24725755 GCA_039654325.1 Tandanus tandanus
TATTTTCCCCTGATAAGTGGGCAACCACGAAACAGGCTTGTCGGGATGAAAATGTAGTCCTTTTATTTTTTCCACTTACCATATATTTTGCTCTACTTCGATGTATTGAGCACTGTTCTACGGAAAATCGACTCAGGATTATATATATATATATAAAGGGCCTTAATTAATAGAAGTATAGGAACTCCACATTTATATGCAGTAGCACAAAAGTGGACTTGAATTATTATTCATTCGTTCATTTACCAAACTGCTTAATCCTACTAGGGTCATGGGGAGGCTGGAGCCTATCTCAGCCAGCTCCAGGCAAAGGCGGGGTACACCCTGGACAGCTCACCAGTCCATCGCAGAGCCAACACACACACACACGCACACACACACACACACACACACACACACACACACACACACACACACACAATCGTTCACATTCACACTTAGGGGTAATTTGGAACAGCCACTGAGCCTATTGTGCCTGTCTTTGGACTGTGGGAGGAAAGCGGAGTAAGCAGAGGAACCCCATGCAAGCACACAGAGAATATGCAAATTCCACATAAAAAAACCTTCTTGAACCAGAAGCCTTATTGCTGTGATGCAACAGTGCTAAGAGTGCCCCTCAGGTAGACAGACAGACAGACAGACAGACAGACAGACAGACAGACAGAAAGAAAGAAAGAAAGAAAGAAATTGCATTTCTTTTGACTTTACAACTACAGTATCTTTACAAAAGAAAAGGAAGAGGATAAATCACATCTATATAAGGTCACATGAGAGTATGAAGTCATATAGATTATATGTTATGAATGTAACCACAATGTGTTATTACCATTATAAGGCTAATAAATGGCATTATGAGTACTTTATTAATGCTTTATGAACACCTCAGGAGAAAAGACCAAGAGTGTGACCAAAAGTAGTCTTCAAGAATTATAAAAATTTTGATTGTTACCTCTGCATATATCACTGATTTTGTTTCATTGTGGTCCACAGTGACCTTACACAAGAACATTAATCATGTATTCCAAGAAACAAATGATAAACAAAGCCAATCTTTATCTTACGAGTTACGTGAAATGTTAATATTGAACAAGAGCAATCCATTTCTCATAACAAATAGCTAAATAAACAGAAGCCAGTCGCAAAGGTCAATTACTTCGCAGATTTTCTCCATCTGAATTTTGCATTTAAACTCAGTCAATAGCCTCAATATCGATAGCAAATGGCAAGGCTGCGTCAATGCTGAGGTTACAAAACCGGGGACAGAAATGTCTCCTCGCCTTGAGGCACAATACGAAATGAGAATCGATGCGTTTTCAGCCTGACGGCAGAGCTAGTGTCTTGGAAGGGCCACAAGCAAACTGTTATACCTCTTTATTGGAATTATATATCTGTTTTTATGCATTAGTGAGAGCCTATATCTGTGATATTTACATTATCCAGGACACACGCGATGGCGAGCTCTTGCAAAGTGCCCGCAATCTAAAAACAATAAAGAGCAGTCTCTGTCTTTATAGCTGCCATTTGATGAAATGAGTGGAGGCAGAAGATGATTTTATTGTTAGGGCTGAGGGCACTTCTTGGCTCTGTCACCAAGGCTTTTTAGAGTCATTTTTATGTATTGTATTTTAATACAGCTTCATGGCGAACGCCGTCTTCAAGAAACGAGTGCGTCCCTCGTTTTGATGGATCGCTTGCTGCTGGTGAACTTTTCAGCATAGCAGTACCATATTTCGCTCCTTCTCTGCCTATGTGTTCTAAAGACAAGCCAGTGTCATGGGAAAGAAAAGAAAATATTTGGAAAAAATGCTCTATACCAACAACCTAAACATACCCACATCTTAACATAATAAATAGATTTATTATTTATTCCAGAGATTTTCTTGTTTCTGACTGGTGGAAAGATATCAAAAAATTCTCCATGTTGCATTGTTATCATTGGCTAATTGGCAGGATTTATTTCATGACTAGCACGCGCTAATGTTGCTCCTCATAGATATCATATAAGATAGATAGGCTACGCCCCGCAGCAGATTTCCCAAGCACTGCAGCATTGAGCTGTAAACTTAATTTTATTTTATCACTATTTATGCTGTTGTAAGCATATAGATAGGAGTATAACACTACAATATCATGAATATTAAGAAAATTAAATAATGTTTACAGCTCAGGACTGCAGTGCTTCGGACATGGTGAAGCCGTTTGCTCAGGGGCGTATCTACCTTCTCCTCTCCCCTGTCATCCCATGCAAAATGTCAGCTCGTTTTCCAATAAAATCGTGTTTGGTGAAAAATCAAGTCTTATTCCTGGAAAAAAAAAGTTTCTTACTATCAATTACTTTAATTTCATATTTTGTTGCTTTTCGTGTATAGGATAATAACCTTGAGTCATGGAGCTTACTTATGCTAACTAGCTCACTCGTAATGTAGTATTGTGACTGTTGCATTGTAAACTTATTAACTCAGTAACTGCATGTGCATACTGCGTTTTAAAAAATATATAATTTGAACAAAAATATACATACAAGTTACATTTACCAGAGTACATACAGCTAACATGACTAATGCAGTCTTTCTTTCTGCTTCCTTCCAAGCGTCTTCCAAGCATCTGGCTCCAGCCAGTGGCAAGGATAATTATTCCCTCACCCCACACTGCCTACTTATATATTTTGTATGAATATTTTGAATGAATAATAAAACAATTCCCGAAATTCGGCTTTCGTATGTTATGGAAAATTATTCTGTCTCCAAGGGTATTATTCACTTTGGCCTTTGGCCTTGGCAGATATCTACCCCCTCGACCGAATAATTCTCCATATCATACTTCGCCTCATTCAATAATTGCTTATTGTCTCATTTTGTAATATTGAATTGTTTGACAAATGTTTGGACAGTAGCACTGTTTATTTTTGTCGTTATTATTTTTTTTATCCCCACCTATTACCGATGACCTACATTATCCTTACAGATACTATGTACTGTATTGTCATGTTACTTCAATATCCATAAGCCTTTTTACGTCCAAACTTACCTAGCTAACCAAACAAATAAACAATTATCCAACATGGAAAAAAACCTCATTTAAAGCCAGTTTAAAATTGTCAATATTATGAATTAATCATGCATTTTGTTGATTTATTACATGTCAACTGGCTGTGAGAAATTTCATATAACCGAATATTACATGATAACAATTCTGGGAATTAGCTAATTGCTACTAGAGAAAATTGATGACACTTGACTACCAAGTTGCACAGCTAGTTTATTTCTTTTTTTTACTAATGTAAGACGATAGTTGTTGTTTTTTTGTTTGTTTGTTTGGGGGTTTTTTTTACAACTTGCCAGCTAAAGAAAAAAGAGAAATATTGTGCTCATGTGCCTCATGCGCAACAATTAAATGATAAACATCAATGTGGTTTGGTTGACTACATGTCTCTTAATAAAGATTACTGATGTTTGCAACCTAAAGAGCTAAAACCATTACAGCCCTCCTCTACACCCCCTTTCCATCCCTCCATACACAGTGGGACCACTTCACTAACAATATCTTCAGTTCTAGTGGAGCACTAGATCATGAGGGAGCTTAAGCACCCACACTATTTGGGTACAATTCCACTACAGAGAGATGGCTGGCAGGCATTCTCTAATGCCCCTACTAATGGCACGACTCTAACGAGAGGCTAAGCACTTCCGAATGAAGTTGCAGCAGAGAGACAGAGAAAGTGGAAATAGCGAATGGAAAGTGATAACGCACTTGGCGTTCGTATTCCGAGCCGAAGGAATGACACTAGTTGTCTTGCTGACATGGGCTGCAGAGATCTAACTGCCTCTATAACAACCCTATTTGGTTGGTGATATTTATGAGCTGCTGCTAAAATGGCTTTTCTTTCCTTTAAATCGTTGCGCTTTTATCTGACGCACTGTATGCACTTGTGTTTGAAAGAAATCACTAAGAGTCATGTGCAAAATGGATAAGCCTTTGAATTTGCTAATCTGATTGGTCAGCAGGTCTCAGCAGTTTTAGCTGCAAGGTTCATTTCTGAGCCCCCATTCTAGTTTACTGTAATTTATATACTAATAGCTTATACAGGCAAACATACTTCTTTGGTGAATGCTTCATATAAACATATTGCAAGCTATGATATGCTATTAGCATTTATGGAAGGAGTCTCCAGAAAAGAAAAAAAAAAATACAGAAAAACCTATACTTAAACCATACTTCTGCAAATTGTTGCGGATAAGTAAGTAAGTGGAAAGGTAAGTGAAAGTTATAGGTAAGAGTACGGAACTATACTTACATCATATGGAAGTAATTTTAAGTAACCTACAATTACATTTAGATTACAATGAATTTAAAGTCAAAGTAATCTTTTTTTAAAGCCAAAGTTTCTTATTTGTAAAATGTTTACAAATTATTCATTAATAACAAATTATGTCTTTAAAAAAACAAAGTAATTTTAAGTAGCTTATTAAAATAAAGTTATAGGTTTCTAGTTTATATATGAATACAAATTATAAATGTGACCCATCAGAGCAAAGTGGGTATTAAGTCGGTAATTATTAATTTTGAGTTATTGGTACCATTTTGTAGCTAATATCGTAAAATTTAAAATTATACCAAATTTTCTAACATATGTTGCTAGTTTTGGAGTAACTAAACAACAAAGAAAAATTCAACAAAGTATTTAATAATTTCCGACTTAATACCCACTTTGCTGTGATTGGTCACAAATAATTTAAATACCCAGTAAGTTTCCGCTTATTTCTACAATCACATCCTTTAGTTAAACTGTAATAGCAGGCTGTAATTTCAAGTGTTACCAAGCATTATCAAATGGATGCTATATATGAAGTTATCGCTGTTATTAAAATATATTATCAAGATTATACTTTGGCTGATGTAAAGCTGGATTATTGATTTCCCTATAGTAGCAAGTCTTCCTTAAAGGAAACTGGTCACAAAATTCTAAGAATTCTGTTGATTTAATTTATGAACTAAATGAAATGGATACCTCAAGTGTTTTGTGGTACTTGGGTGCCTTAACACATCCACACCGACAATATTTTAATAAACTAAATTTGCTACGGAGTCTTTTACCACATATAGAAGGGGACCTGGCCTCGGGTGCTCTTAGGTGGTTGGGTGGTGTTTCGTGGGTTAGTGCATGGTACAGTGGGACTTCGGGAAGCCCGCTAGGTAAATTGGCTCTGATAAGTGCGCCCAGCTGTCGACTAAGGCGTGGCTTGATGGGCTCGTGCAAGGTTAAAGCAACCAACATCCTTTAATTCCAATAGTAAAAAAATCAAGCTACATTTATATTTGTTCCAGGACAATCAAGAGGTAATGCTTAATGCATGTATAATTAACTTACTGTTACTTTTATATAGCTAATATTCCCATCTCACCTCCCACAGGCTAACATTACCTGCCTACTAATCAGAAATCAGAAATTTTATCTGAGCATGGCATGAAAAAACGATATAACCCCTTAGATATGAACTTAAATTTTTGTGGTGTTGATTGGCAGTGATTGGTTTTTTCTTTTTTAATTAACTTACATGAGAGAGACTTGTGAAGGCACACTGCTGAGTTGATTTAACAACCGTCCTACTCTAGTGCACACACACACATCCACAAACAGAAAAGTCTTTACAAAGATTTTGATAATTAATACTGTTATGAATGTGTTATAACACTTTTGTGTGACTGTGACACTATATTGACGAGGAATTTTGTTTGGTCCTTACAAATTCTTCTATAAATACACACAGACACACGCACTGTGGTTGGATGGCACTGCAAATACAGAAACATCTGTTGTGCTCTTCTCTAGACTGAATTGGAGTGTGTTGAGCAGACTGTGCACTGCAGGGGAGAATGACTAATACCTACGCAGCAGGTCCGTATATTACTCTCTCGCTTGCAAACACGCACACAAACTAATTTAAAGGAGATCTGTGGAAGGTTAAATGAGTCAGTTCTTGTTGATAAATTCATGTGTGAGACGGTTGAATTCACTTTTTCTGATGCCTAATCTGGAATTAAATTCACACAAACTTGCTAAAATAAAAGACGCTGTGCTGTCACAATTGGTTAACTTGTATTTATATGCAATAAATCACAATCATAAGCTGTGCGGAAATAGCTCACAACTAATATATTTTTAAAAACGCATGATATGGTGCATATGCCAAATTAACAGTGGTGGTGCAGTGGTTACTGATCTGAAGGTTGGGGGTTCAAGTCTCAGTATCACCATGTTGCCACTGTTGGGCCCTTTAGCCCTAACCCTCAGCCGCTTAGTTGTGTAAGTCCCCTGATAATTGCTTCTGACAAATGCCATTAATGTAAATATGTCAAATGTGAAACAAGAGCTCAGGTAAGCAATATACCCTGGTGAATAAGCTTTTTCTATGAAATTAGGTCATAGCGTTAAGGGCAATAACTCTGGTAAAGAAAACACCCAATCACCATTATATGATAATATGCATATATTTAGCACACATCCAAAATGTCTGCCAAATTTGAGGAAGGTTTGAGAAAAGCTGTAGAAGGAATTGATTTCAGAATGAAGGGACATGAAAAGCTTGCTATCTCAAGGGTAATAACCAATATATGATGATATGAACAGTAGATATAGGCACTGCCTATAAGCTAAGCTCCCAATAGATGTCCTTTTTGATAGCTGTCCGAGCCTGGTTTCACCTGTTACCGTTTTTTCTGATTTCTGCTTTCATTTCTATCACCTCTTTTGTTAGTATAATTATCCGTTTAACAAGTTCATGCTCTGTAAAGCTTGTGATTTCGGCATTTGCTCCATGAACATTTATTTACCTGCAAGTCTGTCTGCCTTGTAGAGTAAGATTGTGTTTTTATTCTACACAAATCTGAGTGGTGGTGTATGAGCGTCTGTCTTTTTGTTTGTTTGTTTGTTTTGTGTGTCAGAATCAGTATCAATAATAAATCTGTTATAATTATATTTTAGTGGCTGCCCGATGTCATGCAAGTGAGTGATAAATGACAGCCAGTCAGCATCAACTCAGCGACTCAGCAATCTTATTGGGTTTCCTCTGGTGGGTACATTCAGACATTGGATGGACACGGGACAACCCTCCAAGCCATGTGCCATGATCAGGTTGCTCAACTTCATTAGTGCTGCTACAATGATTATTAGCTAATATGTGTATGCTTAGTAGGTATCCAGCATGTCTGCCAAGTTTAAATAAATTCTGAGAAAAGCTGTAGTAGGGGTTGATTTCAGAAGAATGGACAGAGATAAAATCATCAAGCTTTGATATTGCAATACTGAGTTAGATAGAAATTTTGTGTAAATGAGTTTCAACTTTAATTTAATTTAACTCCATATTCGCTAATTCAAGCTATCCTGGTCAGCAAAGCTATTCTCCAGACATCAGATCAGGTCATAATTCTTGTCTCTGTAAACGCCTGATCAATTCTGATCTCGGAAGCTAAACAGGGTCGAACCTGTTTAGTACTTGGATGGGAGACGAGCTGAATACCAGGTACTTTGAGAGGGGTGCTGAGGGAAGGCCTAGCCAAACCATGCTTGTGTGTTATGCCTAGTCAACCTCCAGTACCAGAATCTGGTACTCAGTGGCAGCTGAAGCCTGGAACAGGCATAGCGCAAGAAAGAAGATATTCGTTGTGTCACATCCCCAGACTGAGCTCAATCTCTGCACACTACATCCCATCAACCATTCCACTGCACACGATCACCTGATTATTGACTCACACATCACATGATCTCGTATGCACCTGTTCTGTTTGCACTCACACCCAATCACCTGCATTACAAGGACTCACTCATATGCACACACTCATAGCTTGCAAATATTGTCCCGTTTTTTTATACTGGCATACCAAGTCGATGCTATCATCTGCCGATCCATGTATTACCCTGTTTTGATTCCATGTATGAGCTGTGGCTGTGTTTTGGATTCTCCACTCAGTGTTGTTTGCATCATCGATTGACCTCAGCCTGCCTGCATTTACAAGCTTGTACTGTGTATTTAGATTTCTCTGCCTATTTATTAAAACATGCTTTTTATCTGCATCTCTGCACCTCTTCCTGCCACCCTGCTTAGCAACAAGCTTAACATGTTTAACATATGGTCGATGTTCCTAAATTTCAAACTTCACATTATCTCACTATGCCTCGTTATAGTATCTCATTGCCTTAGGGGGTGATTACACTAAAGGTGCGATAGACAAGTGACTTTTCACTCCCAAATTTGTCGTGCGACATTCACGGCATCACATTTTGGTTGCCTGGTTCGTGAACTCATCACAAAAAATTACTACCACCCCGGGACATACCACCTGCAGAGCTTTGCACACTGCTTCTAGTTTTGTAATCCTTTATTATTGTGAAAGAAAATAGGACAAGTCTTCCTCCATTTAAGGTTTCTTCTTTATGCCATGTTGTGACTGTCTTCTCTGGCTTGTTCATCAGGGATATAAATCAGCTTCCACATGACAGTGTTTATTGTTAAAACTATAATACAGTACAGAATACAGTGGATGTACATTGTAGTGATGTACTGTTGCATTTAATGCTGTTACACAGACCAACAGTCCTATGTGCTGCTATAAAAACAAAAAAAAGGAAAAAAAGAGGAGTCCATGTCTCTCCTCCCTTTGCTGCTCCCTTGATGCACAGCAAGAATCTGACAGGGTCCCATGTCATTATCTGAAGGCAGGAGAAATGTTCCTGTTGCTGCTGAATTGTTCTTTCTTTCTTTCGATCTGCCTGTCTTGTCTGTCTGTCCCTTGCACACTCGCTCTCTCTCTTTCTCTCTCTACTCCTGTTCTCTCGTTTCCTGTTTCGCACCTTCCTCCTTTTCACACGCGTTTATTAAGGGGTACATGCCTCTTCTTGCCTTAGGTGGAGAGGAAGAAATATAGAATTGTACCAATCTTAACACATTAAGTATCGAATATAAAAATGTTTCAAAATCAAGCGTGAAAAGGACACCAGCCAGAATCCCAAATACATGGAAAATATGCTACGTGAGCACGTCTGCCTCACAGCAAGAAGTCCTGGGTTTGAGTCCTGGGCTCGTCATGGGCATTTCTTTGTGCAGATTGCATGTTCTCTCCGTGTTTCCTCCAGGTACTCCGGTTTCTTCCCACAATCCAAAGACATGCACATTAGGCTAACTGGCTGTTCCAAATTGCCCCTAGGTGTGAGTGTGAATGGTTGTGTGTGTGTTAGCCCTACAGTGGTCCAGCTAGCTGTCCAAGGTGAACCCCACCTTTGCCCAGTGTAGACTAAGATGGGTGCCAGCATCCCAGCGACCCTAGTAGGATTAAGCGCTTCAGCAAATGGGTGAATATGCTTTGTCTTGCCGGTACTACTCTCTCTCTCTCTCTCTCTCTCTCTCTCTCTCTCTCTCTCTCTCTCTTCCCCCCTCCTTTCCGCTCTTTTTTTCTTTTTTTATAACTAACTCAGTATATGATCCCTAACCCTGTACAGTAGCTATAACCAAAGCACTGTTAAATAAAAAATGATTATCTTGCACTTTATAAAGATAGTTACTGCTTTACATGCATTTTGTGGTCATAAAGGTGTCTTTAACCCTTCCAAGTAAAAAAAGAAAGAAGAAAAAAAAGAAGATAATGGTGTCTACTCAGCATAATTTGCAGCCCTGTTATTATCATGTAGCCCACATGAAAGCAGTGCAAACACACGAACACATACACACACACATACACACTCCTAAACATACTTACAAAGGAAGGATCTTTTTTATGTAGGTTACAAACAACCTGCGATTTTTTTTTTTTTTACTAGTATAAATTTAGTGGAGCTACAACAGAAAGGACTGACATAAGTTTGACTGAGGTGGATTTGAAAGTTGCGTAGTTGCATTCACTTATAATATATGTATGTATATTATATGTCTGTCAGGGAAAAAAGTAGGGCAAGTCAGGAAGTCAAATTGTATGTTGTTCATACAAAACTTCATTCATTCATTTGCTGAACCGCTTAATCCTACTAGGGACGCGGGGTGGCTGGTGCCTATCTCAGTCGACTCTGGGCGAAGGCGGGGTACACCCTGAAGAGCTCACCAGACCACTGCAGGACCAACACACACTCAACCAATCACATTCACACCTAGGAGTAATTTGGAACAGCCAATTAGCCTACTGTGCATGTCATTGGACTGTGGGAGGAAACCAGAGCACCCAGAGTTCCACACAGAAACTCCACCTGTGAGGCACACATGCTAACCACTACACCACCTTGCTTCCCTAAACATACCACATTCCAGTGCTGAAAATGTTGTACAATTGTTCAGCTGTCAGCTAAAGCGCAACTGGGCATCCACTATCCTCCACATAAGATAAATTAACCTTTACATTTTGTATTTCTATCTAAATCCAAAACAAATCTGAAAACCCAGATGCAAATAGAGAAAACTGCCAACGTGCTCTCTTTAGAACCGTTACCGATCTCCGCGGTACTGCGTTCGACCTCGCTCACATACTGTAGCTCACTGTGGTTTGTTATGTATGAGAAATTTATTCATGATCCAGTGTAATCATATGCTTCAAAGGGAATATATGAGGCATGTCTGAAATATGATGTCTCATGTGGACGTGAGATGGATTCACCAGTTGATTCTCAATATGAAACCTGCAGCCGGTTGTTGGCGACTTTATATCTTGGTTTCTAGGGAAGCTGCCCTGGAGTTTTCATTCCTGACCATGAAAAATGCATTCAATTATTTTGCAGGGGCGTTGCTTAAAAGCTCCCCATATTAGAAATGCATAAAATATATGCATATCTGTTCTGCAGAGGGAAAAAAAGGACCCTTCGCTGCCTGGAATTTATTCAAAAACCTTTGCATTGAATTAAAGAAATAAAAAAAAAAATTCCAAATAGTGTTTGTGTATGAGAATGAAAATGTATTATGAATATTCTCCACAAAAACAGGGGCATTAGTCATGGATTATATAATTCAAATGAAAATGTTTTACATTAGGTAACATTTGTAATAATAAAAAAGCAAATAAATAGGGAGCGGGTGGGGAAAGTAATAACACGGCTTTTCTTTTTTCTTGGAGTGGAAAAACTGCAGTGTAGAAGAAATTACAGATCTGAATATCAAGTCAAGTCAGTTTTATTGTAGTCGCATATGTTGTGCCCTCCAGAATTACTCACAACTATAAAAGTAAGCAAAAAAAAAAAAAAAAGTTATATAAAATAAACACTAGGGTGGTGTAGTGGTTAGCACATCCACCTCACAGTAAGAAGGTCCTAGGTTTGAGCTCTGTTCCAGGCAAGTTGTTTGTGTGTAGTTCTCCCCGTATTTGTACGGGTTTCCTCTGGGTGCTCTGGTTTCCTCCCAGCGGGCTGTTTCAAATTAGATCACATCACTGTATTAGATCTGTATTACAGACAGGTCAAGCAGGATACCGTATATGATTCCTAGAGGGACGTAAGGATGTGTGATGCTGAGTGAAACATGGTTAATGCAGGCATGTGATACAACCATTGATGACACAATGAGCATTGATTGATCATTAAGACAGGCTAGTGAAGCCTTAAGCACCTATTATGAAGTGTGTGAATACGTGTCCGTTAAAAGCCAGTTTTGGCCTTGCTCACCAGAGCTAGAGTTACATCTGGTGAACTTAGTCATCATTTATACTCCATTAATACGCTTTAGTCTGTTAACTCCACCAGAAAACTGGTTAGGAGTCTGTCTGTTTGTTCATTTGTCACTTTGCCTGTGAACAAAATCCTGACCACACCAGTGCATGGATGTTGATCAAACTTGGTGGGGACGCTACCCTACCAGAGACCTAGCGATAATTTGATTTTGGAAGGTCAAGGTCAAAGGTGATGGTCAAAACAAGGCCGCAAAGTTTTGGAGATGGAACGCTTATAACTTCAAAACAAGTGCCAATAGATTTGCTATGGAAAACTAATTGGAAACCATATATAGAAAAAATGAGACAGTAACCTTTGACCTTGAGTGACCTTGAAAGGTCAAAGCCCAGTCATCCTGCAAATCCTTTAAACAGGAGATTTCTTTCGCTTATTTGGTCATGTCCATGTACTATAGAACATATTGACAGGCGAGCACATGGGTAATTAAAACCGGTACCCATATAGGGTTTGCCTGCCCCTAAAGTTTGTCTTGTATCATATGCCCTAGAATCCCCCACTTCTTCACAAAGTTCATCGAGTAGCCTCATTTTTTGTTTTTATTCCTTCAGTTCTGTATGTTTTTTCTGGTTCCACTCAGACTCAAGCATACTTGGACCAAAGTTATTTTTCACCATCTGCTCCAAATGTGTTTTCTATTATCAATTTAATTAAATTTGATTTATATAGCATTTAATACAAAATGCACTGACACAAAGCAGCTTTCCAGGAATCCGCAAGTAGATTCAGATCCCTAACAGGTGGGAAGAAAGAGAAAGAAACCTCGAGACTCAAAAGGATGGCCGTCTTCTCCTGGTTGACTCATGGGTGCGATTGTAAATCATTCCTCGTCTACAACTGTATACCATAAGAGCAAACTGAACAGTTTTTATGATGACAGCAGTCTCTCTTAGGTATGAATCCCACTGGAGCTTACAAATTGAGGTGCAGGGACCAGCTCAAGGCATATTATCGGAGTCTCGGTGTCTCCTGAGATGCATTCCCCTTAGCCAGTGCTTTCATTTCAGTGCCTTTTTTTTCTCCTTTCTGGACGAAACCTGAAAGTACCATTGATGATATTCCAGTGGCATCCCTAATACACTGCCCGGCCCAAAAAAAGTCGCACACTCTAATATTTTCTTGGAGAGCCTTTATCCTTGATCTCAGCATGTAATCTCCATGGCACTGTTGCTCCAGTTGGTCAGGTCGAGGCTCAGCAACATTAATATGGTGATAAAATGAAGTCAGCTGATACATTCAGCTGAGCTGAATGTAATGAATGAGCAGGTTATCACATCAATGGACTTTTTCTTCCCTGATGGCCCAGATATAAAATAGGGCTTCAAATAATGAGAGTGTTTCAGGGAGCATGAGGAATCATTTTCACATATGTATTGGCACCCAAGAGTCCTGACCTTAACCCTATTGAAAGTTTTTGGGATGTGCTGGAGAAGACTTTATGGAGTGGTTCAGTTTTTCCCTCATCAATTCAAGATGTCGGTGAGAAATTAACCCGACACTGGAAGGAAATAAATGTTATGTTGCTTAAGTTCGTTGAAACAATGGCATGACGATCACGTGCTGTAAGCAAAGCTAAAGGTGGAACAACAGCATATTAGTGTGTGCGACTTTTTAAGTCCACTGATATGAATATTTACTTATTTAATGATAGATTTAGTTTCATATTCACAATGAACTAAAATATATATCTCTATTTATTGTGACAGTCATTGTTTACTGTTAGTCAATTCTGAATTCACATGAATGGCTGTTTTTATTGGTAGAGAAAAAAAAAAAAACCTTCTTGAATTTTTTATGAACAGTTAAATTCGGAAGCTTGTATGGAACATGTATGTGGTGGGTCTTAAAGTGTTTTGTTTTTGTTCGTATTTTCATTTTACCCCCAAGCCCCTAACACCCACCTACCGCCCTCCTAGCAGCCCATCCAAAATTTCTTTACTTTATCCTAT
>JBCNYH010000026.1:24731226-24744363 GCA_039654325.1 Tandanus tandanus
TGTGTGTGTGTGTGTGTGTGTGTGTGTGTTTGCATGTTGGATGCTCAGGCATAGATCAGGAGTGTGTGAAGGAATTTTCACTCCTAGATATCTCGGCAAACTTGAAGCCAGAATAAGCCCTTATTGAAACAAAGTCACATGACCTCCATGTATCAATAATCTTTTAAAAAATTTATTAATTAAAAAAAAAAAGTAAATGTAAATTTGTACACAATTTATATAACATGATTTTTTCCCCCCCATGAATGACTTTTTTTCATGGCAGCACAGTGGTGTAGTGGTTAGCACGTCCACTTCACAGCAAGACGGTCCTGGGTTCGAGTCCCATTTCGGTGTGGAGTTTGCATGATCTCCCTGTGCTTGTGTAGGCTCCAGCCTCCGCGCGACCCTAATAGGATTAAGCAGTTCGGCAAATGAGTGAGAGATTGAGTGAGTAATTTATTTATTTATTAATTTTTTTACACGGTTTATTTTCAGTGTAATAATTTTTACAAATAATTAATTTTTACATTTTTTACAAGCTGACTTTTTTCCCCCACAAAATATTTGTTTTATAACTTTTTTTAATTTATTTGAAAATCCTCCTGTTTGTGCCATATGGACTCCATCTTTAATAACAAATTTTCATGCTCTGCAGGTTACTCTAAAATAAAACCCTGAGTGATACTTCTCCAATCCTTTGATAGCTGCTTGGTCTTTATGATGCTTGGTCTTTATGTATGTTTTTCTATAGAAAGTCTATGAAACAGGTTTATTTACGCTGAGATCATGTAGCACTGTAATTGCCCACAGATGGACACCATTCATTAATTAATTCGTCCGTTTTACTTAACAGAACTGTAAAACTATTGCCATAGGCTATGTTTCTATGCTGCAGAACCCAGCTGTGTCCAGGTATAGCAGCAGAATGATGCTCTTTGTGCTTATTTGATGTAACAGATTGTTACACGACTACTAGCTTCACCTTCAACCTACAGGCTGGTCATGTACTTCCTCTGTACCATGTGTGAATAGGCCTGGGGTAAGAATCAGGGTGCAAACAGATAGAACACACAACTTTGACCCCCCATGAGGAACAAGCACACACACGCACACACACACCATATATGCAGTGTATACTGCATAAATAAGAGCAATCGTGCATTCTGTTTGGCTAATCTACTAATAGGATATTATCTCATATATAATCTAATACAGGGGGAAAAAAGGAAACGGTGATTTGTGCCAAGCCAATGGTTAGTGTTGGTTTTGTTCTTTCCTCACAATCCACCAAAAGCAACGAGATTTGGAATGAAAGTATTTATCATGTGTAGTAGTGGTAAGAACTTATTCATTCATTCATTGCTTTGCTAAACTCCTTAGTCCTATTTGGGTCCCAGGGAGGCTGGAGCCTATCTCAGCCAACACTCTGGCAAAGGTGGGGTACACCCTGAACGGCTCGCCGGACCATTGCAGAGATAACACACACACACAACCATTCACAATCACACCCACACCTAGGAGAAATTTGAAACAGCCAATTAGCCTAATGTGCATGTCTTTGGACTGTGGGAGAAAACCAGAGTACCCCGAGGAAACCCACGCTCAGGGAGATGCAAACTCCACACAGAAACGGGGCTTAAACCCAGGAGCTTCTTGCTGAGAGGCAGACGTGCCAACCACTACACAGCCGTGCTTCCCTTAAAAACTTATTATTATCTTATTTTCAAGAATTAGACAATTTTTTGCACCAAGCTACACTTTATCATTTTATTGCAAAGAACAGGTGTCCGGTCCTTAGTGTCACCTGATATTGGTGACAGGGGAATAAAGCATTGTAACCAGTCTGCTGCAACCGTAAGTGGGCAAAACAGCTAGTGTGCAGAACTCCCTTCTAACCAGACTGATTAAGGTAAATGGTTGATGGTAAAGTAATGGTAACTTCTCACAATCCACTGAGAATGCCTTTACGCCCTGCAAGCATACATACAATGTAGGAGTGTAAAGCATACGGTTGCACAAACAACAAGCGCAGAAAACGCGGAAAACATAACATGGGCACGGGGCCGTACTCTGAAAACATTTCCTTTCTTACGAAATTCAGTAGTCTGCAAAGACCACTTTGAACCGACCTGCTAACGGCGTGACCTCCAGGCAGAACTACTTGGCATGAAGCCCAAGCTTTTACGTCTAAAACCAGACGATGTTCCTTCGGAATTCCTTCATAAAAAGACAATGGATGACGACGGACGGGAGCAGCGCCTCGCCAAGAGGAACCAGTAAAAGGTCAGAGTCTTTAGTATGCAGGGCGTTTTATCACCTAAAATGACACTCGCTGCTTGTTTACTTGTGCTGGACAACCCGGTCCAACGAGTTCACATCACTTCCGAGAAAAAATAGTTGATCCACATTGGAACCCTGCTAGTAATCCACAGGATAAAATTGCACAGTATAGTGCTTTTTATGGCCATTTATGTTTAAATAAGTGCTGTATCACTTAAACGTCTTACATTACGCATGAATTATGCTGTAAGGATGACCAATACCGGTACTTTTTAAGCATAAAATTGTATGTTGCGCAATGTGCGCTGATGATGTCACAAAGTCTACTGTTATAGCCGTTTCACTGAGACCCTAACCATTACTGGAATCTTTTACATGGTGAACACAGACGATTGGTACAAAACAGTGAAAAGTCCCACTGTGGTTATATTAACTATAAGCACTCTTGGAAGGCTGCTCGTCCAATCAAATTAGTGGAGCGGAACTAACTGTTGTATAAGTAGTCAATAAAGCACTTTTTTAAACGGTTCTGGATCTGAGCCTCTACCAAATGGCATAAAAGTAAATGTAACATGACCTCATTCACTGTGATGACTGTAAAAGAAGGTGACACACTGCACATTGCACAAAACAAACTTCCTTTCACATTTTATCACCCTGATACAGAAGAATTTGTCACAAAGGAAGAAATTGTCCGCTTCCTTTCTGGTGTATTATTGTTATCTTTTTCACTGTGCTAAAATTTTAATAGGCCCCGAGGATAAGAAGAAAAATAAAGGATGCGGCCTTGGTGAGTAAAAGGGCTTTTGTTTTTTTAATCGGCTCTCTTTCTTTTTCTTTTTCGCTTTCGTCCTCTCTTATCAGGATGACAAGAGCCATAGCGTCCTGTGAGATGCTCCTGGACAGAACAAGCATCTGTCAAAACAGGCTGGCCTCAGCGGACGCCTCGCTAATGGTAGCCGAAGCGTGCCGAGGAAAAGGGATAGAGAGGAAACAAGAGGACAAGCAGGAGATAGAGAGGACAAGGAGGATTCATTTAGCGTGGAGTCTGTGTTTCTTTGTTGTTTAGCACAAAATTTTAAACAGGAAGGCGGTGCTACATTTTACACTGTTTAAATTAGTTGTACGCTTACGATTGATGGACATGGTGGAGTGCATATGAATGTTTTTTTGCTGCTGCAAAGGAACCTCCTCTTATAAAAAAAATTATGGAATCATGTGATCATGTCAAGATGCATCATTTAAAATGCATGTGAAAGCACATCTTATATTAGGCCATGAAATCATCATGTAAAAAAAGAAATAGCATGTTACAAATAAAAGATTCCATGAATCCATACATCCATCTATCCATTGTCTATCTGTCAGGACCGGAGGAAGCTGGAGTCAATCACAGCTGACTTCAAGCATGAGGCGGGCTACACCATGAACAGGTTGCCAACCTACTCCAGATATAATACAGAAATAAAGTCTTTGTGTCTTTGAACTGTGGGAGGAAACCAGAGCACACAGAGGAAGGCCCATGCAAGCACAGGAAGAATGTCACAAGTGGAGATGCAGACACGAACGCGGTTACAGGATGAGGAGTTTATTATTGAACTGGCAGATAAACAAGAACAGGAACAAAACAGGAAGCAGGAACACATGAGCATCGCCGGGTAACTGAACAGAGGAAACAAATATAACTAGACTAGTGTTCTATTAATTTTTTTTACCCTTGGGTAGCGCTTGCTTGTTTTTTTTTTTGGTTTTTTTTGCAGAGCTTCATGAATTGTTTACCAGAGGTGGGGCTTTGGACAAGGATGACTCTATTAGATTTTGGAGATTAGAATTTTGTATCCAGGATTTTTTTGAAGGATTCTTTAACATTTGTGAGATTGTTGAACTTTTGGGGGGGGGAAATATGGAAGATTGCAGAGCTTGGCGGAGGTTTGCGCTGTCCGAGTGCTCTTGTTAATATTAGTTTGTTCGTTTAATTTAGTTAAACAGAGTCAGTAATGTTAAAATGGCCTCTACTGTGCCTAATCAAGTCATTGTACCTGTTTAAAACACAGCTCATAAAGCGGCTCCCTGGCTGTAGGCAGCAGTGGGTGTAAGCCTGTGAGGGAGAAACCATAAAGACAACCCTGCATTACTAATGCAAACATACGTACACTAATGCACACAGCACTAAAGGTATTAATTATGCTTACAGCCACTTAACAGCACAGAAAAATTCCTGCCACAGTCCCTGCCATGCAACAAAATGGATTCATTTATTTATTCATTCATCACTCATAAATATATTTACTGTATAATGTGTATAAGTAGGGTATTTGGGTTATACCATTTTACCTTCCTTTATTATTTCTTTAAACCACTAAATACCCTTTGTTTCGCATTCTTCTCCTCTCTCTCTCTCTCTCTCTCTCTCTCTCTCTCTCTCTCTGTCTGTCTCTCCATCATTTTAGTTTGCTTCATTAGAGGCACAGCTGTTGTGTAGCATGCCAGGAGAAAAAGACGGAAAGACTCCAGGAAGTAAGGACACTAACAATGGCCATCAGTGGGCCTCGAAACACTTGCTTGGCACATTTTCAAGGTTTTGTAAGACACACAGGTGACAAGTCCAGTAACAAAGATAGTGTTTTGATTTAATAGACCGAGTAAGATATTAAATACAACTTATTTACTGAATGTGACACCAGTACAAGGAAATCCCAGACCAAGGGTTTGATGTATTGACCGGGCGATAGTAAGGTTAATAAGTATTAATACTTTTTTGTTTGTTTGTTTGTTTGTTTGTTTTGGGTTTTTTTTTATGACAGTTTTTAAACACCCCCACACAAAAGGAACACATATCTTGAGCAGGACGGCACAGTGGCGTAGTGGTTAGCACGTCCGCCTCACAAATTTTAGCACAGTGAAAGTGGGTTTCAGTCCTGAGCTCGGCAAGGGCATTTCCGTGTAGAGTTTGCATGTTCTCCCCGTCCTTGTGTGAGATTCATCCACGTACACTGGTCTCCTCCTACAATCCAAAGACATGCACATTAGGCTAACTGGCTGTCCCAAACTGACCCTAGCTGTGGGTGTAAATGGTTGGGTATGTGTTGGCCCTGCGATTGGACTGGTGAGCTGTTTAGGGTGTACCCCGCCTTCGCCCAGAGTCAGAGCCTCCCTGCAGCCTCCCTGCAGCGCTAATAGAAATAAGCGGTTCCACAAATGAGTGAGTGAGTGAGAGAGTATGAATTCGAACTGTATTATTGATGGATTGCTGTTGCATTTGGGAAATAAAACACTACTGGATGTGCTATTACAGATTTCTTTGATGTGGTAATGCATTGGGCCATATCACATCACCGCATTATTCATTGCACCAGCACCGGAGGTTTTTTTAATGTGAATGAGTTGATGTGATGCGAAAAGAGTCCATGACCTGGCGGTAAAATGTGCATAAGTGTCAATTGTTAATATAACTGTCTGAAGGTGCTGGAGAGAGAAAGAAGTGTTATTGTAAAGACTTTAAACAGTTATTTTTCCTGTTTTGGAAGTATATGTGATGCATATGTGCTGTGCTATATGTGAATGCTTAGTGTGTGTGTGTGTCTCTGTGTGTGTTCCGGTGGAATGCTTTAGGAAAGCATAGTTCTTCAATCTATAACCCTACTTTAATACTTTCTGACATATCAGGTAAGTCCTTGTACTCCACACACACATACACACACACACACACACACAAGCACAGTTGCACGCACACGCTGACCAAAAAAACCCATATTCCCAGAAAACATGAAAGCCCAGGGCAGATGCACACACTCCAGCGAACACATTCACATGCACACTAGGTATTCTCGGATGCGCCCCCACACACGTGTATCTCTCATTCTCCGTCTCCTCGCTTTATGCCGTGGCTCGGCGGTGTGTTGCGTCAGAGCTGGAACCACAGGGACGGTTGACATTTCACTTTGGCTCTGTTTCCAGTCCCTGTGATCGGAGCCATGCTGCCTCTGCCAACTTAAAGGTCACCGTTGTTGTTGTCAAAATGGCTTGGAATTTTTATTTTTTTATTTTTTTAAGGTAAATGTATGTGGGTATGTGTGCTGTAGGGATGCAGATATAAAATCATGTGCACTGTGGTCTTTTTATTATTTGGTAACAATAAGGAATGATTACTTCTTTACCTTATAGAGGAGAAGAAAGAAAGGAAATAAATAACAACAACAACAATTATAATTATTTAAAAGACAACACTAGATAGATAGATAGATAGATAGATAGATAGATAGATAGATAGATAGATAGATAGATAGATAGATAGATAGATAGATGAGCAAAAATATTTTTACTTGGTTTTGTTAAAAAAATGTCTTGTATCAAATTATTATTATTACTGGGAGTTTTTATTTTTATAATGAACAGAAATCATTACAAGTAGTATTTATAGCCCTCCTAATTACCAGTCCAACTAAATTCTACACCAGTTTGCTTGGATTAATATGCGTAACTGCTGTGCAAATGTCTTTAACATAAATATAATTAGTATATACTACACGATCGAGTGGCACGATCTGATTGGTCTGCTATCCTGGGATTAAAAATTATTCCGAGTGGATAATTCTTGACTCAAACCAACACTCACACTTTGTCACATTCATTTGGAACAGGCGGTGTCATTATTATCACACTTTAAATTAAAAAATAATTTTAATAAAATTATTAAAAATAAAAAATTTCATTTTTTCTTATTTTTCTGGATATTATATACAAATAAACAATTATGGAGTGCAGTTTACTTTTGTTTCCATGTAGTGTATTCTTAATTCTGAATGAGTAATGCTAAACAGACACTGATAGCTCTCTGAATTTAGCTTTACTTGGAGCTTACATGACCTGCCTCTGTAATGGTAGAAATATGTAAATATTGACTATAAAAATCTCGTTTTAGTTTACTTTTCTATATGATTCCGCATCGTATATACTTAAACTGTTAAAGACATTACTCGCTTTTAGACAGCTCTTGCACCTGTTCAAGTGGGCTCAGAGCTCACCTGCATTCACTGTGATTTAAAAAATGCAAAAGATAAATCATAAAAATTGTTTTAGTGAGCTTTTATGCTAATGTTCCCATGTAGTATATACTAAAAGACTTTAATTTGTGCTCGGTGGATGTCACTGAATTGATTAGCCCAATTGAAGTTCAGTGCATAGACCTTTGCTGAATAATTGTTAGCTAGCTTATAAGTTAGCGAGTGTTGATTGCTGATATAAATGATTATTACCTACACAGAATTGCTTAAATTGATACGATTGTGAGGTCTAGGTAACATGGGACACACATCAAAATTTAATACACTAAGTAATTGTTGTTTTGACGGTTTGAATATTTCAGAAGTTGCTGACCTCTTAGATTTTCACAAGAGTCTCCTTGAGTGGCGTAGTGGTTAGCATATCCGTCTCACAGCAAGAAGGTGCTGGGTTCTAATCCCAGGTTTGGGTATTTCTGTGTGGAGTTTGCATGTTCTCCCCATGCTTGCGTGGGCCTCCTCCGACAGTCCAAAAACATGCACCGTAGGGTAAATGGCTGTTCCAAATTGCCCCAAGGTGTAAGCGTGACTGTAAATGGTTGTGTGTGTGTCTGTTAGCCCTGCAATGGCCTGGTGAGCTGTTCGGGGTGTACCCCGCCTTTGCCCAGAATCGGCTGAAATGGGCTTCAGCCTCCCCATGACCCGAATAGGATGAAGTGGTTCAGCAAACGAGTAAGTGAGAGTGAAGAGACTCTCTGAAGACAGAGGCAGACCTAACTTTTCAAAGTGAGACGTCAGAGGAGGACAGCCAGACTAGTTTAAGCTGGCAGGAAGGCTATGGGGACTCATAAAACCACTCATTACAATCATGGTGAGCAGAAAAGCATCTCAAAACACATGAATGTGCTATTACTGTACAGCAGCAGACTAGGTCAGGTTCCACTCCTGGTAGAACACTGGACATCGAGACTTCCATAAAAGCTTCATCGAAAAAGTTACTGTCCAACCCCCCCCCTTTAATCTCTGACTTTTTTTTAAGTCCTTGCTGTACTTACCCTGGCGTTTTGGTAAGGCAATAAAATCTTTTCACAGCTGGAGAATTAGGTTGTCAAAACACCTGAGCACCAGATATTACTCAGACAGAAATGGTACAAGAGCGTTTAAACAAAGAAACAGCAACACTCACAAAGGATTTCATGCAAACTTTTCTTTACCCCCTTTTCTACTGATATACCTTGATATATCCTTCAGAATCAGCTTGCCAAAAGAGGGAAAAAAACCCACAACAACAAAATCCTGTCTTCTATATCTACTGCATCATAAATCTCTCGGTGCATTAGCTTTTGGAGAGTGAAATGGCTTTAGGGATAGACTGTGCTCATAGCACCGAGTAAAGGAAAAGTGGCACAAATGACTACCGTACAATGGGAATTTATGGGTCTTTATTCCAAAATGTGCCTGGGTCCTTTCTATTTGATGCTTTTTTTCTTTTTTTAAGTCCTTCTCCTGACTTCTGCGAAGAAATAAATAATACAGAACTCCTGTACTACCACATGGTCATGTGCATATGTCGTTGTTCTGTGTGTAAACAACCTCAAAGCTAAACGGCTGCCATCCCATCTCCAAACACACCCCGAATCCTCCCTTCAGTCTTATCTGAAGACGCTGACGCTTCACTGCACAGCTTTCCACAGAGACCAGTGGGTGGTTTTTGACGCAGCTGCATATCCTTTGAAACATTTGGCATAAAACCATCTCAGCAAGACCTACAGCGATGCTTAGGAGGACAAGGAGAAAAGAGAAAGTTTGTAAACTTTTTGAATGATGAGATGGGCTCTTCTGCAAAATCGCCATGAAGGAAGGATGGCCTGGCCACACCGGGACATTGTCCACTGTACTGCCCACATACATACATATAAATGCCTCAGATAGTATTTCTAGATTTCTAGAATATGGCTCTCAAGTCTACCACAGAGCACATTTTATTTGTTCTTCTGCCAAGGAGGTTATATGTTGCTCTTGGTTCGTGTGTTTGTTTTTTAGAAGGATTACGCACAATGTTATGCACGGATTTTCATAAAGTTTCTACCAGAGTTGAAGCTCACAACAAGGAAGACTGCATCAGATTTTGGAGATGATCAAATTCTGGATCAAGGATGTTATACTAATGTGAGACGATTTTTTGGAAGGGTCATACTACAGAAGGCCCAGCAGGAGGAGCTGTGAATTATCTGTTTAAAAAAATAATAATAATAATGTGCGAAATTTCATGAAATTGGGTGGAACAATTTGGACAAGGAAGACTACATAAGATTTTGGAGTTGATCCGGATCAAATTCTGTATCCAGGAATTGTTTTTAAAAAATTAACATTGTGAGATTTTTTTTGACGTTTAGGTTTAAATGAGGAATTACTGGGCTTGGTAGTAGTTTGCACTCCCTAAGTGCTTTTGTTTCTGCTATAGTATACCTTTTAACCAGATCAATGGTTACTAACCCTTTAAATTCTGAGGGTCCAGACTTTTACTCCTCATACTCACAGCTACATGCCTTTCCGATTAGCGTCATCGTATTTCTAAATAATTGATAGTCAGTACTAAATATTAATGGGTTAAGAAGAATAACTGAATAATAAGCCCAGAAGTAATGTGTGTACCGAGAATACTACAGAACCAGGATTAGGAAACATTGTTCTCTGAGAATATGGCAGTGGTTTGATGGGAAAATAATGTAGATTAAAATAAAATCAAAAAATCTTATACCTTAAGGAAGTGATGCAGCAGTACTTCAGTCCTTTGGTCTGTCAAGCTCTCTTATTCTCTTCTGAAGCTTCATGAATGGAACATCGTGGAATGTGGTCGTCTGTTCTAGTAGCCTGATGCAGGTATCATGTTTCAATCGGTCATATGCTTATTCATGCTTATAAATTTTGTTATACAGAATAATTTACCTTTTATCTCATTTATATCATTATATTATATATCATTATTATATCATTTGTTAAGGGCCCAACAGTGACAGATTGGTGGTACTGCTACTGGTACTGCATCAGCAAGTCAGAGCCTCAACCACTGAGCTACCATGGCCTTATTTCTGCCTGCCATGGAGATGCAGAGTAGTTAATTTATCGTAATGGCACCAGTAACCTCAGTTCTAGTTTAACCTAGATACTGTGTAGCTGCACTGCAAACTGAAACTTTGAGTCCAACGTTTCTTGTCTCCACAACTTCTATGTTAAGTTTCTCATTAATATCATGTTGGAAAATGGTAAGTAAGCAGCTTTGGCTAATGTTACACTAGCAATAACATTCTCATTCTATGATGCCAGAGCAGCAGACAACCTTTAACTTCTTACAGGAATAACACAAAAGCACCACAGATTATTATACAGCTCCAGAGTCACCAATATTCAAAGATAAACACATTCAATATGTTTCCATGCTGGATTTTATCTTTAAATGGGCCAATAAGGTACAATTCCAGGTTTCTGCATGAAAACCTCCAGTAATTGCATTTGCTAGGAAGTGATGCATACTGTCAATTTTTTTTTTCTTTCTTTCTTTCTTTTCTTTTTTTCTTTTCTTTATTTTTTTTTACAAAAGCAATAAGTTGAGAATAATACGAGCTTGTAAAAAATCAAGGAAGAATATTTTGAGGATAGCAGTGAAGAGTTCTATTGGATTTTTGAATGGTTGGACTATTCTATTATTGGACCTCAAGCAAGCTTCATTAATAAATAAAAATGGTTGTTATTAGTAAGAACATGAACAACAGATCCAGTTCAATGTTTATTAATGAAGGTGTCTGTAATCTGTCATTAGTCAATGTATAATGCACAGCAAGCCATCCAAGGCCCCATATGGTGAATAAAAGTTAAATATTAAATCAATTTTGAGCTGAAACTTGAGCAATTGTAATGTGAAAATTGTGCAGCTGAGCTAGGCTCATGATCTGAGGGGGAAAAAACTTCATTTTTACTTACATTTAAGATTTTATTTGGCATAGTGGCACCACTGCAAGTTTAATGGTTTGATATTAATACCAAAGTTTCCTCTGGGTTATCCGGTTTCATCTATTTTTAAAGTGAAATGCATGTCTGTAGGTGGATGTACTATGGCAATTTGTCCCTAGGTAGAAAATAAATATGTTTGTGGTGCTCTATGATGGAGTGGCTTGGTGAAAGCAGTTACTGGGAGGTCGAATTGATACATTTTAGGTTTAAATTCTGAATTAAAAGTGATCGGTCAGAAATGACTGATGGGATTTTAATGAGATTTGTGAACCATTCATATCATAAATAAGTCAAAACATTAGATTGACTTTTGTTTCCTGGAGTATAAAGTAAATAGGGCACTAAGATTTCTGAGAAAGAGAGAGAGAGAGAGAGAGAGAGAGAGAGAGAGAGAGAGAGATGGGGAGATTGCTGCAGTACTTAAAGCAGGTCATGTTTGTCTACTACCACATGCCTCTCCTTCCCAAACTCATTTCATTAGCAGAGATAATCTAATCTGTAATATTGAAATGCTTGACTGGGGAGATTGCATGCAACTGGGTATTGCTCTGCACCACAGGAATTACAGTCTTCTTTGATATTTTTAATTGCAGTCAGAATATTGACACAAAAGCAAATTATGTCATAATACCTGATTACCACACCCCACCCACACCCCGCTCCCCCACCCCAACTCGTGGAAGAATTTCAGAATAATGTTCTACAACATAAAATTGTAAAGAATGTCTCATTATCTACAGTATATAATATAATAAAGCTTGAGTAAGAATGGGAAGAAATCTCTGCGCACAAGGGACAGGGATGAAAATCTATATTGGATGTCCATGATCTTCGGAACAGGCATGATTCTGTCATGGAAATCACTGCATGGGCTCAGGAACACTTCCAGAAGTTACTATATCTTATATTATATATATGTGTGTGTGTGTGTGTGTGTGTGTGTGTGTGTGTGTGTGTGTGTGTGTGTGTGTCCATACAAATGCAAATATTTACTCCCAATAACTAAATAAATGAATAAGTAAACCTCCATGCTTGATTATTTTCTATTACAGCATGTCCTAAAGTGTTTTAGACCAACACAACATGCCAAAGATAACATTTTTATTATATTACTAAATAACACATCATTCCTTCTTATCCATTCATAGTTTAGTTTAATATTATTGAATGCCCATGAAACAACTTACTTCCTGTTAGCACATGTCACAAGAGTCTAATGGTTATAAACTGTATAAATGGTCATAACCTCATCTTTTCAGGGTGAATCACATATCGCAGTACGGCAAGCTTGCTCTTCAATTTACTCTATGTGCTTTTCATTTCTGGTCCTATCATTGGTATGTTAGCTGATGTTAAATTTGCTGTTTATTTAAGCCTCGGTGTTGTGAAGTTTTCTTGCATTCATGTCATTACTGAAAGTGGCAGCATTCCTTTTTTTTTTTTGGTTTCTTTGTTTCATAGTTGCTTTTTTCCCCATCTGCTTGCTCTTCAGTTTATGAATATAAATATCCTTGCTTGTTTCTGCCTGCCTGTGTATTGACGCATGCTAGAGATGCTAGAGACTACAGCAATGATTCTTGAATTAGGGTCCATGTCTGTATTCCCCAGTACCTATGTTTCCCAGTACCTATGTTCCCCTGTACCTATGTCCTCTAACCCTAACCCTATTAACATTAAAAATGTGAAATCACGAATATTCCATAAATTGTTACTTTGAAGATCCATTAACTTATTAAGGACCGGGGAACATAGGTACTGGGAAACATAGGGTCTGGGGAACATAGGGTCTGGGGAACATAGGTACTGGGGAACATAGGGTCTGGGGAACATAGGTACTGGGGAACATAGGGTCTGGGGAACATAG
>JBCNYH010000026.1:24747692-24758420 GCA_039654325.1 Tandanus tandanus
CCCCTTCCAAGTCGAAAAGCTGGGAAGCAAAAACCGGGCCTGATTTGGTTGTGGGGGGGAAGTGAGGGAGTTCAGGGAGTTTTTTTTTTTTTTTTTTTTTTTTTTTTGTATTATTCATTAGTGGTGTGCATTGCGTCATACAGTTACCAAAAACACTACACAAGTAAATGGAATTGAATTCATAAAAAAATCAAGTGAAATAAATGTAGACTTGGTTGTCGCCGTTAATTAAACAGTCATTAAGCAGCAACTTATGTGTAAACAAAAAGTCTAACACATTATCTACATCATTTTAAGTATACCCATTATTCAAGATAGATTTATTGGTCGTGTGCAACAAGTGTACTGGGATTCTTATTCATTTTAAGACTTTATTTATAAGTTGTCACTTTGATTTTCTATGCATTTTGGCCTTTCGTTCACATGCGAAGCGCATTTTTGGTCATTGAAAAAGGACCTTTTGTGAAACTCCTTTCAGGGTGAAGCTTTTCAGAAAGTCTAGTTTTCAGGGTTGACATGTGGACGAGGAAAACAGAGATTCTGGTTTGTAACAGCAGCCTGTGCGATTTTATCTCTGTAGTTTGACATCAGAGTGCGCGCTCCTTTCATCTCCTGTGTTTACATGAGGCGACAGCATGTTTTCATCGGACGTTTTCATGTAGACAGATAATTTTTTTTGCCTGAATGGATGTTTATTTATTTTTTGGGGGGTTTTTTTGTTTTGGAAGAAATATCAGTGTACATGTGGACAAGAACTTACAGTATGTAGTAACTACAGAATTCAATCACAGAACACACCATAACATATAGTGAAAAAAAGCTAATATTAATAAAAGTACAATTCAACTTGAAATAGTATCATTTTAAGAATATGCAATATTCTTTTTTTTAATTTAATATTATTTTTTCAAGTTTTTTTATTCTTTTTTATAAAACAGATTGTTTTATATTTGGCTCTTGCATAGCCTTCAAGTTATCTTGCATGCTTTTTAAATTGTGTTACTTATAGGGCGGCATGGTGGCACAGTGGTTAGTACATTGAACTTACCGCATGCTGTTCCGATTGCCCCAGGTGTGAATGTATGTGAAAGGTGTTTTTTTGCCCAGCAACGCTCTGTTTAGGGTGTACCCCGCCTTCGCCCAGTGTCGCCACGTGATCCTAGTAGGATTAAGCAGCTCAGCAAATGATTGAATGAGTAACTAAGCAAGTGTTACTTTTATTGTTCTACGTTCACTAGTGGAAGATTCTGTTTAGTTTACTACATGTTAGCAAGGTTTTACTGTACTCAAACACCAACATATATACACACTAACTATAAAATGTATACAAATCATGCATTTAATCACAAATTACATGAAAGACAAAATGCTTGTGAATATAGTGCAACTGTGGAGTGCATTACTGTAAATATAACCATCATATAGCTCAAACTAGGGCACCCGGACAACGCAAACCTCAGCTGAGTTAAAAAAAATACCAGAAAGTACAGAGGAACCCCTGCTGGGCCTGCTGTAGTACCACACTAACGAAAAATTGTTCTATCTCACAGTGGTAAAGAATCCTTCAAACAATTCCTGGATCCAGATTTTGATCCGGATCATCTCCAAAATCCAATAAACTCTTCTTTGTCCAAAGCCCGGCCTCTGGTACAAATTTCATGCAAATCCACACATCAGTTTTTGCGTAACCCTGCTACCAAACAAACACACAAACTACTGGTAAGACATACTGTATCCTTCGTGGTGGAGATAAAAACTATAATAATGTCAGAATGAGCCTAGAATTTTAGAACGTGCATTGAGGTAATCTTAGCTTCTTACTCCACCCACTTTGTGTCATTAATGGTTGCATCACCTACTGTCACCGGATATTACTAGCTCCTAATGAAAATGAATAACTTCCAGCCAGCCACTTTGTCTGTTCATTGCTGGTGTATACACGTTCTATTTCTTTTCACCTGGTACATAATTCATATTGATTTTGTGTAGTTCCAGTTTTAGTGATGGGACGAATGAAATTCACTCATAACTTCATTTGTCTCAGAATGACACGTCCACACAAGCTATTTAGAGATTAATGGTAGCGTGAGTTGTGACAAGCTCTCCACCAGTGTCATTAAAATGATAAGGCAACACATAAGCACTGAACTGAGGACACAAAGAACAGGCATGTTTACACATTCGCTCCATGAAATCGTTCAAGGGCACCAGAACACTGGGGTCACAAAATTTTCAAAACAACTGTTGAAGAAATGTTACACTTTGCTGTCATTTGTTGAAAAGGTTTATGTATTAGGCAATTTATACAACTAAATTATGTAAATAATGCCCGATCATGAAGAAATGTTGATCATTTACTCCCTTACTGATTTACCAAACTGCTTACACCTACTAGAGTTGCAGGGAGGTTGGAGCCTCAGTGGACACTGGACAAAGGATACTCCCTGAACAGCTCACAATACAATCACAGGGCCAACACACAACCATTCACACTCACATCCACATCCACACCAAGGGGCAGCATCCAAACTCCACACAGAAATGCCCAAGCAAGGGACTCGAACCCATGACCTTCTTGCTGTGAGGCGGATGTGCTAGCCACTATGCCGCCATGCTGCCCAGTGTTTATATCCATTTACAAATAGGAAAAATAAAAAACAAACAGACCCAAGACAGATAAGAAATGATATACAACTCCATTGTATTTTACCAGTCTGTCTTGCTTCTGTTTATTGATGGCAAAGAAATGGAAAAACTTAGTAGCTGACTAGATGGGTATTACAAACTTTCTCAGTCTCTTATAGAGATACAGTATGGGCGGAAGAGTTACATATGCGCTTATCTGAGAAACACAAGCACCTGCAGTGCATACCTATTGTTACTGATTTTGCTATCATGTATCGCTGACTTGAATGATGACAGACATCAATGGTAATAATAATTTTTTTTAAAGATTTATTATTAATAACGAAACTACAACCCATATAAAGAGGCTCATACACCACCACAGGCACCGTACAGAATAAAAATGACACAATTTAACTCCGGTAAGGAGGCAGAATTGCAGGTAAATAAATGTTCATGGAGCAAGTGCTGAAATCAGAAGCTTGACAGAACATGAACTTGTTAAACGGATAATTAAACTAACAAGACAGGTGATCCAAATGAACAGGGCAATCAGAAAGGCAGTAAAAAGAGAACCCAGGCTCGGACACATATCAACAAACATCTATTAGGAGCTCCCCATCCACCATTTTCCTTCTGAAAGATTTCTCTATAAGAGTATGCTTTGCTACAAAGTATGTTATTCTTGTATTATCTTTGGATTTCCTTTTCCTGCTGTATAGAGAGTCGGCTCAGTGGAATAACATGCAGCCGCGGAATGTTGACACTCAGTGGTAGAAAAGGATCCTTAAATAGAGACGCATTCTCTCAGTCTCAAATGTATAATCGGCATAAATGTACACGCTGAGAATGGATGTACATGCGATTTGGATGTTGTCATGGCTTATTTTTTCCAGTTAGAGATGTTGCCAGTGTCATCCTTGGCCCCTCATCAGCTTTGCTCCACAAAACGGTGTGCAAGGCAATTTATCCCGCTGTCACACTCCACACCGAGCCACAGGCCCAATCTCTGTCTGTCTCTCTGACTCTTCCTGCATCACTCTCGATACACGTCTTTGGCCATGTGCCCAGTTATTTCTTTTCATGTGTGCTGCAAATGTTTCTGTCCGACTGACAGTGAAGAGAGCAGATTAAGAAATGAGAAGGGCTTAGTGTGGGGGATGCATCAAGCTCACCTTTGTCGCTGTATGCTCCAACCCTGATTCGATTGGTCCATCTGTTGAGAGCTGGTCACAATTTAAATACCAGCTTTATTTATCCTATATAACACAACAGCGATGTATAGAGCAACACACTTTGGAATATACTGCTATAGGAATATAATAAGGGACCACCTGGAAAAAATGATTTCGCATAACAGTGTGTTCCAAAGTTGCCAATTCATCTTAGTATATACTACATGGGAATAAACTAGAGAACCAATCAGATCATTATATTCCATTATGATATATAATAAATAGCAATTAGTTACTAAAGGCAGGGTAGATATGGCTGAAGAGTCCCCGAAATGTTACGTTGAGCCTAAGGCAAATCATTTTAGTTCGCACAACCTGGGAACAAAAGAAAAACAAAGGTTTTACTCACTCACTTACTCATTTTCCAAACCGCTTAATACTATCAAAATGAGGGGAAAGCTGGAGCCTATCTCAGTCAACACTGGGAGAAGGCAGGATACACCCTGAACAACTCGCCAGACCATCTCAGGGCCGACACACACACACAACCCTTCACGCTCCCCGTCTACACCTAGGGGCTATTTGGAACAGCCAGTTAGCCTAATGTGCATGTCTTTGGACTATAGGAGGAAACCAGAATACTTGGAGGAAAACCATGCAAGTCTAGAACTCAAACCCATGGCGTTCAACAACAGCTTTACTCTATATTATGCAACAACCAAACATATTTTCCAGTAACCTAACAGACCATTCTATAAAATCTTAACTGTATATTATTGTAACACTCCCCAGGATTGGGGGACTGAGGATACAAGGACATGCAGGTTTTTCACTTTGTTAATTTACTTTAACTCAGACTTGAATCGATGCTTTTCAGCCATTTCACTCTGAGTTGTAATAAGCACTTAACCACAAACCTTAAACACACATACACACGGACATAGTGGAGACACCCAATTCATAATGGAAGTTTTTTCTCTCTTCTCCTGAAAGAACACAATAAACACACATAAGCAAACTGCTGGTAACTGGACACACGTGTATGTTTTACAACAGCTTGTATTGTATATCTTTCATAACTAATTACCTGTAGGTAATTAACAGGTATATTACATGATATACAGGTACCTACAGTACAATCTATCTGTATAATACATATATTACCTTTACATTATATTGCCAAGCTAACAGTGGATTACTACATGTTTGGCAGCCCTAGGTTACAGTTTATTTACTGTAGCATAGAGTATAATAGGATTCCAGTTATGAATTGACAGTATTACACGCAACTACAGGTACTGGTATACTGTAACATCTGCCATTATTTGTACTGTATATTAACACTTTTATTTAATTATTTCTTGCTTACTTGAGTATCCAGCCAGAGAAAACTTTCCACTTTGTACCTTTATTAATTAAAACATGCCAAACATGCTTCTGAGCACCCTGAAATGCAAATGCAAACTGGAAACGACGCATGAAGGAAATGTGTAACTCTGGGCCAAATAATAAGAGAGTGAAAGTTACCAAAGCACATTCATGCGCTGGTATTCACATAACATGCTCATCAACTACTGAGAGATTCAATGACATTTCAAATTGAGTTCGGCTTGTGTGCCTAACCAACCAATTTACCCCTGCAATAACACTCGTGCCTGCTGTGTGGCATCACCAAACCAATTCAAGTGTGTAGCTATGACAACAGATGCTTTTGTGGACACTGCCGTGTAGATTCAATATGGAAGACAGGTTTGGAGGATTTGCCCAAAATGAAAAGGGGAGAAAGAGAGAAGCCTGGGGAAGTGAAAGCTAGGAAACGCAGGACCTGCTGGCTGACGCACAGAAGGAATGGATCCTTAGATTAAAGCGCTTTACTTAGGAAATAGGAGATGTGGGCCATGGCCTGGCAGTGCCGATAAGAGAGCATTTCCCTTACATCTTGGCCAATGCATTATTGATGAAAATGGGGCATATAGGGGGATGGGCATGACTGGGGCAGGCATTCAGGATCCACTCTGTTTGGATATACAGGAGAATGAAGACCTTTTAAAACTGAGGGAGTTATTACCAGCCCTCCTGTGTTCAACTGTGCTCGGTATTCATTCCACATCTGCGTCTGAGATTTCATTAGTGTGCGCATCTCACAATAATGTGTGTCGGTGGTTTGCCACAGAAGCTGCAGGAAGTCTTTTATAGTAAACAGCACAAGGCTGATCAAAATGTACAACTTAAAGGTGCTATAAAGGATTTTCAGAAACACAAAAAAAACAACTGGTTCTTACTACAAAAGCTAATAAATGTTAACAAATGGCAAATTCTTCCGTATATTTATACTGACCAGAGACTACTGTACTGATTCACAAAACCAGTTCACCACAAACAAATGCCAACAAATGTCTTTTACCACCACAGTGAATTCGCTTTTTCACATTTTTTTTCACATTTGGTCTGTCTAAAACATATACATTTCATGTGCCATTGCACTGAAGGAGAGGATCAAAATCATGAATGCTACGCCAGAAGATTTGCCACCTTCATTAATTTATTTTCTGAACGTCTTAACCTTAATTAGAGTCATGGGGAGGCTGGCGCCCATCTCACCTGACTCTAGGCAAGGGCGTGGTACACCCTGGACAGCTCTCCAGGTCATCGCAGGGCAGAAACACACTGACGGCAACCCAATGGCCTACTCTTTACGAACGACAGCAATGGTTCTTTTACATGCCTCTCACCACAGACAGTGTTAATTGATTCAAGCATAATTCCTGCCCTATTTGGTTAACTTTAAGTTTTTGCTTAAAGGGTTGATATACGCCAATTCCAAAGGCTGATAACAACCTTCAGGACCAAATAATTCTTCATATCATGTAAAGGCTAAATCCTACAATTGTTTTATTATTCAAATTTTTTTTTTTTAAAGTAGACACATGTGCGGCACGGTGACACAGTGGTTAGTACATTCACTTCGAAGCACGAAGGTCCCAGGTTCGAGTCCCAGGCTTCTGTGTGGAGTTTGCATGTTTCCCCGTGCTTGTATGGGTTTCCTCGCTTGAAAGTCATGCAATATATGTGCCAGTCATGCAATAATCACTGAACTTATCAGATGACAATGATGTAATAATTTAGTTATCCCATGTTATCCCAATTTAGTTATACCAAGTGATATTGATAGCTTTCCACTAATCACAAATAAGAAAATCTGGAATGAATAATAGCAGACATTATCCCTGGATAGTGTACCAGTCATCTTGCGCCATTCCAGTGTAGCACATATGTACTAAAGTACATTACTTTGTGTAGTATTTGTTGGTAGAAATCACTTCAATGCCACACACATATGCTTAAGAAATAGAAGTGGAAGTCGGGCTTTAAACGTACGTAAACCCTGCCATTACAGGCACCATACTGGGAGCTTAGTGAAAAGTAACCCAATTCCACATGACAAACATGTCTTTGGAGAGAGGCTTGAATAGAGGTCATGGGATGAAAGAGGAAAGGGATGGACTCCTTTGTTGACTCAGACTGGGAGAAGTTAGAAAGAACTTCTGTGGATTTAGTAGGATTTTGTAAGGATTTTTTTTTTTTAAAGAGACAAAGGAAAAGCTCAGTCACCATTTTGTGACCTTAGACTGGTTATAATGTCAATAAAACAAAATGTGTTAAATGTTTTCCTTCCGAAGCAGTCCAGTTTGCAGTGTGTAGAATGTTAAGGATGGTTGTGGACCGGTTCTTGCCGTATCTGAGAGCTATAAGAGACAATGCATTTCAAGTCAAGGCAGCTTGCTCTCATTAGATTAATTGAATAGACCCAGCTGTGCTTTAATTAGTCTTCAGAGATCAATAATGGTTGCAGTGAGATGTCTGTTAACCCCTTGTAGACCACCATGTTTTACAAACCTATTATTATTTTGTTTGGTCACCTGTGTCTCCCATGCCATTAATTACGTCTTTAAATTTCGGGAGCTTTCGAGCCACGGATGTTGTCTTTGACGCTGTAAATTGTAACGCAGATCAGTCGAATAAACTAGCATTCGTCCATGTTTCTCTCAACTCCCAAGGCCTCATTAATGCTCCTTAAGAAGCAGATCTAATGACAATTAAAAAGACTTCATTATTATCTGCCAGAATGACGAAGAATACAAGAAAGGGAGAAAGAAAGAGTGAGCAATGGGATTCACTTAAGAACACCGCAAGGCCCGAAACACTCATATAACTACACTAGTAATTTAAACACAGGGTTCTGATTAATTTAAATTCATTTACTGGGTACATGCCGCATGCTTTATGAGCCAGCAAGTAAGCTTTAAGAGCTTTGTATCATATTAAATTTCATGTATTCACTCAGGCGAAAACCTTTAGTTAGACATAAAGCAAGACAATGGCTGTGAGGGCATGCTTGCTGAGATCATTTCAGATTAAAAACTAAACCAACCAGAAAAGGAAATAAATAGTTATTAAGTAAATAAATACAATGAATTATAATAATGATAATCCATTCATTCATTCATTTTCTAAGTCGCTTAATCCTAATTAGGGCCACAGGGAGGCTGGCGCCCATCTCAGCCAACTCTGGGCGAAGGCGGGGTACAGCTCGCCAGACCATTGCAGGGCCAACACACACACAACCATTCACACTCACACTCACACTCACACCTAGGGGTGATTTGAAGCAGCCAATTAGCCTACTGTATGTTTTTGAACTGTGGGAGGAAACCGGAGAACCCAGAGGTAGCCCACGCAACTCAGGGAGAACATGCACACTCCACAGAGAAACGTCCGAGCCCAGGAATCGAACCCGGGACCTTCTTGTTGTGAGACGTGCGTGCTAACCACTGCGCCACCATGACGCTAATAATAATAATAATAATAATAATAATAATAATAATAATAATAATAATAATAATAATAATAGGGTGGCACAGCAGTGTAGTAGTTAGCACATCCACCACACAGCAAGAAGGTCCTGGGTCCGAGTCTCGGGCTTAGGCATTTCTAAGTAGAGTTGTACGTTCTCCTTGTGCTTGCCGGGGTTTCCTCCAGGTGCTCCGGTTTCCTCCCACAGTCCAAAGTCATACACATTAGGCTAACTGGCTGTTCCAAATTGTCCCTTGGTGTGAGTGTGAATGGTTGTTGGTCCTGTGATGGACAGCTGAGCTGTTCAGGGTGCACCTCACCTTCACACAGAGTCGGCCGAGATAGGATCCAGCCTCCCTGTGATTCTAGTAGGATTCGGCAAATGAATGAATGAATGAATGAATGAATATAGCAACAGCATATTAATATTAGTGTTTTTGTGGCGGTGGTGGTGTTATATTGTGTGGCTAATATAAAAATCCTCCATAAACGCTTTTCACGGTGCTAATTGTTTAAACGTGCACAAGGAGCAAATCGGTGCTTTATATATAACGTGGTGATACATTATTACTACTTATTTATTTGAATATTAAAAGCCAGTGAACATTTATCATGATTATGATGCACACTTTTACATGCATGGTTATGATGATGCGAGAATCTTTTACCCTCGAATACATTCTGTTCCTTTCAAAACGTCTCTCTCAAACCCACGCCCCCATTCTGCTCATACGCTTTACCCTGTAAAAACATATTGCTCTGCAAAACACACCAAATGCAAATGTGTGTGTTTGAGGGGAAGTAGGAAGTGTGAGGGTGGGGGTGGGATGGAGGTAATGGTGTGTGCTGGAATTTGCATGGCCACACTTCTTCGTGATTTGCATAATGGACTTCCTTGTCCCATAATTTCCACTAAAGTGTGGCTGATTTTTCAAACAGGTGCGTTTCAGAGGTCAGGGACGTACTTTAAATGGCCTTAAATAGCGCTGACTTTGGAGGCACAAATTGCTGATCCTGAGCCAGGAACAGCAGGGAAGCAATAAGAGAATGAGAGAGAGAAAAAGAAAGTGTGTAAGAGAGAGAGAGAGAGAGAGAGAGAGAGAGAGAGGAAAAATGGAGAACCTGAGTGTGATGTGTATTCTATAGGGCTTGATTGATGTGTGGTGACATACTCACTTGAGCCCAGATCCATCAAGGTAACTGGAGACACCATGCACATTGGGAAATTAAAAGTGCTGCCCATGAGTGGCACAGCCAATGGCTGAGGCTAAATATGGATCCCGCTAAATAATTACAGTTGTGGTTGGTCAAAGAAGTGCAAAAATATTCTCACTTTCTTAATGGAATTGACTGATTGCAGCTTACACGGTTACACAGGCCTTTTTCACACTGTCACATTTAAAAACAAAAAAGTGTTGCATGTACGTGGATACAATTTGCAATTAGTGATTATTAAGTACATGTCATGTGTAAATTAGGCCAAGCAACACTCACTCACTCACTCACTCATTTGCCAAATTACGTCAGTCCTATTAGGGCTGCAGCCTCTCTCAGCTGACTCTGGGCGAAGGCGAGGTACACCCTGAACACCTCGCCAGACCATCGCAGGGCCAACCATTCACACTCACTCCTAGGGGCAGTTTAAAGCAGTCAGTTAGCAAGTATCAATTCAGTCATCCACAGTCTTTGGACCGAGGGAAGAAACCGGAGTACCCAGAGAAAACCCACGCAAGCACGGGAAGAACATGCAAATTCTACCCAGCAACACCCAAGCCCTGGTCTCAAAAATTTTCAGTAGTATGAATTTCATGGCAGGGCGGCACCGTGGCGCAGTGGTTAGCACGTTCGCCTCACAGCAAGAAAGTCCTGGGTTCGATTCCAAGCTCAGGCTTTTCTGTGTGAAGTTTGCATGTTCTCTCTGTGCTTGCGTGGGTTTCCTTCAGGTACTCCAGTTGTGTGAGTGTTGGCCTTGTGATAACCTGGCGAGCTGTCCATGGTGTACCCCACCCTCGCCCAGAGTCGGCTGAGATGGGCGCCAGCCTCCCCGTGACCCTAATTAGGATTAAGCGGCTTA
>JBCNYH010000026.1:24758564-24783803 GCA_039654325.1 Tandanus tandanus
TAAACTTCTTTTAGTTTATATTTTATTTCTTTATTATCTAGTTTTTATTTTTTTACTTTATGTTTTATCTAATTGTTTCTTTATGTGCAATAATGTAAATATTGAGGGGGCTCTCAGTCCAAGAATTTCATTGCGGGTAGTGATGTTTCATTGTTACTTGTAAATGACAAATAAACTTGAAACTTGAACTTGAGTTCAACTCCTCCTGGATGGGATGCTAGTCTAGCACAGATTATCTTCCCAGTATTTTTTTACTGGTACCTATTTTACTACTGAGTGGACAGAGGCTAAAGTATTTTTTTAAAGTACCTAGTTTTTGTGAACGTATCGTAATCACTGGTATATGTTTGTTTGTCAGTTTGTCTATGAACAAAATCCTGGCCACACCCAGCCATATACTGTATTGTCACCAAATGTGGTGGGGATACTACCCTACCTCTGTCCCAGAGTGTCACGCCCACACCGGACTCGCTCACCGACTCTCACACAAATCATTCCCTTTCTCCTGAGTTCTAATGACCGTCACCTGCACCTTGTTTCCTACACTCATCAGTTCCTGTTTCTGTATATATGTACATAGTTTCTGTATGCCATATTTTATTTCTATTTTATTTTATATACTTTTATTTTTATTTTATTTTTATCTTATATTTTTTTTATTTTATTTTATATACTTTTACATTTTTATATTTATATTGACTTTAACTATAAAGTCCTTTAAATAGTTATTGTTATTGTTCTTTTCTTCTTGATGTTTTATTCTTCAATTTTTAGGACAGTCATAACAAGCATTTCACTACATATTGTACTGTGTATGATTTTGTACGTGACAAATAAATTCGAATTTGAATTTGAATTTGATGGACATGTCATTATTACAGAACACTAATAGGAAACCATATAAATAAAAACTTTAAAATAAACATTATAATTGAACATTAAGATCTTTGACCTCGAGTGACCTTCAGTTGCAAATCAAGGTCACAGGATTTTGTGCGCTTGTAACTTCGAAACGAGTGCAGAGAGACATGCTATTAGTATGGAACACTAATATAAACTTTTAAATGAGAGAGTTACCTGTGACCTTGAAAGGTCAAACCACAGCCATCTTGTAAATCCTATAAATGCAAAACAAATTTTTGTTTTGTTTAGTTTTTTTTCTCACTAATTTGATCACTCCACCATACTATAGAACATTTCTAAAGATGAGCACATGGGTAATTAAAACCAGTACCCATATAGAGCCTATTTGCCCTATATCCATGTTGAGTGGTGGTGGTACCTTGCACTCTATGAGTGCCCCGCTAGTTTAGGTGTTGCATTTTTTTTCATAGTATTAACCTGAAAAATATTGCTCTATCTCTTCATTCCAAATCTCTTCAGTTCCATTTTGCCCTTCACCCTTTACATGATGGGAAGTTTTTCCGATCCAATTTTCTCAGCTCCCTCCTTCTTCATCTCATCCCTTTTATTTAGTTTAGACTCTGCAACTAAAAGCTCCATAAACAGTTTTCTCCCCCTGCCACCTTTCAGCCATTTCCTCAGGATTGTGTGTGAGTGCTATTACAATTTCCTAAATCCATATTTCACAGATCTTCTCTGCACATGTATGAAGACCATGCAATAAAACGAGGTGCTTCTATCCTCGGGCAGACTGTCTTTTTGCATACATGCCACTCTAGTTACCGAATACTGTACATCCCCCCTCTAGACATCAAATCTCATAAGCTGTCTGAGTACATATAAATAAATAAATATCTATCCTGTCACAGTATATGACACATTTCTATATCGGGCCACCATCTAAGCAATGAGGAATTCCCTTACAAGGACTGGATGAGATGCGCCAATAACAGGCAGGTAGAATATGAAGACCTAAAGGCAATTTCGTGCTTATATTTGGCAACATTGACAGTCCTTTTTCTATAAAGAATGGCAAACCCTTTCCATGCAATATCAGCCATACATCATATGCATCAAGGGGAGAGAAAAAAGCAAAAGATAACAGCACTGGAAGAAGTAAGACAAAGCAGCCTCCATCTACGTTTTACTTGAGGTGGGTAAAGATGGATGGCACTCATACATACACACTCTTCAGGGACATTGTGGACATGCAAGTAAAGAGGACTATTTCCCGGAAGGTAGACCTTAATACATAAGCCAGATAAACCAAAATGTGATAAAAGGTTAGGATGTGTATTCAGAAGTGTTCCCAGCCCAAAAGATATGGCGATATTTACATGAGAAAAGTTCCTTGTATTCAGGGTTGGTTTACACACAGGTATAAATACTTATTTTTTTTATGGGCTATATATATATATCACCCAGGTGTAGAGCACATAGGTGAAGTTTTCAGATTTTTCTTAAAAAGATGTGTCCAATACACCATTTTTCAATACAGTCTATATTACTGTCTTTAAAATTAAACATTCATTCATTCATTTTATAAGCCGATTAATCCTAATTATGGTCACAGGGAGGCTGGAGCCTACACCCTGAACAGCTCGGCAGACCATTGCAGGGCCAACACACACACACACAACCAATCGCACTCACACTCACACCTAGGGGTGATTTGGAACCGCCAGTTAGCCTAATGTGCATGTGTTTGGATTGTGGGAGGAAACCGGAGTACCCGGAGGAAACCCACACAAGCACGGGGAGAACATGCAAACTCCACACAGAAACACCCGAGCCTGGGAATCAAACCCAGGCCTAAAAGTAAACATTTAACTTTCTAAATTGTTTTCATTTAAATATATATTTATCTGTATTTTTAAAAATTATGTATCTTTTTTTTTTGGATATATCCTTCTATTTCTAGACATTTTATGTGTAACTTTCCATGTTTTGGAGATTATTCTATTAAAAAAGGCAGATGTATCTTGTAAAAGTCCATTCTAACTTAAAGGTTTACACACTGGCCGGCACGGTGGCACAGTGGTTAGCACATTCGCCTCACAGCAATAAGGTCACGGGTTCAATTCCCGGGCTCGGGTGGTTTTTGTGTGGAGTTTTCATGTTCTCCCCATGCATGCGTGGGTTTCCTCCGGGTACTCTGGTTTCCTCCCACAAACCCAAAACATGCACTGTAGGCTGATCGCAAAGTGACTCTAAGGAATGGTTGTATGTGTGTGTTGTCCCTGAAATGGCCTGGCGAGCTGTTCATGGTGTACCCCACCTTCCAGAGTTGGCGCCTGAGATGGGCACCAGCCTCGCAGCAACCCAAATTAGGATTACTCAGCTTCAAAAATAAATGAATGAATGAACTTTACTTACTCACTCAAATGCTGAATCATTAATCCTACTAGAGTTGTGGGGAGGCTGGAGCCATATCTTATCCGACACTGGACGAAGGTGAGGTACACCCTGAACAGCTTGCCAGACCATTGCATAGCAAACCCGCACACAACTGTTCATACTCACACCCACACCTAAGAGCAATTAGCCTACTGTGCATGTTTTTTGAAATGTAGGAGGAAACCGGAGTACCTGGAGGAAACCCACGCAAGCACAGGGAAAACATGCAAACTCCACACAGAAACCACCAAGCCACCTGACAATAAAGTTGTTTGAATTTTCGACAACTTGCTGAGCATGTTCGCTACTTACAGTTGCAGTCAGAACTACTGTATACGCTCAGCATGGACATTAATGTGATAGCCATATTGGGCTTTTCTTCATTTCTTTGAACTGTTCATTTTCTGTTGAAGAAGCACACTTTATTTTTATTTTAGGCAGTGTTATATATTGCTATATACACATATTAAAAAAGCACTTTATTACCAAAATATTCTCCTCAACTATTTCAGTAATATCCACCTTGCAGCTCGTAAGACAGCACAGACAAATCGCACATGCTTTGTCTGAAACCTGAACAATTATCTGGGATCCACCATCCCCCATCCCTCCCTACATTCTTTGTAGATGTCAAGGAGTAGATTGAAAGAAGAAAATGGCACAATGACATCTCTCTAGCTGTCTAAATTCAGATAGTCATTATGGACACTCCACATGCCACGTTCAGATGCTTTTGAACAACAGCGGTAGGTCATTTTGCTCTCTTCCAGGGAGCTCTGAAGCTGTCGAATGACTAAAGTGAAGCCTAGTGACTGAGAAAATTGGCTTCAAGTGATGAGAAGAGATGAAAAGGCTGGAGCTCCTTCTACCATTATGTTTAGTCAATATTTTGGAAATAACAGAGCAGCATGGTATTTAATGACTCATGCGATGACACAAAGCTTTCACCTCCACCGTAAACACCAATAATAGATTTTAGAAAAATAAAAGGGGCTAGTACGATTTTTTTTTTTATATTTGAGTGACATAAATATTGCCTGGAGCTATCAAGAAACACAACTGTGAGCCAGCAAGATGAGTGGGAGAAAAAAATAAATAGAACATTATGCTCTGGGCGGCAGTGGTTAGCGCGTCCGCCTCTCAGCAAGAAGGTCCTGGGTTCGAGTCCCGAGCTCGGCATGGGTGTTTCTGTGTTGACTTTACATTTTTTCCCCTTGCTTCCGTGGGTTTCCTCTGGGTACGCCAGTTTCCTCCCACAGTCCAAAGATACGCATATTAGGCTAATTGACTGTTCCAAATTGCCCCTAGGTGTGTATGTGAAGGTGATTGGTTGTGTGTTGGCCCTGCAATTGTCTGCCGAGTTGTTCTAAGAATATGCTACAAATTAAAAAACTGAAATAAAATGACTGTCACATTAAAAATGGCTGCTTATGCTTACTTTTCTCTCCACTCACATTTATCAACATGAATCTCAGTTATTACATAATTATAGAAATATTTCTATAATTAACTGCCTTAGTGGTGCATTAAGGGAGCATTGTTTTAAATTTTACTGCAGCAAGGGATTGTGGGACAGCATTATCTCTTTTTTGTAAATTATGGTCTAGTGTGCCATATGCTAAAGTAGATAGAAAGGGAAACAAGAAGAAACTTCACTGAACATTAAGAGAATTGGAACAGCTCTTATCATGGCCGACACTCTGGGGTCATTTAACTGTTAGGAGCCTTCCTAAGCAAAAAGAAAAAAAAAGATTATTTGACTGTAGCCTTCGCCTGATTCCTGGACACTAATTGGAACTGTGGGGCTTTGAAAGAGAATGTGAATAATAATAATAATTGGGGCCTTGTACAGGAATAGGTAATAATCTAGCCTACAACTTACAATAGCATGAACTAGTTTTTCTGCACCATGTAGTGACATTATACATCTTATCTTAGCATTAGTTTTGTAATGAAAAGAAAGAAGGCTGTTCTAGCACTATTATCTACATGAACCTTAAAAGAAAAAATGCAGTCAGTAATCAAACCATTTTCTTTTTCATCTGCACATGATAAAACTGAAAAGCCATCCAAAGTTATTATGAAGTCAGAAAGCTTACTTCCGGCTTCATGCTGTCTGAGCACAAGTACGTTTGTCTTGTTAGAATTAAGTAGAAGGAAGTTACTAAGAATCCAGTGCCTAATGTCATTTGCATATTCCTCAGTTTTATAAAGATGATGTTCTTATCTGAATTTGCATGGAAAGTTAATACAATGTTTATGATATTAATAAATATCAATCTAATATCCAGGGGTTTTTATACATAATTTAAAAAAAGTAGTAGACCTAAAACAGAACCTTGTGGAGCACCAGACATTAAAGAGTACATTCAGAAAAGTTATTATTTACATCCACAAAGTGATTACAATAAATATTAGATCTGAACTAGGAAAAAACAATTTCCTTAATTCCAGTACATAAAGACATAACCTTGATCAGAGGTCAGTAGTAGCAGTCTAAATCCTGACAATCCTTACAATGATACATTTAGTGAATGTTTATCCTTTTTTGTGGGTGTAAGTATAATGGCTGTGCTACAGCCTTTTCTCTGGTCTTGGAGATGGAGGGGTGGTTTGGTAACTTGTACTGTATACAGCCATTACTAAGGAAAGTACTGATTATTTTTAGAAGAATTTTTTTATATTGAATTTATGACTAGGTTTTTTGCATGACAGGTAGATATGCATTATAATTAACTGCAATGTCTCCTCTGCAAGTTACCTGATGTTGGTAAATGTGCCAGTCCTAGATTTATATCAGAGGTACTAGTTTTACATTCAGTATGGGCTTATTTTATGTTCATTATTGGTTGGATTATTTATGAAAACAATCCCTCCAAATATTTAGACATTTCTATTTAATTCAGGGAATAGCCAGCCTTAATATCAACTGGTATATGGAGTTGGAGTTTCTTCTTCCACTCCCCCAACTGGAAATTATCTCTTCCCACAGTAGAGACCACTTTGGTAGAACACCATGGGTGCCAACATTTGAGCCTTTGTCCCTGCCTGCACTGTGTGCCCAAGGTTCAACTTTCTATCTCCTGCTGGACTGCTTCACCCCCTACTCATCCCTTCCCACACTTCTTCAATTATCTGGTCACACCACTATACTCACCACTGTAAAACATTTTGTCAAGGCTATTAATTTTATAGCTTTTCCCGAACTCTCCTCAACCAACAAAATTGCAAGTCTCCTCTTTCGATATGTCTTTCGACTCTGATTTTTTTTTCTCCCTTTAGTTATGTTTTAAAAATTAAGTGTTCCACCTATTTGCATGTGTATTTGTATTCCTTTATACCAGTTTATCTGTTCATTCTAAGTAATATATTCATATTTAGTCCCTAATGGTGCTAATCTCATTCATTCATTCATTCATTCATTCATTTTCTGAACCCCTATTCCTAATTCCTAATTAGGGTCGCGGGGAGGCTGGCGCCCATCTCAGCCGAATCTGGGCGAGGGCGGGGTACACCCTGGACAGCTCGCCAGGCCATCGCAGGGCCTGGTGCTAATCTATTGCTACATAAAATGTTTTTTTTTAAAAACACTGTTGTTCATTTTTTTTACCTTGTTTATTTGTTTGCTCCTCTTTGTGAAGAGCTACTAATGAATGTTAATTACTCACTAATTAATGGAACACGAACCTGGCACTCAGTGGAAAGGCCAGTGTAACCAGGTCGTACCAGGTCTGTCAGAAGATGCCTGTCTGCACACACAAGGTTACTGCTTTTCTGTCAGTGGTGCTGAGGCGAGAATGAGTATTTTCAGGAGCTAATTAACTGGGGGCCATCTTCATCACATGGCCATTATGCTGAGCAGCAGGGCCTGCAGGGGCGCAGGCCACTCTCTCCACACTTAGCCCTGCCGCTGCTTTAATTGTGCAGAAAATGTAATTTGTGTCTCAGTTCAAGTTCCCTCTGAGAGTGCTGCTCACAGTGGGGGACTCCGAGTGCATGAATAGCTCTGCCATTCAACCAGTGATGTGTGTGTGTGTATATGTATGTGTGTCCATGTGTGGGCGTGTGTCCTCGCCTTCACCCACGGATGTCTGCTGCTTTGTGAGTGCATTTTTTTTTCATTATATCCCCGTTCATCTTTTGTTCCATAAACATGGTTATTTGTTAGCGCTCCTCATAAATCACATCCTATTGTCGAGAAAGCACATTTAATAGGGGATTAAGGATTTTATTTAATCTAACACAATAGGTATTCCCATTACCAAAACAATGCACATAACCAGTCTATTAGTGGCACAAACTGAAGGAGAAGTAATATTTTTGTCCCTTTTCTACAGCAACATAAAAGGCAATGAGTGATGCAATGTCTGGTTTAAAGGATGTGTTGTTATCTTAGCAAGTTATCCTTCTGAACTCTGGCTGTTTAATGGGTTCTGACAGCCAGGCATTATGGAGTTTCATGAGCGGGTAGGGATTTAGAAGGATAAAGCTCTAAAGAGAGAGCGACACATATAGGTGGATATACAGTGAAGAAAAAATACATGCTAAAAACAGAGACTGAGAGACACAAAAATCCTTAGAGCAAGATTGACACTGGAAGGATGTAGAGGAGAAATCCTGTGCACGAGCTTCGCTTTACCTGGATCTGCTTTTTGCGTAGGGGAAAAAATGTGCTGATGGGTTCGGTTCATACAAGCTTTTCAAGTCAAGGAAAAAGTGCTTACTGGTTCTTCTGAGAAGGGAAGGAGGCTGGAGGAACTCTTCATGCACTCTGCCTTTGTTTGGAGACTTTGCAGCGGACAGCACTTTCTATCTACCTCTCCCACGATGTGCTTTCATTTTCACTTCCACATTCGTCTTATTGGTTCCTAAGGCTTGTTTTCCAATGTTGGTACTTTTTAGAGGTTATATTATTTATTTATTTATTTATTTATTTTGCATCACATCCAGTAACCCTACATTCATACTAGCATGTCTATTGTTGCTTGTGTAAAAAAAAAAAAAATCTATACACTTACATAGCATTATAACCACTGACAGGTAAAGTAAATTACACTGATGGTTATATGTCAATGACAGTATAGACAATCTGATTGGCCAATAGGCAGGTAATAAATCTGGAGTATATCTGACCAGCCATGTTAGCTATTAGCTAGCTGCACTGTGACCTTAAGAAGCTTCCAGAGAACCGTTCAATATTTTCTTTAAAAAAAAATAAGGGATAGAGTCAATAATAGAGTTTACGAAGCCCTGCTCATCAGAAAGCATTTTCTCGTCACGGGAAGGGAAACAGGCACCCTAGCCGGAATGAAAACAGTGCTTGAAGTTAATTTTGAAAGGCAGCCATTTTTAAATGCCATATAATAAACTACTTACTAACTTTGTTTGCTCGGTCTGTACAGAGAAATCTTGTTTTTTGTTTTTTTTGGGTTTTTTTTGCAGACCTCTCCTTTAACTCTGGTTAAAATTTCTCTGTACAGACAGAGCCCACAGGTGAATAAGTTTTTTGTTTTGTTTTGTTTTGTTTTTTGTTACAGTGGCACCTGCCAAGAAGTGGGATGTATTAGGCAGAAAGTGATCAGTCAGTTCTTGAAGTTAATGTGTTGAAAGCAGGAAAAATAAGCAAGTATAAGGATTGAGTGACTTTGACAAGGGTCACACTGTGGTGGCTAACCAACTGGGTCTATTAAACTCCAAAATGCCACGTCTCATGGGTATTTCTTGTATGCATTGGTAAGTACCTAGCAAGGGTGCTCAAAGGAAGGACAACCAGTGATCTGGTAAGAGTGTCATGGGTGCCTAAGGCTCTATGATGTCCATGGAGAGTGAACTCGAAGAGCTACTGTAGCACAAACTATTAAAACTATTAATGCTGGCTATGATAGAATGGTGTCAAGACACAGTGAATTGAACATATGAAACAATGTTGAATACAAACACATGCTTCCGTTGAGACACATGACGTAAGGAATCCACATCTTTAAAAATGTACTCCGGTTTCCTCCTACAGTCCAAAGACATGCATATTAGGATAATTGACTGCTCCAAATCGCCCCTAGGTGTGAATGCGAGCTTAAGTGGTTATGTGTGTTGGCCTTGCGATAGACTGGCAATCCGATCGGGATGAAACCCGCCTTTGCCCAGAGTTGGCAGAAGTAGGCTCCAGTCTCTCCACAACCCTAGTTTAGGATTAAGCAGTTCGGCAAAAGTATGAATGAATGAATCAATCAATTATCATTATCTTTAAGATATCCAACAATTTTAGCACACTTAGTCATGTGTAATGTCATAGTAAAAAAATTTTTCTTTTCAACTTCAGGCCACATGTGGCTATGGCTTATTTAATTTGAGGAATTCTTATGTTGCCTTTAGTACTACTCTAGCTAAACCTGATACATATATTAGAATTTTATCCAAAACATTTTATAAAAGCACCATATTAACACCACGTGTCAGAATTTTCTCTGCAAAATTATTTTCATGAGTCTGAGTTGTTCATATCCCATTTGTTTTGCTTGGATGACATCGGGAAATCTCTCATTTCAGCCATGTTGGATGTGTTTTTTTTTTACACTGAAACAGGAGCAATCAGAAACCCAGAGACCCATAGGTAGTGTAACAATACCACAAAACTGATTCTGTCCACTCTCTCTCTCTATCTCTCTATCTTGCACTATCTCTATCTGTCGTCTCTATTTCTCATTCAATCTTTCAGCACTCTTTTAGACCAAAGCCTCAGTCTGGGTGTCCATTACTAATCGATTCATGAGCGAGAGAGTGCAATGTGAAATAATAGCCTATCCATGAGAGAAAAGTACAAGAGAATTAGCCCATCTCAAGGTTTGTCTTTCCCATTCTGAAACCCCTATGGCTTTGTAATCTGTCTTTATAAACCATCTTAATCTCTTAATTCACTTGTATCACTCCACTGGCTGGCCCTCGTTTCCTTTTGCCGGGCACTTTGTAGCCCTTAATCCTCTAAACTGCAGGAGATTTCCTCCCACTTTTTAAACCTTAGCACCAACACCCTACAAGACGGGGCCAACATGATAATGAGCACATATGCCAATATCATAAAAACGTTTACAGATATTGGCAGATACTCAGTTTCAGGTGCTGAGTTATGATGTGTAATTTCAGATGACAAGTTTTGCCAAGGTCTATCAACTGTAGTTGTAAATAGAGATATAATGATGTGAAAAGTACATCCCACGGAAATCTAAGCCTATTCTTGAATGCCACTCGTGAAAACCCTTGACGATTTCTGTTGAAATATGCCTCAAATATGCCTCGGGTGGTGAGGGAGCCATGTTGGGCATTGCATCATAGGTATGTTAGAGCTGGTACTTTTATATCTGGGGCAGGAGCATTAGGGACAACCTCGGCTATTCTTGACAGTTTCCGCTACTCCCTCTGTTATTTCCAGTGGTTTCCGCTATCACCAAGGGTTTCCCAGTTGGCCACCATATTGCTTCTCAGGATCACTGTAGCTTATAGATAATTAAATTCACTTATTTTATTAAATTTACTTATTTATAGCTAGTATTATGCTATCTCAAACAATATGATTCCTTTCTTCTCAATGTGATTCCATTTTGAAATGTTTTCTTTAATGCTAAACATCTACATTTGTACACAGGGAGCCAAAAGAATGTGGTATTATAATGCACTACTTCCTGGTTCTGTTGGATTCAGAAACTGGTCCACTTCCTGCAACATTTCTACAAAAACTTAGGAACTTTAAACTTAAAACTTAATGCTACACCACTATGGCACCCAATGCACCCAAGGTTATTTTTGGATGAATGGTCTGAATCCCTGCCTATGTCCAAATCCATAATTCTTTACCTGAACTCCACGCATGAGTCTGAACCCAAAAATCCGATACACTGTTTTTGTTTACATACAAACCACTGCATTTTGAAAGTATATAGCCACTACTCTTTTAATTCTTTTTATGTGTACAGATTTAGGCACTGCCAAAAAGCAGTGTCATGATGCGTACTGACACTGGACGGACGGACATACAAGCCATCCAAAATCAAGTTGATTGTTTCGTAAATATGGTGCTCCCTCATGCAGACCCATTCAGGAGCTCCTCTATAGTAAATCGGTAATAAAAATGGAAGATGCCATAGCGAAAGATGAATGTCAGAAGAAAAATTACACTATTGGGAATAGAAGCTTTAAACACAATATGCCTGATATTTTCTTTCCTTCGTGCCCACCCATGAGAGAATCAAGGTCAGTTCTGGTCCATTACAACAGAAGAACCATACAAAAATGGAAGGGTCAAGGAATTTAAACTGCTTTAAAACAATGCCTTCAATCACTTGTTTATGATCTATAGCCGATGCCTTCACAATGTTGTTGATTATTTTCCCAAACATAATATATTTCAAGGGTTTATAATTTTTTTATTATTTAATTTCATTTTTAGGTTTAGAAGCCCTGAGGTTTGCATTAAATTTTCATAACATTCATATTCGTTTCTAATTTAGAAGGTTGTGTAAAAAAACTTAATATTTGTAAGTAAAATATGTCACATCCACAGCTTGTTGCTGCAGATCTCTGGAATGACTACATTTCCCAGAAACCCTTGCACCACTCCCAGTCACATGACTTTGGACCCATGCTTGGTAACATGCTCACAGCACACCTTATGCTCATCACACTGATTAGCAACACTATTTAAAGGGTACCAGTGGTGAATTTGAATTAGTAGCTCTTTAAAATGATCAGTATGATGTCAGTGGTTCTATCAGGCAACGTTAGGCCTTGCTTCTTGTAAAGTATTCATGAGTGTTGCCACACTACTAGTACTACTAGGTATGTGCAGCGACATGTTGCCTTCTTCACTTGCTGTTCCATCCCTGGTAGTGACACAAATTCGTTGTTTTGTCCTATTGGCTGGGCTGCATGCAGCAGACACCAGTCTAAGATAACACATTATCGGCCGGTGCTGAGTCACTAGGAAAATGGCGGAGTGGCAAGCATATGGCTGCACAAACAACAAGCGCAGAAATCATGGAAAAAATAACATAACATCGGCATAGGCCATACTCTGAAAACTCGGACACAATTCGGTAGTCTGCGAAGACCACTTCAATCCAACCAGGCAGAACTACCTGGCATGAAGACCAAGCTTTTACGTGTAAAACCAGACGCTGTTCTTATGGAATTTGTTAATAAGTTAAAGGATGACAGTGGACAGGAGCAGCGCCTCGCCAAAAGGAACCAGTAAGAGGTAAGAGCCTTTAATATGCGGGGAGTTTCATCACCTAAAATATCGTTTGCTGCTTGTTTACATGGACGACCATTTGCCCTCTGCCTGTTATTCCCACAGTACAAACTAAGCAAGAAAGTGATAAAATGCTACTTTATACAGTATGTTTATAGCTAATAACATACATAAGAGAATAGTATACATGATATTAACTAAATTGTTTTGGTGAATGTCCTCTAATGTAGCTTTAAATATATAAAACGTTATTTAAAGGTGCCCATTCACAAATGAATAGACAAATGAAGATCCAAGCTCCGCATCCCCCTGACTTGATTTTTCTCCCCCTTATTTGGCTGTAATGATTCCCACCCATCGAGTAAAGTCGCTGTCATCTGGACCCATCACCACCCAGGTAGAGGCTAGAGCAAGCCCTCTGTGACACATGATGCTAGCCACCCGCATCTTTACAAACTGCTGCGCATGCATATTCGGGGCAGCCTAAAACACTCAGAGTGAACGCACTATCTATTTCCTTGTATGCATGGTTAAGTGTTAAGAAATAGAAGAAGGCATACAATTTCAAGAGAAATAAAATTAGCATAGCACATTTTACCCTCTCCACACATGCACATGAACACATGTACATAGATTTGGTCCAACATGTTTAAAGTACCTTAACTTATATTTCACTGATTGCATCATCCATGTCTGTTCTGATGGCCACCATTTTCTTATGATGCAAGTTTTATCCTTTTGTTCAACTCAGAATGGTGATGTTTATTAATATTATGGTACCTCATGCAGGGGTCATTGACACTCGCATACAGGATTAAGCAAAACAAAGACATTTTGTCTGATTCCACTTTATTTCCAAGAGATAACATTGTAATGTTTAACATGGCTGGTAACTAAACGGACGCATTTAACAAGTGAAAGGTGAATGAGAATAAAAAAAGCATGCTATTATTAATAAACTATTAACTTAGCAATGGTAACGGTAACCAACATTGGTATCACTGTTTGTATTCTTATAACAGCATTTGTTTATAGAGCCTACTGATCATAGTAATGTTAGCATACTTCCTACTTCCTGTATATGTTGAAGATGGCTTCAATCTCCACTAACCCTTTACAAATAATGCAGAACGAATGTACTCCAGCTGTTCCTCCCACATGATCTCTGTATATTTCTGTTTAATATTTTAAAAAGTCATCATAAAGGATTAGCCCATTTAGCCACTTGGACTCAATACAGACGTAACCTGGCACTCCACTAACGAACTCTGTTTGCTCCTTACCCAGCAGCAGGAGCAACAGAACACCAGTCCTGGAAACAGAAGTGCATTATTGTGTTCTTTTTCTTTTCTCTTTTTGTATTCAAATAATAAGTACAAGTTGAAACTACTTTTGACACTTGAAATAAATTGAGTGTACATGATCCAAATTACATTGTTTAACCCCAGAGTTATTGGCCTGCACTTCTCTCCTGCAGCCTTCTTCTCAATGATGTATGACTCTAGTTTACTCACACCAAATCCCATGGTGCACTGCTGCCCTGGGGCTGGTCGGTTGGTGTGAACGCTGTGACGAGGGCTGCTAATAGTTCTTCATAAACTCTTCCACAGTTGGACTTAATTCAGGATTATGAAGCTGCATTATTAATTCTAGTTAGTTCTGGGCAGTTCAATCACACTTATTTCTTCAAAACTAAAAATAGATAAAGGGTAACCTCACCACATTTCAGCTCCGGGGTCCTGGCAGTGCTGGAGAAAATATAAAGCCCATGGACTTCACTAAAATTACTGCTACACGAGTAATCATTTACTTGAGTTAAATGTAAAAAAGGAAAAAAATGGAAAACTCCTTGAGTACTTATTTTACTAAGGTATTATTATTGATTCATTCATTCATTTTCTGAACAGCTTAATCCTAATTAGGGCCGCGAGGAGGCTGGCGCCCATCTTAGCCAGCTCTGGGCGAGGGCAAAGTACTCCCTGGACAGCTCGCCAGGCCATCACAGGGTAATAATTCATTCATTCCTTTTAATAAGCCGCTTAATTCTAATTAGCGTCGCAATGAGGCTGGTGCTCATCTCAGCCAACTTTGGGCGAGGGTGGTATCATTATTATCATTATCATTATCATACAGTCTGGTCTTTTCAATGCCCACTGCATTAAACCAGGACCTCCTTATATACCCACAACATTTTTACGACACTACCTGCATGCGCCATGTAACATACATTAGGTGGTCGTAGATCAACCAAGTATCACAGGGACATCATATGAAGATTTTTTATTTATTTATTTATTTTTTAAATAGTCATATCACTTTCATATGAACATTGAATTATTTGACTTCCAGACCTGTCCTCTTTTCCCAGTGACACTACAACACATATTTTTAATGTAAACACAGTTATGCACCCAAAGCTACATCAGTCAACTGTGACATAGTCACACTAAATACGTTTAACAAAAAAAAAAATATAAATTCTGGTTGTTTGTGAAAGAGGCTTAAGAGAAGAAAAACTAGTAAGGTTCACACTTCCAGAAAGGCTACTGTGACAATAATAGCCACTGTTTACAACAGTGGTGAGCAGAAAAGCATCTAGAACACATAACCATGAGGTGGATGGGCAACAGCAACAACAGTAGACCAAATCAGGTTTTTTCCTGCCAGTGAAGAACTGCTAAAGATTGATTTAAAGGGAAGGAGATTAAAGCTCTTGACCGATACATACATCAGCATGACTATACTAGCAATAAAGTAGACAGTACTAAAGTATACATTGTATGTTTAATATTGTACTGTAGCTGCTCAAATTCTGGCCTTAAATCAATGTGTTTTTTTTTCATGGAGGCAGAATCAGAAGAGGCTGAAATGCAGAGTTTAGCTGAGGCAGCTGTGGACTCTGTGTTTAAATGGGAGGAGATGGGCTGCCAGGAAAACTGTCCATTCGCACTTCACCCCTTTTGTGAGGAGGCTGCAGCCGTGGCTATAATCATCACACACAGAACGCACACAAAAGCCACGGAACGGGCGACCATTCACAGCTTGACAGGCTTTTCACCTTTTCATCTGTCTGTCAACACATCCCAGCATTATTCGGTCCAGCTCCCAAATGATCTACCCATAACCATGAAGCCTGCTGTGCGTCAAGTTTGGTGTGCATATTAGAAGCAGAATTAGGCATGTAGCATTCACTTGAATAAAATCGCCAACACATGACAAAAACAACACAAATGAGACATGCTGAAAAGTGTGAAACGTTAAAAAAAATGTTTAGATGAGGAATATTTTTCCATCCATGCAAGCTTCCACAGCAATTATAGTTTCACCTTTTGGTAAGCAGCAGGGTGCAGCACAGCTGCTCCATTTTCTACGGGATTGGTATTGGGGAGGTGTGTGTGTGTATATATGTATGTGTGTGTGTGCACACACATATTGGGTGTATATATATGTGTGTGTGTATATGTGTGTATATATATATATGTATATGTATATAGTGAGCTACATAAGCTATGTATGACTCTGTAGTTGTTGTAATGCCTCAAATCAAACAAAATACATAGTAGCCTCATACCATTGAAAACTACAGTCTCTGGTTTTAAATTCTCTGCAGGGCATCAAAAATATGGTGGTTCCACCAGGTACATCTTTTTGACTTTCCATTTTCTATGTGACTCCAGACTGGGTCTGTGCTTCACATTCCAGCAGGACAGCAACTCCAAGCAAGTTATACTGAAATGAATCAAAGCCAAGAACCTAAATGTGTTTGAATGGTCCAAACCTCAGTCCCACTGAGAATCTATGGCAAGACTTGAAAATCGCTGTTCAGCTTTGGTCTCCTTTCAATCTGACAGAGCTTAAGCAATTTAGCAAATAAGAATTGGTCCAAATATCAGGATCCAGATGTGCAGAGCTGATAGAGACATACTGTGTCTTAGAAGATTTTCAGTTAGAAGTGCAGCCAGAGGTGCGGCAAATTCTTCTCCAAGCGACAACTGTCAGATATTATGTAAATCACGTCCAAATTAAAGAAAGTGCATTATGCAAGGCAATACACTCATATACAAGCATTCTAGTTTTGTTTATTTGAAATTAGGGGGGGAATGTTTCTCTATGAAAAAGAAAAAATGCATCAGTGTACAATGCCGAACCGTTTAATTCTATTAGGTCAAAGGGAGGCTGGGGCCAATCATAGATAACTCTGGTTGAACACGGTGTACACCCTGAACATCTCGCCAAGCCATTGCAGGGCCAACACGCATCCATACACACACACATTCACATCTATTGGCAATTTGAAACAGCCAATTACCCGTATGTGCACATCTTTGGACAGTGGCAGGAAATTAATGGCACAATACTACACGAGCACAAGAACAATCTTCATAAACATCCATCCATTCATTCATTTGCTGAACCACTTCATCCTATTAGAGTTGCAGGGAGGTGGGAGCCTATCTCAGCAGACTCTGGGCAAAGGCAGGGTACACCCTGAACAGCTCCCACATGGCCAACACACACACACACACACACACACACACAATCATTCACACTCACACTTACACCTAGGGGCAATTTAATCATCCAATTAGCCTACTGCACGTGTCTCTGGACTCTGGGAAGAAACCAGAGTACCCAGAGGACACCCACACAACCACATGCAAACTCCACACAGTAACGCCCGAGCCCTGGAATTGAACCCAGGACCTTCTTGCTGTTAGGAGGACATGCTAACCACTACGCAACCATGCCTCTTAATACCATGAATAACCAGTAAATTTTCCTAAACTCTTCCCAATTTGGGGGGAAAAGATGGAAAACACGTCCAGCGTACAGCTATTACATGTACAGTTCCAAATATATAACTTAAGTTATGCAAAGGTAGTTGTCTAAGCGCATGGTGATGACTGAATTCGGGTAACGGAGTGTCTGAATGCACGTGTCAGTCATTTTAATGACTTGTTTTTCCAGTTTGGATCAATTTTTTTAATAGCGCACCAACATTCCGAGTTATTTTTGGCTTTGGAGACAAATGTCCTCTCAATGCTCATTCATTTAGCAAGTAGAATATCATCCAAATAGTAAGAATTAAATTACGTGCAACAAAGCCCTTAGGCTGAAAATAAGCTAATTTATTATTAAGGGTTAGTGGGGGCCCCGTGCCTTTTCTGCTACATATAGGCTCAAAAGGTTAAATGAATATTTTGGCATTTTTGCACAAATAATTACATGCACATGAGTCTCAGGCACAGCAGATCCAATTATTTATTCATTCATTTATTCATTCATTCATCTTATTTATTTATTATTCAAACACTGCTGTCGATCCACTGCATGTATGCACAAAAAAAGTGACTGTATATATACTCACTCACTCATTTTCTGAACCACTCAATCCTACTACTACTGTCACGGGAAGGCTGGACTCTATCTCGGCCGACAGTAGGCGAAGGCGGGGTACACCCTGAAAAGCTCGCTAGACCATCGCAGGACCAACACGCACAACCATTCATACTCGCATCCACACCTACTGGCAATTTGTAGCAGCCAGTTAGCCTAATGTGCATGTCCTTTGATAATCAGAGAAAACTGGAGTACCCAGAGGAAACCCACACAAACACATGTAGAACACACAAACTCCACTCAGAAACGCCCCAGCCTGGGATTCGAACCCACAACCTTATTGCTGTGAGTTTGACATGCTAACCACTACCCCACCATGCTGCCCTATTTCTATTATTAATTTGTTTTTATTATTGTCAAAATAAATATGTGCAGTGGTGGCTCGGTGGTTAAGGTGCTGGCTTACTGATCTGAAGGTCAGGGGTTCAAGCCCCACTATCACAAAGTTGTCACTGCTGCCCCCACAGTGCAGCTAGCTGGGTTATCAAAGGCCGGCCATGTCTCTCACTGTCTGTGGTGAGAGGCATGTAAAAGAACCATTGCTGTCGTTCGAAAAGAGTTGGATTGCCATCAGCATGCGTCTGCCCTATGATGGCCTGGCAAGCTGTCCAGGGTGTACCCTGTCCTCGCCCAGAGTCGGCTGAGATGGGCACCAGCCTCCCCACGACCCGAATTAGGATTAAATGAATGAAAATTAATAATTTGAAATAAATAAATAAATGAATTAAATGTGACAGGATATATACATGGGAAAGCTGCATCCTGTGTCCAGTTAATGTTCAGACGCACGCTAGTTTATGATTTAATTAGGCATTTTTATAGAGTTTCTTCGTTCTGTTTTCAGGTTTAATTCTTCCCTCTACTCTTTCTCATAAAATATAATGTACATATATTTATCTTCCAAGAATAAAGTCGTATATTTTAAAATGCTGGGGTTTTTAATCAAAGGGAAATTGCAAAATGTTTTTACCGCAAACAGAAAATTAATTTGCGAGATTAATGCAAAGTTCAAGTAATAAAGAGTCTCCGGTGTGGCCCACTGATTGCAAACTTGGTGCTCACTGCCAGGATTCACAAGTTTCTTTCCTTACAGCATGAGTCACAAGTGTTGTGAGGCGAGTGGGCATCAATCCTATCAAAATATTTAGATCTTTCAGAACAAACAATGTTCGCAAGCTTAAAAAGGAAAAATCACAAGTATTTTCACTGTGATCAAGATCAATACATTGAATGTGGATGTATATCCTGACGGTATGTAGTCTGGGTTTGTAAGATATATGCACAAGATATATGTACAAATACAGAAATGCTCTATGTTGGTTCTTTGCATCCTGCCAAAAGGTTTAATCCTGCTAGAGTCGCGGGGTGGCTGGAGCCTATCTCAACCGACACTGGGCATAGGAAGGGTACACCCTGAACAGCCTGCCAGGCCATTGCAAAGCCAACACTTACACAACCATTCACACTCACCCACACCTAGGAGCAATTTGAAACAACCAGTTAGCCTAATTGTGCATGTCTTTTGGACTGTGGGAGGACACCAGATTAAACCGAGAAAAAGAGCACGGGAGAACATGTATACTCCACACAGAAACACCTGATCCTGGGACTCAAACCCAGGATCTTCTTGCTATGAGGCAGACGAGCTAACCACTACACCATGCTGCCTCCCTGTATGAATGCCAGAATCTAGATAATAAAGTCTTCTTATTAAGTGATGAGGAATGATGAGCAAGGGAAGGAAGGAAAGATATTGGGGAAATTTGGGTCTATAATGCAGAAAAAGAAATTATTTTTAAATGGCCTTTATAGGAATTTAACCAGAACTCTGTAGGGATTATAGATGGATGGGTGGACTGATAAATGACTAAATGAATGAATGGATGGATAGGTAGGTAGGTGTAGGAAGGACTCAGTTTCCAAGAACAGCATGGCCTGCTTTAATTCTGGTTTTCAGCATGGGTGTGTACTTCTAGACTTGGCGTCCCAGTGTTCCTTGAGGCATGGCTGCTTTTAGTTCCAGCAGCGCCAACCATAGAATTATCATGAACATTGCGGCACCTCATTAGCAAGGGACTTTAAAAAGGACTTGTTTGGAACTTGATCTTTGCTTGCCATTATTGCCATTTTCTCCCACAGCTAATTTGTCAAGTTTTAAGCTAAGTATTTATTTTTCTAGTTCATACTTTTTTTTTCTTGCTTAGTTTTGCCATTTTGTTGCAGCTGTTGCCTTGTGCAATCTTTGCCAGCTTTGTCAGTTCACTTGGAAGTGTTTTCCATGTCATCCATCTTTAGCAATGAGGTAAAAACCACAGCTACACCCCATGCTCTTTTTGTGTGTTTCTCTCCCTTGTTCCTGACAACAAGAAAGCAAACAAGAAAGGAAGGATGCAAATACAGAAAGAAGGATATTGTGTTTAAATGCCCCTGTAGGTAGTAATATTGGGCTAAAATGCAAAAGAGTAGGTACAAACGAAAGGAAGGTCATTGTGTTCAAATGCCCTCCATATGAGGTCATTTGGATTTATAATTTAAAAAGGAGAAATAAAATCCTCGTCTTGCGGGTGATAGCTAGCGCCCACTGAGATGAATTTTAAATTGGTAATGGTGGCAAAATTGGTAGCCATCAGTGACAATGTGCTCCAGCATTTACATACTGTTAAAATGAAGCAGTTTGATAATCTCAGTAATAGAGTTCTCCGTGCTTAAGTGGGCCATAGAGAGGGCTATGCAGCTAAGAACTATGATTTGAGTTTTAGTGACTTGCTCCCTCGGTGTCCAAGAGAGATCAACTTGTGTTTCAGTACGTCAGGTAATTTTGGCACCCTTTTCTTTTCTTTTGGCTGCTCTCTTTAGGGGTCACCACAGCGGATCATCCTTCTCCATCTCGCTCTGTCTGTGCATCCCTCTCCGTCACACTAATCACCTGCATGTCCTCCTTCAACACATCCATAAATCTCTTTTTTGGCCTTCATCTCCTCATTTACATTTATGGCATTTGGCAGACGCCCTTTGTCTTTTTTTTTTTTTTTTTTATACAACTGAGCAGTTGAGGGTCAAGGGCCTTGCTCAAGGGCCCAACAGTGGCAGCTTGTTGGTACTGGGGACTGAACCCCCAACCTTTGCATCAGTAACCCAGAGCCTTAACCACTGAGCCACCACTGCCCCTCCTACCAAGCAGTTCCATCCTCTACATTCTTCTACCAATATACCCTTCATTCCTTCTCTGCAAACCATCTAAATCTGGCCTCTCTTACTTTATCCCCAGACACTCCAACCTGTGCTGTCCCTCTTACATAATAATTTCTAATTTTGTCCATTCTTGTGACTCCCAAAGAAAGTCGCAGCATCTTCATCTCTACCGCTACCAGCTCAGCCTCCTGTCTTTTTATCAGTGCTGCCATCTCCAAACCATACAGCATAGCTGGCCTCAGTACTGTCTTATAAACCCTTCCCTTTACTCTTACAGATACCCTTCTATCATCAATCACTCCAGCCACTCTTATCTACCCATCTTAGTAAAGCATTTATACTAAGATGACCATAAGCATACATTATTATTTTTTTCTTGTTGTAATATCCTGGCAGAGTCAGTGGGGTTCCCCCTAAAGCAACCTGTATTTCTGGTATGGTGATTTTCCTTGTACACAGTTCAAACTTTCAGTTTGTAAGTCACTTTTAGAAAAAGCTTCTCCCATATAAATTCCTTCCAAACATCTTATATTTATGCAAGTGGTGGAAAATAGCTTATTTTAAAACTTGACAATCCCAAAGGTCAAATAAACTGGGAGATTCTTAAACTGTGAGCTTTGAAAAGTTTTCCCTTTAGTTTCTTTCCATCTTCCCCACTTTGCCGAAAGGACCGTATTCTCACGGGTCCAATTCTTGCCACATTTTTACCGGTTCCAAACTTTTAAAACTTTTTCAGAGATTGTTATTTTTAGTAGGGTTTTTTATTGCATTGTTTATGCTTAAGGGTATTTTAACTGTTAATGTACTTTTTCCATAATCCTACTTGTGCATTTCTGCAACCATCTGTCTATTTTTTTTCACATATACTGTACGCTACTGAACAAAAGTTTTAGAACACCTCACATTGTTAGGTTAATTTTTTTAGCATACTTTGGAATTAAAGTCTTCAAATAATAATAATAATAATAATAATTTCTGTTTAACTTGTTTTTATCTACATTTTTCTTTTCTTTTTTTTTTGGCTCATCAAACCACCTATTTGCAGACATTCCTCCTGAACACACTTGTGGCATTCTTTCATTGAAGGAAATTAAATATTTTTCTGCATGTTCATCCCAACACTGTTGCAGAAGTTCTGACAAAGGTGTTGCACTTGTTTACTTTGTCTTCAACCTTTTGCTCAATTCATCCCAAACCAGCTCGATGGCGTTTAAGTCTGTAAACTGTACTGCCATTCCATGATTTAAAGGCTACCATCTGGTGTGTCTTTCTGCTCAACAACTGTTGTAACAAGAGTTTTTTTAATTTATTGATTTATTTTTTATTTTTTTATTTTTTTCTAGTTGCTGTATCTTTCTTGTTCAACTATCAGCTTCAACCTTCCGTTATCTATACCACTTTTTTCCGTCAGGGTTGCAGGGGAAGCTGGAGCAAACATGCCATGTGGGGAAAAAAATCAGTGAGATTATATTTTCTTTCCTATTTTGATGACCATATGATTTGCTGATTGGACAATACTCACTCATTTTCCAAAACGCTTAATCCTAAGGTCGTGGGGAGGCCAATACTGGATGAAGGCAAGGTACACTCTGAACAGACCATCGTAGGGCCAACACACAACCATTCCCACTAACACCTAGGGGCAATGTAGACCAGCCAATTAGCCTAATGTGCATGTATTTGGACTGTGGAAGGAAATTAGGGTACCCTTAGGAAACCTACGTAAGCATGGGGAGAAGATGAGAAGTCCACACGGAAACACCCAGGACTGGGAATTGAACCCAACTACTATGCCACCATGCTGCCATGACTGGATAATGCAACATACTGAATTAGTAGCTTCCAAAAAGCAGTTGGTAAGTGTCCATGTACAGTATATATCTTTTTTTTTTTTTTTTTTTAAGGTTGTCTGGTGGATTTGAATCTTTATGTGCTATCATTTATATTAATTTTATCATTTTTCACCCATTTTGAGTAGGTATCTCCAAATAATGATAAATTTAGGCATGGCCATACACAAAGAGGACAATTTATCTATGTCAACAAAGCCAATGAATAGTAATAAATCCATATATAGTGACATTTAAGAGCAGTAGGAATCTATAAAGTATGTACTTGTCATTTACTTTTTCAAACATCTCACACCTGCAAATTTGTCTCAATTCTCATGTTGAAGGTTATAGTTAGTTTGGGCAGTTAAAAGTGATCAATTTCCCCAAAATCTCTTCATTTATTTGTGATTGAATTTGGGCAAGTCTTTCGTGAGATCAGGTTATGTGTTTTATTAATGCAATCGTGTGTCTGCAGCAGGCTCCGTCATTCTCATCTGTGCTCTTTTCTTTCGGTCTTTGGCCCACTGGATGCACTCGGTACAGCTGGCAGGACTGTATTTAGGAGCTGCTGTGCATGATGGCCTTTAGCAGAGAATGTAATTTCAGGCTCCAATGGGGGAATAAAAGAAAAGAAGAAGAATGATAATACAGTAGAAGGTCAAATATTGATTGTGCTATCGAGAGCTTTAGGCTTTAGGCAAGCTGAATGTAAAAACCTGCTGCAGGCCCTTTCTTCCTCTAAGGATGAGTGGAGAAGATAGAGAGGGCAATATGCCATGCATCTCTTTTCACGATTTGACAGAGCACAAGATTTGCACAGAGTTCTTCAATTCCGCGCCTGTCCGATGGTGTTTAGTGTATGTGGCGAAATCTTGCCTGTGTCCTTGTAAGTCAAATGGTCCCAGGAGATTCAGATGAGACTGCTGCACGGGTGAATATTTCTGCTCACAGCCCATATCCTAATGCTATTCCAGTCCATAGAGAGAGGCTCCAGACCAAGAGAAACGTCTTCACCAATCAGTACAGGGCCCCTCAACCTTGGGCCGGCGACCGGGCCAAGCCGATCCTTTGGTGAATATAAGTGAAAGCGACACACAGACAGAGGTTGTTAGCCAGCCTTATTTACTCTCTGCAAAAGCTTGGCTGGTGTTAAAAGCACTCCAATTCAAATACATTCATGTACAGCTCTCCACCTTTCCTGGTATCCGTTTAAAAAGCTTTCTTTGAGAATCTGCCATTAAGTCACTGTAGCCGATAATTTCCATGTGTATCTGGTACATGAATGTACTGTTCAAGCTCATGTTCTGGTTTGAATACCTAGAATACTTAATTCAGGCAAAGAAAAAAAAACATGATTTTATGACGAATAAGGTTATGGTAAGGTTATTGCAAGAATCGTTAGCATTGGTACCTTTCTTTAAAAGTTGATTCATATAAGGACCACAACCTCATCAACCACAAAGCTCTCGCTTATTGGACTTCATCCAAATGAAGAAAACCTTTCTTTGTTGCATCCTATTTTAAAGCTATCCAACAATTTGACATTCATTGAGTCCCACTGGCGTGCCACAGTGTCATAGTGCTTAGCACTTCCACCTTCCAGCAACAAGTTCCTGGGTTCAAGCCCCAAGCCTAGCGAGGACGTTTCTGTGTGGAGCCTGTATGTTCTCCCTGTACTGGCATGGGTTTCTACCAGGTACTCCAGTCTCCTCCCACAGTCCAAAGACATGCACATTAGGCTAATTGGATATTCTCAATTGTCCCTAGATGTGAATGGTTGTGTGTGTGTTGGCCCTGCGATGATCTGGCAAGCTGTTCAAGATGTACCCCGCCTTTGCCCAGTGTAGGCTGGGATGGGCTCGAGGCTCCCTATGACCCTAATAAATATGAAGTGGGAGGTCAGACATAACTGATTTTTTACAGAAGAGCTGTAAGGGGGAAAAGTCAGTGTGGGGAAAAAAAAAGATTTTTGAAAAGTTACTTTTTCTCAAGGTTGTTCTGCTGAAATATGTTTATGGACTCCTAAAAGATGCATTAAAGCAAGTTATTGGCAGAAAACCCAAATTTTGTACAAAAGAAATCGAGTTTTCATCCAGCAGCTTTTGAGGGGTTCTATCCTGAGTAACCTGGAAGGTGATTGGGTTGGAAAAAAATACATATGTATGAATGTGTGTGTGTGTGTGTGTGTGTGTGTGTGTGTATGTATGTATGTATGTATGTATGTATGTATGTATGTATGTGTGTGTGTGTGTGTGTGTGTGTGTGTGTGTGTGT
>JBCNYH010000026.1:24784319-24795096 GCA_039654325.1 Tandanus tandanus
TATATATATATCCTGTCTGATCTCGGGAGCTCAGTGAGGTCGGGCCTGGTCAGTACTCGGATGGGAGACTGACGGGGAATACCGGGTGCTGTGCAGTCAGGCCTTTAAATAATCTGGCAAGAAAACTGTATGAGAATAGAGTCGCCAATGGTTGTACTCGAATGAAGGCACAAGAGCAAGAACAAATTCTTGATTATAAGAAACTGTAAGCTGCCCTGTTATGCGGCAATCCTGTCTTCATGGAAGCGCTGTGTTTTTGTTGACAACAATAATTTTGTCATGGCTCCTTTTTAATGAACACGTAAACATCACATTACCACAGATTAGAAGCTTGTGGCTATGAGATAAATTATCTTGTTCCTATACGTTATTAACTTCAGGGTAGATATTATTATTTTGTTCCCACACATTATTTCCTTCTTCACCAACGCCACCTACCAGGCTCCATATTTTCCAGACTATTGCACACATAAAACCAAGATTTTCTAAATTATTTTAACTTTTTCTTTAGTAAGTTGTCTTTACTTCATCTATTTTTTTCCCATTATACCACTCCAAGGTCTAAGTGACCTGAACATAATTACTGTAATCTTAAATATAATTTAAAAATAAAAAGGATCCAAGTTTCTTGTAAAAGGAATTGTTAAACTTGGAGCACTGTGACTTGAATAAAAGAGTTAAGTGCATAAATTGCAGTCTGACTGTAAGTACACTGTGTGTTTTTTATGCAGTACGTTGAAGATATTCACCATTTTTGATCTTATGAAATCCTTTAAAGCATTAGATTCCGTGGCATATGAAGGGAGGTTTGGCATTTATGTTAAGGTCATGTATCTTGTTCACTTGGGTGAAGCTTGTGAGGGTAGATGTACTTTGTGCACTAATATACATGCTGAAACATGGCATGTTTGTGTGTACTGATGCAGAGTAAAAGCTCTTGACTGGGTGATAATAACCTTTAGGCTCACTGCCAGCCTCTATTTTCAGCATGTGTATTAGGTGATGGGCATTTCCAGGATCTTCAAAGATTATTCAAACATCACTGTACGGTAGGTTTATTCAGGATGGTTGGTTTTCTCCGAATGCATACTGGGAAATGCTTAGTCATATTCTTACCAGTGGCCAATTTAGTGTTATGTTTGGGGGGTTGATCATCATCGTTCATGTAATCACCATCACACGGGGATGTCTTTCTGGAGCCAGCTAGCTGTAGGGGCATCAAGTTTAATAAGACCCTCCAGCCCATTTGGTGAGCGCAGAGTAGGACGTTCGGATAGTATGTGCCGCAGTGTCTGCGTCAGTCCACGATTGCAGGCGCCGATGGATTTGAGGTAGGCGCGTGTCTTTCCCCGGCCAGTGCGAATGCGGTTGAGCTGTATTCTGGCCTTGTGGCCTAGCTGGTGTTGGCGGAGGGGATCTTGATGAGGAAGAAAGGGCCTGCAGCAGGTTTTTACATTCAGCTTGCCTAAAGCCTAAAGCTCTCGATAGCACAATCAATAGATGTGTGGAGGTGGGTGTTTAGGGCTTCCCATTCTTCCCGCCATCTTTCCTTGACCCAGGATGCCGACAGTGGCAAGTGTCTTTGCAGTGTCGTTACTCTAGTTGTAAGGTGTTGCCTCAGAATACGTTGAGGTGCTGCAGCATCGTCAGGAGGGGGAACCAGGCTGCCCCCCACCCTAGCCTTCTCGGCTAATTTCAGCACTTGATAATTGCGTCGGATAGAGGAAGGGAAGATGCCAGGGACCCCCCTCTTAGCCGGAGGGAGATAAAGTAGATGCGTTACTAGGATCACCACGTAGAGGTTCTCAGCATGATCTCGATACAGTTGATAAAAAGCATCCAAAAGATTTTATCAAAATTTGAGTGGAGTTGGTGATATGACGCTTGTCTTAAAGCCACCACCAAACAGGAGGATGGCATTACGTGCAACTAACAGGACAGCAACAAATACAGTGGTGCCAATATAACATGCTAAGTGAATCTGAAGGTGTCTAGCCCTTGCCACAATCAACCTACAATTGTTTTGTCATACAAATTTAGCGGAGCTATGACAGAAGGCGGGGCGGCATGGTGGTGTAGTGGTTAGCACATCCACCTCACAGCAAGAAGGTCCTGGGTTTGGGTCACAGGCTTGGACGTTTCTGTGTAGAGTTTGCATCATATCCACTTGCTTGCATAGGTTTCCTCAGGGTACTCCGGTTTCTTCCAACAGTCCAAAGACATGCACATTAGGCTAATTAGCTGTTCCAAATTGCCCCAAAGTGTGGATATAAGTGTGAATCGTTGTGTGTTGGCCGTGTGATGGACTGGCAAGCTGTTCAAGGTATACCCCGCCTTCACCCAGTGTTGGCTGGGATAGGCTCTAGCCTCCCCATGACCCTAGTAAGAGTGAGTTAGTAATCAGGCTGTTATGGAATTCAGACAAGACTTTGTTGGGGTCATGTCGTACAGTGTGACAAGAAATAATCTTAAAAGACTGCTGAAGTTGCACAGTATAAAACCGGCTTAAGAAAAGTAATGAAGGTGTTTAGTTCATAAAATGGTACTGTAGAGTTCAGCAGTAGTCGTGATGCAGTGGGTAAATCCACTCGGCTTTTACTGCATACTCGCCCCATTAAAAGTGAGGGACATTAGGTGGAAGTAATGAGGACTCGCAGCATGTAAATACAATGATTTCTGTGTGCAATTGGAAAGCCATTTTGCAGCCTAGCTAAGCGAACTCATGAAGCACTTCAAGCAATGTCGTACGACGCTCGGGTTAGTGTAAAAAAATTATAGACTAAAAGGAGGAATTACAGCATTAGTCTATGTTTGGAAGGAAGGAAGGAAGTTGCTACTATGAAAACCCTCTCATTGCTTTCCCCGGGTGCAGAGAAGAGACTAAGTAAAATATTTCACGCAACAGTTCCATCTTGCCATGAATGCGTAATCGAACTCGCCCTGCGTGATTCTGTTTGGAGCTGAATTCATCAGTCATGCTGAATATCTCATTTACTGGTAAAATCTAATGGCTTCATTCGAATGTGGCTTCGAAATTTGACTAAATGCTCCTCTGTCATTCCCTGTTTGCTGTAATGCTATATGAATTGCTACTTTATTTCCTGTTTTGATGTTGGGGGCTGATTACTTAAGCCATTTTTTCCAGCTGTTTGACTTAATGGATTTTATCCCTTAGACAGCCAAAAAAGCATAAATGCATGGCTATGAAATAAAATGAATAAATAAATAAATAATAAAAAATGAATAAATAAAATAATTTATAAATTATTAATAAATAAATAAATAAATAAAAAGTTTAGTCTTAAAGTTTCATCTATCCTTCTTGGCCAGAATTCAGAGTTGAAGTGTGAGGAGAACATGCTTAAAAATTAATGTCCTCTGCAAACAAATAATATTAAAAATGAATTTTAACTTAAAAAAGTAAAGTTTTTCATGTTTGTTTATCTATTTACTTATTTATTTGTTTGTTAATTTTACTGCATTAGTTCAGGATTATTAACAGGCATACTTTTTTTTTCCCCCTTTTTTTTTATTTATTTATTTTTTTACTTAACACCAATCTGTATATTATCCCACAGTTGTGTAGTGGTTAGCACATCCGCCTCACAGAAAGAAGGTCCTGGGTTTGAGTCCCAGGCTGAGCGAGAGCATTCCTGTGTGGTGCTTGCATGTTCTTTAATGGCTCATTCAAAGTTATAGTACACACTACACATAAACGTAAGAAAGTTTTAGTATAAACCACATTGTAACGTAAATAAACATACATGCAAACACTAGAAAAACAAACCAAAAATAGTTTTTTATGGTTTATTTTTTCCCATTTACAGTGGGACAGTGATGACACCACATTCTCCAAGTGACCACGACAAACTGTCAGTGTCCGTTGATTTGATTTAAGCATTATCCACCTGGGATATTGTCTATTACCCTTTAGAAAGCAGACCATTCACATTCCGCCATTGCTATGTTGCATATTCTGATCTAATTTATAGCTAGTTTATAGTTTTAATTTCGTAACATAAAAGAAAATCCTCATCAGGAATTAAATGGGTTGAGATGATTAGAGAATTTCTGTCTTATGATTTCAAATAAATAAGTTAAAGAAATGTCTGTGTGTGGGTATGGGTGGATGTGGGTGTGCGCTGTATCCTTTTTGGCGATCTGGATGCTTTCCATTCCACAGGGTGAAGAGCAGAAATAGCTTTACTTTAAACTCCCAGGTGAAAGTGGCATGAGTAGCAACTTTTGGACTTCCATCTCCTCCTTCCTGTGCAGGGAGCAGAGAAGAAATAAAACACACACAACACACCTGCAGGGCAGTTTTCTTCTTCTTCTTTTTTTATTTCTTTTATTAGATGTCAAGCTTTGTATAAAGATTCAAGCTACTGGGTATATGCTATGACAGCTATTACAGAGGTTATTTTGTCTGTGAAACAGCCGAAAACAGTCATTATTACTTCAAAAGGTGATTTTTATTTATTTAATTATTTATTTTTACTTGGGGATTCAGTGACACTTTGAGTCATGAACTGCATCTAAATCTGGATCATTTTTTAATATAAGATAAATTCATGATTCATTCTCATCTGCAACACTTTTTTTTTTTTGTCACAGTGATGTATTGTGTTTCTCACCTCCTTTTATTTCCTTTTACCTTTGTACGGTTCAGCAAAAAAAAAGAAGTAGGGCGTCAATATTAATGTATATATTTATTCATAAATCTGTCCTGTTGTATTATTCATTTTGAGAAACAGTATGAATATGAGTGTGTATGCGCAAGCAAGCGACTAAGCAAGCAAGCAAACGAGTGTGTGTATGTATGTGTGTGTGTGTGTTGAAGAGAGAGACTGATTTCTCGGATGTGTGAACCCGCAGAATGGCTAATTAAATTCCAATGCAAATCCAGCAGTATTTCGTGACAGCTTGTGATAAAAACCCTATTGTGTTTAATGATATGCTTTGTGAGTGTGCATGAGTGGAGATGGAATTGGAAGTGGGGGAGTTTCGAGGGAGGCGGAATTCAGACGCAACTCTTGCCTACCTGTGGATGTGCTGCAGGATGTGGCTGAAGGGGCCTATTCAGATCACGGGAATAACAATACTGATGATGATGATCATAATAACAAGGATAATAATAGTGTTAAACCAGCTAATAGAAGTCTCCTACACAGCAATTATTACATTACAAACATTATACCATTTTTGCTTGCTTTGCAGGTCAGGATGTGCCGAGTTGCCTGTGGAGAGGTGTATATGGTGTAGATTTTATTAAAAATGTTTACGACAAACAAAACTAAATGTGAGTGTCTGTGTGTGTGTGTGTGTGTGTGTTGGCACTGTGACGGATTGGTGAGCTGTTCACCCCACCTTCACCCAGAGTCAGCTGAGATAGGCTCCAGCCTCCCCACGACCCTAATAAAATTAGATAGCTCGGCAAACAAATGAATGCATTGCTTTCAGTTATGACAGGTGGTCTAATAAATTTATTAAGTACTGTGTGTGTGTGTGTGTGTGTGTGTGTATAGTGCACCATTTCATATTTTTTCTATAAAGAAGCACTTTCTGGTGTTTTACAGAGTAAAAAAAATAATAATATAGGAGAATAGAGAAATAAAGAAAAGTGTTTTGAATAAAAAGTAATAAAAATTAGAATTTGCATAAAAACATATAATTTTAATTATTCAACCCTCTGCCCTTTCTATGTAAATATGAATGCATTCATAATTAATGAACTGTTTACTTTATTTTCTATAGTATGTGTAATTTCCATCTTGTCATTTCAATTTGTCCTTTAAATTATCAGCAGGATCACATCATATACTATTAGATTAGATTTTTGCTTCATTTCTTCAGTCTCTCATGTTTTGAAATCTGTTCAGCCCCACATTTCATCCTCACGCGTGATGGAAATGGAATGTAATAAAAATAAATTGAGATGAAATGAGATGATCAGAAGCAGCACACAAGCAGCATGCAGCTCCACAACAGGAGCGTAGGATGAATATGTTCGGTCCATATGCTGTGTTTTTACACCACACACACGCGCGTCTCCAAGTGCATATAGCGGCGTGTGCCCGTGCACGCTGATGACCCCTCACTGCGTTGCTGCCAAAGCTCACCAAGAAGGAAGAGCTGAAGGGGAGGGCACCCAGTGGAAACTAAACAAACAGCATGTCAAGGTTAATCACGTCCAGCCCTGTGAAGGCCTTCAGGCCTGTTCCTCGTACCCTCCCCCCCCTTTATACACACACGTGCGCACACACATATACACACATCCTTCAGCCAGAGGGAGTAGGGGGCAGGGAGCAGGTGGTTGGGTGCTTTAGGAGTGAAGAGCTCACAGTAAAATAAGCGGTGTTAAATGAACTCCTACGCAGCCGGATTTGACTGTGCTGAACTCTGTAGGAGTTTATTAAACATTTCTGGTTTTAATACACATCATGTGTTACAGATCTTACCTGAGAAGCTCGATATAAATGTCTTACATCTGTTTAAACTGTAGGTTGGTTTCCACCCTGGGCTCAGTGGTTAGCATGGTCACAGCACAACAAGGTTTTTGGTTCAGACCTTACAGCTGTATGAAGTTTGCCTGTCCTTTCCATGTCAGTGTGGGTTTCCTCTGGGTACTCTGGTTTTCTCCCACAGTGCAAAAACACGTGGACTAGGTCAATTGGGTATTCTAAGTTGCCCATAGGTGTGAATGTGAGCATTACTGGTTGTTCATCTCTATGAAAGCCCTGTGATCGATTGGCAGCCTGCCCAGGATGTTGCCCAAAGTCAGGGATAATGAGGGATAAGCAACATAGATGATGGATGGACAGCTGCTACATTGTACTATGCATAGACACACACACACTGATTTCTTGAAGTGTTCCTGAGCCCATACAGTGATTTCAATAACTGAATCCTGCCTGTTTTTAATGCACTGCCATCAGAGACCCTGAAGATCACAGGCATCCGATGTATTTTCAGGCTTGTCCTGATTCTTTTGATGACACTGTATACTGTTAATGATAAGACTTTTTTTTTTTTTTTCTTTCTTCAGATGGATGAACCTCTTCCCCGATGCTCTGTTGCCATCCAAACAAATTAGTGTTTCTTTTCAGTACCACTCACTTTTCCCAGCCTTTTATTTCCCCATCCCAACTTTGTGATGTGTTCCTGCCATTAAAAATTTACTCACTCATTTGTGAAACCGCTCTTATAAGGGTCGCGGGAAGTCTGGAGCATATCTCAGCCGACACTGCGGAAACCCAAGCATGCACAGGGAGGACATGCAAACTCCACACAGAAAGACTCAAACCCACGGTCTTCTTTCTGTGAGACGTACGTGCTAACCACTACGCCACCGCTCACCCCATTAAACATTTAAATTGAGCTAATATAGTTCATGAAATAAAATGTAAAATGTCTCACGTCCACCATTTGGTATCTTCTTTTGTGAATAAAATACAAATTTTTGAACTTAAATCTGATTTGGACATTCAATCTATAGTCAAAAGTGTGTGGACACCTGACTATCACATTCACACAGTACGTAAAACCAAGCTGCACAAACTCATTCCAGTATCAACCACAATGCCCCATGGTATAGCAATTTTGGAGTGAAGGAACTTTAGTAGCTTACACAGAACCCTGACTCCTACCCTTCTGAACACCTTTGGGATGAACTATAACACTGACTATGTGCCAGGCCTCCTCACCCGACATCAGTGCATGACCTCATTAATGCTCTTGTGGCTGAATGAACACAAATCCCTACCGCTACACACTAAACTCTAGTGGAAATCCTTCACAGAATAGTGCAGGTTATTATAAGAGCAAAGGGAAAGTAAATCTGGAATAGGATGTTTAAGAGGGACATATGGGTGTAAGTGGGTAGGTGGTCGAATATTTTTGGCTGTATCGTATTTCAAGCACAACTAAAGAACTAGAAAAGAGAGAAGACTGCATTTTAAGCTCCCTTTGCAGCTTCACGGAAAGACGCCCAAATCTTTTTGACCTAATCTACTTTTGGATAAACAGTATTGCCAAATTGTAAAGAATATTCTGTATGTTTATGCTGGGAAGAAGGTTCTCACTTTCATTTCCTGCATTATCCACATCAGTCTGTTTCATCACCTTTTTTTTTTTTTCCTCCTATTTTCTCCCCTAATTTTATTCGTATCCAATTCCCACCCATCAAGTATTGCCTTCCCTTCCCTTCGTGCCTATTTACGAATTGCTGCGCGTGTGTATTTGGGGGCAGCCTAACACACCTCTAGGAAAAGCGCTATCCGCCCTCTCATACGAATGAGCACACAGACGCCCATGATTGGCTGCTGATCGCCGTGAGTGACAGGGATGTGAACGTATTCCATCCCTCCCTCTCGTGAGAGCTCAGACAATTAACCCCCATGGACTCCCGGTCACGGATGGCTGTGGCATCAACCCGGATTCGAACGTGCGATCTCCGAATATGTTTCACCACCTGAGGTAAAAGTCGTGCATTTAAAGAATGTTTGTTCTACAACTCGCACTGATCTTTGCAGATGGACACCAAACATAGTTCGAAAGTAGACTAAATAAAATAAATTTTTGGTTAAACAGTATGTTTACATTTTCTTAAAGTAGAGATGTCAAAGTAAGTTATCAGAAGTATAGTCAATTTTTTCTTTGCCTCAGCCTTCCACTCAGATGAAGGCTGCACTGTGCCCTAAAAATGTTGATGAACACAGCTGAGATGTGTTCTTGTTCAGTTATTACTCCATCCTGATTCAACCGAATCTAGGTCATTTGGGCCACGAACGTTGTGTGTATACCGGTAAAACAAAAATCATAATTTTATTGTGTGTCCCCAAAGCCCACATAAGATGGCCCCAATGGCCCAAACATCCTAGGGTGGTAGCCCATGGCCCAGATGTCTGTGACCCAAACGTCTGTGCACTGATTCAACCATGTCTACGCTATGTTTTTTTTTTTTTTACATGTCCAAAGTTCAACCATGTCCTCTGTGTCCATGGGGACTGTACCACATCATTATCAGATTCCACTACATTTCTAGTACATTACACAAGTTCATGTGTCTGAGCTCAGCCTTAGACATAGGGTGACTAGCTTAGGCGTGGACCTTGGGGTAAAGCCGCTGCTCCTCCGCATCGAAAGGAGTAAGTTAAGGTGGTTCGGGTATCTGATTAGAGTGGCTCCTGGTCGCTTCCCTTTTAGAGGCGTTTCAGGTACGTCCAACTGGGAGGATCTCCCAGGAGGAGCTGGAGAGCGTCACTGGAGAGAGGGATGCCTTGGTTTCCTTTTTAGATCTGTTGCCTCCACGACCCAACCTCAGATAAGCAGAAGATGGATGGAAGTTCTTTCGTGACGTAGGTTGACAGTAAACCTCACAACCTCATTGACATTAACTGCTCTCTTGTAAACTGGACCACATCCAGGAGTGAGACTTTTTAACTTAAATGGTCACTTTTAAACAAATTGCTCCTGTCGTGTTACTAGGACATGGAGAACGCGGTACCGCTATAACACAGTGCTTTTAAAATATTGTTAATCTCTCCTTATCCAGAAATATCCACTTGTCTCCATGGCCTGCTGTTTGTATAACAAGGACTCCTTCATAAGCTTTTTACTGAATGCTAACACAGTTCATAAATTCTCGAAGCGTATTACCGACAGTAAATGCATTGTTATAATAATCATTGTCATTCTAAATGAGTCCTCAAATGTAATTTGTTGAATAAAGGCCAGCACTGGATTGAGGAGTTGTTTAGTGCCCCCACCCCCACCCTTCTCTTTCTCTCTTACTCTATCTCTGTTTTTCATGCTTTTCGTTTTTATCAAGAGGAAAATGTAATTACTTTTAGGTTCGAAAAAACAAATGGGGAAAATTGTGAGTGCACTGAAGGCAGATTTCTCTTTTTTTATAATTCTTTCTCTTTTTTTAGCAGAAGATGTGTTCTCTAATTATTTTGGCTCGCTGGCAAAATGTTATTCAGTTATTTAACCTGTATAATCATTCTAACCGCTGTACCCTGCTATTAGAATGATTACACAGGTTCAAAGCAACACTACAATGAGTGCATGGTGGAGAAATCTAAATTTAATTGTGTTATTCAGAAGCAGCATTTTAATAAGTGGGTGTTAATCACATTAATCTCTCTAAAGTTTTATTTCAAACAATATGGACAATTTTAAATTGTCCCTTTTGCCTTTTGAATGGGGAAAAAAACTTTTGCAAAAGATTGGTACATCACAAAATACATGTTTACAGCTTATGTAATGCTATTATTATGTTTTTTGCATTTGGCATATGCCCTTATCCACTTATCATAACTAACTTATATTTATTATGCTAAGGGCCTTGCTCAAGGGCCCAAGGGATTGAACCATCAACCTCTGGATCAGTAACTCAGAGCCTTAACCACTGAGCCACCACTGTTTTTACACACATTCAATATTTGATGGCATGCTTTAAGTAAAAATCATGCTTGTTGAAAAAAGCGTTTTAGTATTGCACATATTGTGCACATAAACACAAGTAAAACAAAAACTAAAATGAAATTTTTTTTATTGTTTATTCTTCCATTTTATAAGGTGATAATAATGGTGCTGCCTGCTCCAAGAGACCGTGAGAACCCGTGAGTGTCAGCTGTTTTGATTCTTCTCAAATTAATGCATTATAATTCCTAGATAGTGGACCAATCAGATGTACTGTACACTAGCAGTATTGTGGTTTTTTTAAGCAAACCATCAACAGCAATATGTTTTATTAATACATTTTTTACTATTA
>JBCNYH010000026.1:24805433-24832051 GCA_039654325.1 Tandanus tandanus
TATATATATGATAATTTCAAAATCAAATGCTTGTCTTCCACAGGTTATGAACTCACTTTTAGTCTGATTTGTGCTGTATAGGAGTGACGAGATAGCGTAAACTTCATACAAGTCTCAGATATCCACCTCATCCAACAACCCCACCCCCTTGGACATTTATTTATTTAATTGTGTTTTATGATTTGAACATTATAATTGAGGTCCTTCACCTAGTGCACCTATGTTAAAAAAAGGAGGAGGAGGAGGAAGACGGGAAGGGGGCTCTACACAAATTTAATTAAAACCTGTATTATCTTCTTTCATTGAGGAAATTGAATTATGTTTGAAGTGAGGGAGATTGCAAGCTGACAACATAGTTTTCTTTATTAACTCAGCTCCTCGGTATTTTATTCCCATCCTACACCTCTAGAACGTCTCCTTTTTATCTCTTTAGCTGAATGGATTTAAAAAAAAAATTTTTTTTACTCCACATTAATATAAGAGAAACAATATTTTCGATGCAAAGATGATAATGAAAACGATGTATGATGATGATGATGATGGCGACCTGGTGGTTAGCACATCTACATCAGAGCAAGAAGGTTGCAGGTTTGAGTCCTGGGCTCGGCGAGGATGTTTCTGTGTGGAGTTTGCATGTTCTCCTTATGCTTGCATTGGTTTCCTCTGGGTACTTCCTACAGTCCAATGACATGCACATTATGCTAATTGGCTGTTCCTGATTTTCTAGATGTGAGTGTGTGCGTGTGCGTGTGTGTGTGTGTGTGTGTGTGTTAGCCCTGAGATGGACTGGCGAGCTGTTCAGGGTGCCTTCACCCAAAAGTCAGCTGAGATAGTCTCAAGTGAACCAGCTGCCCTAATAGAATTAAGTGGCTCAGCAAATGAATGCATGATGTACTTAATATAATAATAATAATAATAATAATAATAATAATAATAATAAATTCTATATAATATTTCTATATTAATGGTGATGTTAATGCTAATAATGTTTGATGCTAATCACACACATACTCATGCTTATCATTTTATATTAATAGAAAGCACAGCTCTGCTTCCTCTGCAGTGACGTATAGTTTTACAAATTTGGATTTCAGCATCTTCCTCAGGGATTCCCAGAAATCCCACATAATCCCTTCTCTGGAGTAGCCCAGACCTGCCAGTGATATCGAGCTGTGGTGAGTAATTCCCTTACCATCAGCACTCTTCCTGGACTGGTTTGGACTACAGTGACTGGAAGAACCTCTGATATTCTGTAAGTCTTTCCTTTGCTTGAATAAGAGCTTCTTCCCAGTGTAGAGATGGGGAACAGGGGAAGATCTCATCCAGCTGGCCAGCCCTACTGACGCAAAGAGCCTGGGATAAGCCTGATTCATGCTAATCCTTCACACACATCGCTCTTAGCTGACGATCCCTGTGCTCTCTGTGGCCCTTATCAATCCCACACTGCTGTAGTATTACCTGGTGTGGGCTCAGCCTGACGGGCTTCTCATCCAAAGCCTTCCGAGGATGGTTGATTGCCAAAGCTTGTGTGCAAGGTAGGAAAGTGAACACAGGGTTGCCTCATTTCAGTTTTTCAGGAGTAGCCATTAAATCACACTAGTTCATGGAAGTGTACTGGATTTCCTCTAAGTTCTCTAGTTTTGTCTTGTCCGTGTTGCAGTCCTGCCCATCTTTACACATTACGCATCGGAACTTAGCATTTCAGCATTATAAATGCAAAAATGAGCGGCACAGTGGCGTAGTAGTTAGCACTTCTGCCTCACAGCAAGAAGGTCCTGGGTTCGAGTCCCGGACTCAGCTTGGAGGTTTCTAATGAAGTTTGTATGTTTTCCTCATGCTCATGTGGGTTTCCTCCAGGTACTCCAGTTTCCTCCCACAGTCCAAAGACATGCACATCAAGCTAATTGGCTGTGCCAAATTCTCCCTAGGTGTGAATGTAATTGTAAACGGTTGTGTGGGTGTTCACTCTATAACCATCTGGCATGCTATCCAGGGTGTACCCTGCTTTTGCCCAGAATTGAGTGGGAAGGGCTCCAGCCTGCCTCTTATAAAGCATAGGGCGATTCGGAAAAATAAAAATGATATGAAAATATGCAGAAGTAGTTGTCGTTTTTCCCCAAAAGAACAAGCCCCACCACCTTCCTACATGTTACAGAGGTATCGTCTCCTCACGAGTTTCTTGCGTGATTTTCTCATGAACTGAATACTGTACGGTTAATATCAGTTAATTATATTTTTTAAGGATGCCACCAGAAAGACTTATTAAAAAAAAGAAATAGTCAAAAATGATGTATGAGCATAATTCCAGCCCTAAATCTAAACTTTACCTTCGTAACTTTTTGTCTGACTCGAGTTGTGCGAGTTATTACTAATTTGCCAGCATAAGACTGTTTGAAATTGTTTATACCCGTCAACAGTCGCACTTTGAAGAAGGATGAAGGTACCAAAGTGGTTTCATAGCCACACTTGAAGTGGTGCGCTCTCCAAATCTCATCTGAGGCGTGCTGCATGAAATTTTTCAGAGGAGAGAACTGAATATGCATATGACTACACCATTTTTCACACAAAAAACCCAAGATAAAGGAAGTGAAAAGAGAAAAGAAGTCATTCATGTTCTAATGTTAAAGAACGGGCAATTATACTGCTAATGGGATATGCTAATGATGTAGTCTGTCAGCAGTGCATCCCCGTTTGACAAATATTCAAACCTAAAAATGTGCAACCCTCATATTCAGACGTTCGAGATGCACTTGGGGAGGATACTCTAATGACCAGGAGCATTAGTATGTGTAATTAGTGCAGCAACAGCACATCAGTTCTATATAAAAAACTAAACATACATATTCATAGACCCATAGTCCATTTCGCTGATTGGTCAAACATCTGCAGTACCAGCAACTAAATATTAATTGGGCAATCTGTTAATTTACTCACTCACTCACTGAAACGCTTAAATCTCACTACTAGGATTACGGGGAGGCTGCGCCTATTTCAGGAAATCCACCAAGCATGGCAAGAACATGCAAGCTCCACACATAAACGCCCGAGCCCAGGACACGAATCCAGGACCTTGGTGTGAGGCGGACTGCTAACCACTACTCCACCATGCCGCCCATCTGACAATTTAATGCTGGTAAATATATTTGGTGACTTAGCATTACACACAGAAGAGGCATGTGATCTGAATGGTTGTTGGATACCTTACGGAAGACAGATGCTAGTTTTGTCCAGACGTGGATTTCTCCCCCTGTAAGATCTTAAGGAGAGAGAAAAGAATGATGGAAAAATTGTTGGAGGTGAACAGAGGAGAGCTAATGGATCAAAATTACCCCTGTCAGAAAGTTTTGACGAGCGCTGATGAAATTGCTTTTTCTCCCCCACCCCCCATCTCCAACACCCCCCACCCCCACCCCCTCCCCCATACACCCCTTCCACCCCTCCTTCCACCCATCTCAATATAAGACATGGAAAGAGAAATACATCTGTAACACGGCCATTGTCATTGCCTCACAATTTACACCCTTTCCCTCTCGACGCCCGTTCCTGTGCTTGATGGCGTGATAAATTAATCTTTTTCCATGTCACTGCATCGATTATTTTAAGAGAATACATTAAGAGACGTTTTTTCTTTTTTGTTTCTGAATAAACATTGTCCTTTTATTTTTTCCAATCTCCTTTTCAGTCACCATGACAAATCATATTCTCTGGAGAGAATGAAGGAAAAAAGACAAGGGGGGAAGGAAAAAATGAGATGAAAGCGATAAATGGATGGATAGGTAGATAGATGGATGGATGGATGCATGAAGAGGGGGTGGGCATTTTGGAAAGCTGTTGCGCTAGCCGGATCAGTCAAAGTGCATCCTTTGATGGAGTGCTATGTCCGAGCTGCTGCTTCTCACTGCACACTGGTAATGATAGTTGTGGTTGTTGTTTAAAAAATATGTGACCTTCACGTTAATCGCGTTAGACACTGGAGGCCATGTGCTTAATAATCAGTCACTCAGCACTCAACAGCATGGAAAGATCACCCAACGCAAAAAATGTGAGGGGCAACCTGGAGAGCACACTGCTGCTCGTGAGGGTGGAATTAAATATGGCACTTTTCCATTTCATGGCTTTCACACAAGATCCTTTAATACATACTGTTTCATGGAGTGGAAACACTGAATAACGTATTGGAAAGGTGCCTACTAGGATTTGTTTAGTGCTTCAGATATCAATATATGGAATTCAACCCAAAATGGACTTTTTTAAACCACTGTGCCTCAAAAAACTCACAGGTCCTCAACCTTAGCTACATCCCTCACAGTGGCAGCACGGTGGCGGCACGGTGGGGTAGTGGTTAGCACGTCCGCAAGAAAAGTCCCTGGCTTGGTGTGAATGCTTGCACGGGTTTTTTCTTAGTACTCCAGTTTCCTCCCCTCACTCTGAACACATGCACATTAGGCTAAGTGGCTGTCCCAAATTGCCCCTAGGTGTGAGTGTGAATGGTTGTGTATGTGTATGTGTATGTGTTGTGGATGGATTAGCGAGCTGTCTTTGTGTGCCCAGCTTTCGCCCTGAGTCGGCTGAGATAGGCACCAGCCTCCCCGGGACCCTGGTAGGATTAAATGGTTATTCATTCTATAGCAACAACTCATTCACATGGATTTGTAAAATGGACACTACACAATCTAAAGCTACTAATAAAAATAATAATGAATCAATAAATAATGGGCGACAGGGTGGCAAAGTGGTTAGCACGTCCCCTCACAGCAAGAAGGTCCTGGGTTTGAGTCCCGGGCTAAACAAGGACATTTCTTGGTGAAGTTTGCATGTTCTCCCCATGCTTGCATTGGTTTACTGTGGGCACTCCGGTTTCCTCCCACAATCCAAAGACATGCACATGAGGCTAACTTGACATTTGAAAGTGCCTCAAGGATAAGTGTGAATGGTTGTGTGTGTGTTGCCCAGCAATGGGCTGGTGAGTTGTACAGGGTGTACCCCACCTTCATCCAGTCGGCTGAGATGGGCTCCAGTCTTTTTGCATTCCTAGTAGGATTAAGCAGCTTGGCAATTGAATGAATAATTTTTAGAATGAGTCTCCAGTTTCAGTGAAACATAATGTACAGACAGATAAAGGGAAATAATCCATTCAGATCCTGATCCTATATTTCTTACCTGAAACACAAAGCCTGTCATGAAAGCTCTGCAGATCCATGAACTGTAACAAAGAAGGGCTGAAGGAAGAGTGAGAAGAAAATTGAGAGGCAGAGGGGGAAAAAATAGGAAGAAAAAGAGGCCAGGCAGGTGAGACCTGGATGTGAATGCGAATGTGTATGTGTTCAGGGTTCAAAAGGCCTGCCCTCCTAGTGGACCTCGTCTCCCAGCGAGCAGCAGCGGTGCATCACTTACTCCTGCCCACTGAGACTCTCTTCTTATAAAAGACTTACTTTTAAGGACGAAAGTGGGGAGATCAATCTTCTTTACAGGGGTTATAAAACTGAAACGCTGCATTAAAGGTCCGCTGATACCCACAGAACGGTATACACTTTGCACTTTTTTTTTTTTTCCCTGCCGCTTAGAGCATAACCTTTTCTAATTCATTGGGAACCCCATAGGGGCCTAGGGCTTTTTTCCCCCCACAAATGACAACATATGGTGACTTGGAGTTTCTTTAGTAACCTTGAGAGTCAGGGTCACCCCTGGTTTATTGACTGTAAGGAAAATGCATGGGTCTGTGTATACACTTACCGGCCATTTTATCTTGGAACACTGGTAGGCCTGTGCGTAAAGCTCTGCGGGTGGGATGTCCCAGGATGGTAGTACTCCTCCGTGAGACATCATTAGAGAATGTGTAGGTCATGTGACACACTGGTAGAACATCATGACAAAGAGACAAAGGGACAGGGATACATGGAGGCCAGCCCCTGGTACAGCTTCGCATGGGACATCCCATAATAATCCAATTATGTTGCAGCAACACAATGTATAAAATCGGTAAAGAGCTTCGATTAGTGTTCATATCAAACATCTTGGATAACAAATGTGATCTCAGTGACTTGCGGCAAGGTTGTTGGTACTGTAGCATGAAGAACCAATGTTGCCGACAGATAAAGGTTAATTTATTATCAACATTAAAAACAGATACACACAGTGCCTTCTACCAGCATTTCATCAGAAGCAGTACCACCGGTAATCATGGGGGGTAGTGTAGCTACAGATTGTAAGAAGTTATAAGCATCTATCAAGAAGTTCTGGGTTCGAGTCTTGGGCTTGGCTAGGGCATTTCTGTGTGGAGTTTGCATGTTCTCCACATGCTTGCATGGGTTTCCTCTAGGTACTCCGGTTTCCTCCTACAGTCAAATGCATATTTGGCTAATCGCCTGTTCCAAATTGCGCCTAGGTGTGAATGGTTGTGTGTGTTGGCCCTGCAATGGATCGGCAAGCTATCCAGGGTGTACCCTGTCTTAGCCCGGAGATTGCTGAGATAGGCTCCAGCCTTCCTGCAACCCTAGAGGAATATGTTTTGGAAAATTAATGAATGAATTAGGGGGCAGTGGTGGCCTGGTGATATGGTGCTGGCTTACTGATCTGAAGGTCGGGGGTTAAAGCCCCACTATCACCGAGTTGTCACTACTGTCCCCCCAGTGCAGCTAACTGGGTTATCAAAGGCCAGCCATGTCTCTCACTGTCTGTGGTGAGAGGCATGTAAAAGAACCATTGCTGTCGTTCGTAAAGAGTAGGCCATTGGGTTGTCGTCAGCGTGTTTCTGCCCTGCGATGGCCTGGCGAGCTGTCCAGAGTGTACTCTGCCCTCGCCCAGAGTCGGATGAGATGTGCGCCAGCCTCCTCGCGACCCTAATTAGGATTAAGCAGTTCAAAAAATGAATGAATGAATGAATGAATTACAATATCCTTCAGTCACCATTTTTGTGCCTCGTAGCCTCTGAACTGCCCTCTAGTGGATGCACTGCTTGACATCAATGCCATGGTAAATAACATACACAAGTAGGTGGATGGTCTTGTTCTGGGGCCTGAATGAGCCGTTAGTCATACAGTTGAATTGTGGTGAGCAGAAAAGCATCTTAACAACTCAAAGACTGCAACAGGTTCCATTCAGGAAAGGACATGAATCTGAAGTGGGAGTGGGGATGGGATGGGTTCACCAAAATTAGACAATAAACTCAACAAAACCTGTTGCCTGCTCACCAATTTCTGTAATTCCCCTCAGATTTCCTAATAAGTGTATCTTTTATTTCATTGTTTTTATTATTATTTTTCCCTGACAGTACAAACAGCAGTTCTATTATCCCACTGTTATAACCGTACATTACTCTTACACACTCTAAGCACTCCCTGTGTAGCGAGCTCTATTTAAATACAAATGGAGCATTCTTAAAAAGCAATTGTCCACGAAGCGCAGGCATCGCTTTAGTATTTCACAGTCGGCCTCACATGTGCAAAGCGTGCGCGGAGAATTATTGGCACCTACTCCCTGTTTCCAAGGTTACAGGTTATTATTGGTTCGAGAGGCTGCGCTATGGGCGTGGAGAAGCCGGGGATGGGATGCAGGAGTGGATGAGAATCAGATGAGGCCAGATGGTGCAAGAGACGGCTCGAATTGAGGTACCTGTTGAGTTTCGCGTCTGCAAAACTTGAATATCTTTCTTACGCCAATGCTGATGTATGGAGGGGACGAAATTTATATAGCAGTCATTCTTCATCGCCGTCAACTAGTATTGTGGGGATTTTTTTCCCTTGCTTTCCTTGCTTAATCTCACCTGATTTACCAAGGAGTTGACAATGAGGCAATGAGATGAAGTGCTCTAGAGCGAGGAAAACACCCAGACACACGTAGCATCCCACAGGGCTGAGAACCACTACACCGTAGATGAGTGCTATGAAAAAAACCTGATCTGTTTCAGTGATGAAAACATATGGATTGCCAATGACTGCTCTCGAGAGGCTAACCGCTTTTATTTAGAATATATTTCACATGTGATTTCTCTCCAAATGCGCCTATTATATCTCCAAGACAGTTCTGGTTATGCTCCAGGAAATGCATAAATAAATAAATTAATGGTGAGGGGTGTAAAATGGAGCGTTCTTTTGGTGCGGCGACACTTTTCAAAGAGCTCCATGGATGTTATTATCCTTATGACATTTTTAGATACATCCTTGAATGGAGGATGAAATCTGCTCTAATGTCATTCCTTTGAGCCATAAAGGCTCCTTTGTTCCTGTGGGTCTTCCAGAGATATCTGATAGCAAGCTTCTTTGAGTTGTTTGTGTGGCGGGGAAGCAATTTAGCAGGTTCATTAAATCCTCAAAACAATATGAGACAAGATGGCAAAGATTACACTGGGAATTTTTATCCTTTATTTTAGGATTTGAGCCCAAAGTACAGTAGAAACCTCCCACTGAGGAGAAATTGAAGTATCTCCCCTTTTATTCGGCTGACACCGCAGGGAGGCCCACAAGTAGCCACAAATCCTTTAGCCATGCCACTTCCTCCTCTGAAGGGTTTCAAGGAAAAGAAAAGAAGAAGGGAGGGGGGGACGTTGTGAAGATGAAACCTCCTGCAAAGAAGCAATTAACAGCATATTCCTGTCAAACTCTTCCAATCTCACCTGCCTTTCCCATCCATTAACCCCCCCCACCCACCCACCCCACCTCCATGCCACATACCTATTTACTGCTTCAATCTACTTCAGCAAGGCCACAGTGGGGAAATGATTCACACCTCATTAGGGCAGCATGACACCACAGAAGTCCTCGTATTGGACATTGCATCTAATCATCTGTAAAAGCAAATATCGTTTTTCCAACTCGTCAAAACTTTGTTTCCTTCATGATGTGAAATATTTCAGACTTGCAAATTTGGAACAACTTGTTCAACTTTTTTTCATTTTGACATCGAAATCCAAACTTGTTTTAAATTCATACAAATTTCTCGTTTCATCCATCTGTCCATCCATCCATTCATATATACATCCATTCATCGATCCGTTCATGAATCTGTCCATCCATGCATTCATCTATCCATCCATCCTTCTAGCTATCCATTTATCTATCCATCCATGCAGCCGTCATCCAACCATTCATCTATCCATCTATTTATCTATCAATCCACCTATTTACCCATCTGTCCATCCATCAATTTATATATCTATTGACTCATCCATCTGTTCATCCATTCCTATATACATCCATTAATCTGTCCATCCATGCATTCATCTATCCATCCATCCATCAATCTCTCCATCCATCCGTCCATTTATCTATCCATCCATGCAGCCATCTTCCAACCATTCATGTATCCATCCACTTATCTACCCATCTGTCCCTCTATCCACTCATTTATCCATCCATCCATCCATTTATCTATCCATCCTTACAGCCATCTTCCAACCATTCATCCATGCAGCCATCTTACAACCATTCATCTATCTATCCATCCATCCATCCATGCAGCCTTCTTCCAAACATCCATCTATCCATCCATCCATTCCATTTATCTATCCATCCATGTAGCCATCATCTATCCATCTGTCTATCAATCCATCCATCCATCCATCCATGCAGCCATCCAGCTATCCATTTACTCATCCATCTGTCTATCCATCCATCCATCCATGCAGCCATCCAGCAATCCAGCCATTCATTTATCTAATTGTCCATCCAATATCTCTACCACTTATCTGAGTCATGGAGCCAATCTGACAAAACTTTTGATGAGAGGTGAGCTGCACCCTGGGCAGGTTACCAATCTATCACAATGCTAACAGAGAGATGAACTACTATTCCCACTCACACTCACTCAAATGGCCAATTTAAAGTAGCAGAAACAACTGAATCTGTTCATCTCCAAAACGGCAGTTTTTGTGGGGTGCTCCTGGTATGCAGCAGTAAATATCTACCAAAGGTGATCCAAGGAAGGACAACCAGTGATGTGGCAAGAGTGTCACGGGTGCTCACGACTCACTGATGGATGTGGGGAGCGAAAGCTAGTACGTCTGAGGCAATTCCACAGAAGAGCCACTGTAGCACAAACTACTGAACCTGTTAATGTTGGATATGATAGAAAGGAGTCAGAACACACAGTGCATTGCGGCTTGATATGTATGGGGCTACCTGGACACAGACCAGTAAGGTAGTGTTAAAGTTATTGCTGCGGTGTCGTTGTGTCATTGGTGTGTAGAATGCAGTATTAAGGATATTAACAACAAGTGCTCGCTCTCTCTCTCTCTCTCTCTCTCTCTCTCTCTCTCTCTCTCTCTCTCTCCCTCTCTCTCTCTCTCTCTTGTCTCTTAACTGAATGTCCATGCCTGCTTTCAATCTTGTACTTTCTCGCTGATTCCTGCTTCTAATTATACAAATAACACCAAGAAGACATGCTAGGTATTACACCCTGTTTTTTCACACCGTAAATAGGTGTGAATAAAAGTATGAAGTCAAGTTTTTTTTTTTTCCTTGAATCCTCACTTTTTCCCTTGCGCCTCAAGAGACACAGAGAGGGAGAAGGAGGAGGACTCTGTTCAAATTGGCTATGGGGAAAGAGGTGGAAAACAATTATGTGAGCAAGTTGGTTGTGGAGATGAGGCTATTGCTGCTGCTGTAATGAAGAGGGGAGGTGACACATGGGCTTTGTCCCACTCTGGTATTGTTTGAATGTGGGGAAATGACTCCACCATATTGTCAGGGCCTAAAATGAATTGCCAATTATATCCGATGGCATCTCGCTGGTGCTTAGGTAACATTTAAAGTGATGGATAGAGACAGGGAGGATATTTAGTAGATGTTCTTTTTCGTTCTGAAATGCAGAAAATTCCCTTTGCAGCGTGGCATGGATCTCACGGGTGGGAGGATGATGAATTTATGAATTTTTGGCAAGAAACATGTGCCTCTGGTTTTTTTTTTTAACCCAGAAAGGACATTTTATCTTGCAGCTGAAGACATCCCTTACAGCATGGACTGACAATTTAGTAGATTTTTATTAATTATTATTTCTCCTCTCATCACTCACTCAACTGCTAAACTGCTTACTCCTATTAGGGTCACGGGGAGGCTGGGGCCTAGCTCAGCCGTCACTGGGCGAAGGCATGGTACACCCTAAATGGACCGCCAGACCATTGCAGGGCCAACACACACAACCATTCACACTCCGGGTCAATTTGGAACAGCCAGTTAGTCTAATGTGCATGTTTTTGGAATGTAAGAGGAAACCGGAGTACCCGAAGGAAACTCACGCAAGCACGGGGGGAACGAGCAAACTCCACACAGAAACACCTGACCTTCATGAGGTGGACGTGCTTACTGCTACACCACTATGCCGCCTCATTATTTTAAAAATAAATAATTAATAAAAATTTCGATTTAGCTGGCAAAGTTCAATTTGAAATTTTGTATGGTATTTTTAAAACAAAAACATTCTTACAAAGCAGCTTTGGAGAGACCTTGAGAAAAATCTGACTCAAAAGGGAACCCAAAATCTCTAGGTACACTTGTGGAAAGTAATTTTTTTAGTAGTGTATAGACGACCACCTCTTTTAAAATCAATAGGAGCATTGCATTAAGCTCTGAGTGCATAAGGTCCTTCTCTGTGACATCACATCCTGTGGAGGTCACGTTACACTCTGGCAGGACTCTGTGACAGACAGATGAAGGGACAGATGGACAAAGATACAGAGGGACGTGGAGTCTAGCCTCTGGTAGAGCATTTCTAAATGGATGGCACATTACATGGACATCCCACTAATAGGGATTAAAAAATGGCTCACTGAAAAAGATTTGTTGTTGCTGGCGACTAAATAAAAAATAGAGCGGCACTTCGGCTCCATAGAAAGAAGGTCTTGGGCTCAAGTCCCAGTCTAAAGCATTTCTGTGTGGAATGTTTTTCCTGTGCTTGCATGGGTTTCCTCCAGGTGTTCCAGTTTCCTCCCACAGTCCAAGAACATGCACATTAGGTTAACTGGCTGTTCCACATTGCCCCCAGGTATGAGTGTGAACATGAATGTGTGTGTTGGCCCTGCAATGGTTTGGCGAGCTGTTTAGGGTGTACCTGCCTTCCCCCTCGAGTCACATTCGGTTAATGGGCTACTCTAAACTGGCCGTAGATGTGAATATGAGTGTGAACGTTTAATTGTCTTTGTGTTAGCCCAGCAATATGTTGGTATCCTTCCTAAAATCAACTGAAATTGGCTCCAGTATTCCCTGAAACGGATAAGCGGAATTGATAATGGCATGGAATATCAAGTATATCAGGACTGTAGCCTGATCTGTTCTTCTTTCGCCTAGATGGAGAGCCAGAGCTGGACGGGGGAAGAAGGAACATGGCCCGAATCAGTGTTCACAGGAGAGAAAAAGAATCCGAATAAAAAGTCTGAATAAAAAAGAGCCCAGCTAAATTAGTTCTAGCAGTCATGTTACATCCGAGCACCATCATGTTACATATATATATATATATATATATATATATATACCCGACATCACTGGGCTGGATGTCAGATCCTGTCTCTCCCAATACAGAAGCGTATTGAACTACTCATTTTATTATTCATCGCCTCCCTCTGAATCATGATTACCACACTTTGCTGAATTTGGGTTAGGTCCAAAATGTCTGGGAAGAACTTCATATGCTTTTTGTAGTCCTTAGAAGGGGGAAAAAAACAGTCTTGTGAGATTGGATGTGATGTCAAACTCCACGTACTGTACATGAATATGTGAAGTGTATTATATTCTTTCATTATTCCTTGACGGATTACTCACTCACTAGCTGTGCACATCATTTAAATTTAGTGTGGATAAGAGTTTGGTTCACGAACGTGAGCACCCTGAGGAGGTGTGTTTGTAAGCGCTGATTCATCTGAATGACTAATCATCAAAACCAAACGAACCCTTTTTCAAGCTGCAGTGAGTCACTTGTACCTGAACAATATTACAAAACTGCATAAAAGAAAATCTCTCACAGTCTTCTGATGCCATTTATATTATTCTAAGGAGTGAAGAGGTGAGGAGAGGGCTTTTGACTTTCAAACTTGTGGCATGGCAGAAGGTACACATGATTCGGGATCCAGGAAATTTTTTGAGGATTCTTTAACGCTGTGAGATAGGAGGATTTTTTGAAAAAGTGGTATTACAACAGGCCCAGCAGGGGGTGCTGTGGACTTTCTGGGGTTTTTTTGGCTTGGCGGGAGATTGCGCTCTACAAGTGCTCTTTGTTTCAATGCTGCCGTTGATATTTTTAACAACAAAATCCTGGGCTAACTTAATAGAGTTACTGCAATCGAGTTACTTAATAATTTTTGACTGTTTTATACTAACAATTTGTAGATATCTTCACAAAGCTAGGTGGTTAGCAAAGTGAGGAATAAAGCATAAGGCGGGATCTTAGCCCTGCTGTAGCCTGGCAACCTCCTCAGGGTGTACCCCACCTCTTGCCTGAAGTTCCAGCTTCCACACAACCTTGAAAAATAAGTCATATACTGTTAATTGTGGAAGGCTGGATGGATGGATGGATGGGTGGGTGGATCGTGGATCCTAAGGAGAGGATAGGTGAGGGTTTTTGACTTTCAAACAGAGAGAAAGAGAGAGAGAGAGAGAGAGAGAGAGAGAGAGAGAGAGAGAGAGAGAGAGAGAGAGAGAATGGCCCAGCAGAGGGTCCAGTGTCCATCCTCTGCTTTGTGGCATGCTGATCTGGCCATAACTCTGTTGATGGACATGATCAGAGCACAAGCCCAGTTCCAAGGCCTTGAGGCATGGCAGAAGGTGAGCCACCTCAGGCACATCTGGCACAGGTGGTAATGTGTGTGTGTGTGTGTGTGTGTGTGTGTATAGTGTAGGTGTGTGTCAAAAGGACATGAGCGCTGAGTGACAGGTCTCATCAGGGACAGCTTAATGACACCCCCGACCACCAATTAAGGCTCATCAAGGTCCCCGATTGAATGTCGCTAATAAATAATGCATGGCCTCAGTAATTCCACATAATCTTGATATTAGAGAGTCAAAGGTGTATGCATTATTAATGGGGCCAAATTGGACTTTAATAACTGTTCCGCCTAACCCAACTTGGTGGAGGAATTCACTTATGTTAATAGAGCCTTATTATTAATGGGGTAACTTTTTCCCCCAAAATGTTAACTGACTAAAGTGCTCCAGAGGCAATCCCCAAGATTGACGACCCCTGCGTACGTGAGAAGGGAGCACGCTTATTTATTTATCCGTCTACCTGTGGTGCATTGGCCTAGATCATTAGATCAATAATTTTCTCATCAAGTCATTAGCCGCGATCCGAGAACCACAATTAGCCACAGTGTGCATGCGGAGGACAGTGCATCATTAGCCGTATAATGACATGAGATAGACTGTTCCGTTTTAAACAAACACGGACAGGCCAATAGAGATGATCGAAGGATCTGTATAGAATGTTGTTGTCGTATAATTATTACTCGCAGGTTGAAATTAGCGCTTGAGTGGCATACCGGATAAGAGAGAACATTATTCAAACATTCACCAAGTAAATCATAACATCCCAATAATTAATCTTCCAAGTTTGTGTGCGGACTTTCATGAAATTTCTATCAGAGGCGGGGCTTTGGACAAGAAAGACTCCAGTAAATTTTGGAGGTGATCTGGATCAAATTCGGGATCCAGGAATTTATTCTTTAACATTGTTTGATAGGATGATTTTTTATTTTTTTTTGTTAAGTGTGGTATTACAGCTTGCCCAGCAGGGGTTCTGTGAACTTTCTGTTCTTTGGCATGGCGAAGGTTTGCACTCCCTGAGTGCTCTTGTTTTGATTCTGTGATCGCCACAGTCAATCATTAAAATGTTAGGCTAACCCAAAAGTGCTACTGCAATCAGATTAACTAAGGATTTTGAATTGGGAGAAGAAACTACACTAAAAATTTCTTGGCATCTTCACAAAGCTAGGTAGTCAGCAATGTGAGAATTAAATGTTATGTTAAATCACCAACGGGATGGTGTCTGATGCCCTGCAATAGATTGACGACCTTTTCAGGTTGTACACCGCCTCTCGCCTGAAATCAGCTTGAATTGGCTCTAGCTTCCACACAACCCAGTCAAATAAACAGTATTCTGTCCAAATTGGATGGATGGATGGAGTAATGTAGCCCTACCCTGATATTGATTATTTTTTAGCATTATGCTGTTTTAGGTGTTGCATTCCTCCTGCACAAAATATAACAATAATTTGCATATATCCACATGCTAATATCTCTATATTTGAAATAGGCACTACGGTTTCGCACTTTATTAGCCATTTTTAAATTGTTAGCACAGTCTTTTACAGTTCAGTAAACTGTGAATGAATTATTCTAATGCTTTTTTATAGCCTACTGGCCTTTGCTACAAGCCATTAAATGCGTAAAACAATATGGTTTGCATTTATTTACTATGTTGCTCTGCTATGTGAACGTTTTTATTAAACACTGCGCTGAACTTTAGCAGACTAAGATAAATGCTCAAGTGATTTGGTTTTCCCCAAAGCAGCATACGATCATTGTATCTGGTCAAAGAAATGCTCACTGTACCATGCTATAGTGATGTATAAGACAGTCGGCACGTCAGGCTGAGTTAGTTACTGCAAACTCAGCCTTGATGGCATTATTGAAACTACATATCAAACATTGGTGCTGCTGGGAGAAAATATAGGCCTGGATCCAAAACCTGATATATTTCGTTTCACTTTAGTATTCAGCCCTTGGTGCACGGAGTAAGTTGTTAATATTTTTTTTCTCCGTCATTTGCATACGTCAATGATGCATCTGAAGCGCCGTTCCGTTCCAGTTTTCTGTTAATAAATCTGGCAGAAATGCTGAGATGTTCATGGAGCTGGCACCCACACATGGATCACAGCCTGAGACGCTATCCCAGTAGAGCTAAATAAAAATATTTTGTATGGGTTGATGGAAAGGTGGCGGAGTTGCATATCGCGTCTGCGTTTGAACTCCTTCCTAGGTATTCTAGGTTCCCGTGTCATCGGGGAGAGGCTCAGAGCCAATTAGAGATTCTGATATTTGGTGCCCTTATTCATATACAGTGGAGAGGCAGTAAAAGAATGTTCCTTTATTATATTCGTGTAGCATAGAGTCTGGGTAATTGGACATCTCAAACTGTTTTGCACAGTTTCTGACTCATATTGACCACGTGCCGTACGTTTTTATTTAGACATAATGACATCTGCATTGAGCTACTGTCACTGTGTCTTTGGAAATATACTTCTGATAATGGAGATTCATATTTACCTCTATATAGTCCACTAAATCTAATAATACTTAGAGTAATTACATGGTATTCATTCATTTTGTTTAATTTTCTGAGCCACCATGTCCCTTATAAAGGTAGTGGGGAGACTGGAGCCCATACCAAGCAGAGAATATCCTGGTTTCCGTAGTGTAAAGCACTACGAACTAGGAGTTCAACTCTGCTTGGATGGGATGCTGATCCATTGCAGGTTACCTTGGCAGGATTTTTACCGGTAATCATTTATACTACTGGGTGGACAGGGGCACACTTGTGGTTGAGACTTTGCCCAGGGGTCTGAGCAAGGTATGCCATTTTAGTAGCCTATTAATGGCTATGCACCTGTAGCACATGTGGAGCAGTGGTGGCTTAGTGGTTAAGGCTCTAAGTTACAGATCAAAAGGTTGGGTTTCAAGCCCCAGTACCACCAAGCTGTTGGGCCCTTGAGCAAGGCCCTTGACACTTAACTGCTCAGTTGTATAAATGGGACAAAAATGTAAGTCTTTCTGGCTAAGGGCGTCTCCGAAATGCTGTAAATGTAGCACATGTAACTTAATTCTGAATACGGCATTAACAATGTGCATCCCTGCTGGTAAGGCAAATAAATAATTAGAAAAAATCTTACCATCATTATCACGCTTCATTAAAATGTTTGCGGATGTTTTGTTTTCAGCTTCGCTGGCGCTGCATGATTAGGACATGTATTGTCATCGGTTTTCATATTCGCTGAAAGATTGTCATGGTGATCGCTTTAAAAAAGTCAACACCCTCTGTTCAGTTTGCCATTCATGTCCGGGCTGATTAGTGTTAGTGCCGCTGCACAATGCCGAGTCTCCAGGTGACCGCAGGCGTGTGAGATCAGCATGTGTGCCGACCCGGTGAGCTTAACCAGCTTTGACTGCTGCAGTTGCTGAGGAAACGCTATTGTTTGTGGGATTAATTAACAAGCCAGATTAGAGCATCGATGGAAAGTCATTCTCGCTCTCACTTCCCTCTCTCTCGCCTTGCTTCTGTTGGGTTCCTTTTTTTTTTTCACCTGCATCGTCGTCTTGGCACTCAGTCTTTCTCCCTCTTCTTTACATGTTAGTCTTCTTGCTTGTCTGTCTACATCGATGCTGTGGCAGATCGAACGGGACAGGTGTTTTCCATTTCATCACGGGCCATGTCGCCAGTTTCGGCAGGCCGCATCAGAGAGGTATTGAGAAAGTGCAGGAGGGAGGGGAGAAAGAGGGAAGGAGCGAGGGCTGGCATGTGACAGACCTGGCAGTTCATCAGCTGCATTCGGCAGAGGGCTGTAACAGACTTCCTGACAGCGCGTCGATATATTGACAGCACCTGTCACCCGGGCTGCTTTGGACAGGTGCACGGCACCTCTGGCACATGAGGCTGATGGTGTGGCTTCGATTGACTGTCTCCATTCCTCCACGCTGACTTAAAACCCAGAATGCCCTGGGCAACTCTCTTTGATGGCAGGGGGAAAAAAATGCTTCGGTGCCAGCAGATCCTTCTGGCCATTTGTTCTCATCTTTGTGGCCAATTTCGATCATAAAACAAAATCTCTCTTGGTTCCACTCCGCAGCGTTATCAGGTTTTTACAGTTTGGACACTCAGCAATAAAACTCCTCTTCTTGGCGCATGCATTTGTCATTTAATGCCTCCACAGATCAGAGTGATGTACTTTAAGGAAGTCTGGCTTCCTGACATATTAGTCTAGACTGACTTTCTATTCTTATTCAGTTCCACTAAAATTTACGATTTCTCACTTATAGTCACTTGAATGGTGCTTTTTTTTACTTACTGGCTTTCAAAAAATATTTTTTTAGTAGCCAATTCCCACCACTGCCTCCCAATGATGTGACTACCACCAACCAGAGAGGGGCGTAAGCAAGAAAATGCTTCTGCATGAATAACCTTCATGGCAGGTTATGCTGCTACACCGCATCTTTATGAACTGCTTGTGCTTACACATTCAGGGGCGGTCTGATCAAATCAAATCTCTCCATTTGTATGCATTCACTTACAGACTCCCATGATTGACTGGTGATCACTTTGAGTGATAGGGAGGCGAGGCTATGTCATCCCTGCCTCCTGTGATGGCTCATCCTATTAGCTCACACCGACTGTGGATGGCTGCGTGAAACAACCTAGATTTAACCTGCAGTCTCTAGGTTGATAGTTGGGCACCCTGTCGATGTGCCACTGGGGAGCCTGGCTTTCAAAAAATAGAATACATAACATCAATTTGATTATTATGGGATGGCCAATCCTGGCGAGCTGTCGAGGGTGTACTCTTCCCTCGCCCAGAATCGGCTGAGATGGGCGCTAGCCTCCCTGCGAATTAGAATTAAGCAGTACTGAAAATGAATGAATGAATGAATGAATGAATGAATGGGATGGCCCATGTAATGAAAGACCACTCAGAGGTGCTACAGGGGGCTGTTCAATTTGTCTTTCTGTCTCCTAATCTCTCTCACTTGACCTATACTTTACATGACATTATTTACTGATTGGCCCGCCCTCTCTGTGACAGCTTTGCCTACTGATTGACCTACACACTCTGTGATTTTGTTCCAGAGAAGGGTGTGGTGCTACCACCAGGGGAAATCCCACCTTTATAGCTTTTCGTACTGCCTTTAGTTTAGAAATACCATTTGTGCAATCTATCCTAAAGTCCATCCATCTATCTATTTGCCAAACCCCTTTATCCTATTAGGGTCACGGGAGGCTGGACCCCATCTCAGCCGACTCTGGGTGAAGGCAGGGTACACCTTGAACAGCTCACCAGTCCATCACAGGACCAACACACTCACAGAACCATTCACACTCATACCTAGGGGCAATTTTAAACAGCCAGTTAGCCTATTGTGCATGTCCTTGAACTGTGGGAGGAAACTGGAACACCCGGAGGAAAACCATGCAAGCACAGGTGGAACTCCACAAACTCCTTGCCAAGCCTGGTATTCAAACACAGGACCTTCTTGCTGTGAGACGGACATGCTAATCACTACACTGTATAAGTATATATCCTAACATGTCCTATGTATCATAAAGAAAAATTAAATTCATGATTAATATGTAGTACACAACCTTTAAAGGGTCCATGAAATATCTTGAGAGGTGTGATTTGATTTAGGAAGGGAGCGTGTCGAAAAGCTCTCTCCTCGCTTCTAGAAAGGAAAGCTGGAGAGGCTTTAAAGCCATCAGTGTCACGGTCCGAGCACACTTATCCACGTCTAAACTTGTGAGCATGTGTGTAGAGCTGATCACAGGGCGCAGACCCCAAATTTCCATTGACATTTACAGAGGGTCCGCTTCCAATTAACCTTCAAGCGTCTTCTCACCCCTTCATGCTGATGAGGTTTTTTTTGCCTCCATTACAAACAAGCTAATTTGTTATTAGCAGCACGCAGGAGATCGCAAGCAGCGGCTCATCAGCAGGAGGGCTGGGCTGATGTGGCGCGCTGCGGTGGGGTGGTGTATAGCCGGAATGAAGCTGGCTTGGATTAGTCTCTGTCACTTGGCAGACTGTGTTTGATTTTTTTTCATCCTGTATTCATATGTTCTCCCAAACAGGGACAGGAGCGGAGTGAAAAACACCTTATTTTTTCTTATCATGCCCAAATATATGACTAAACAGCCCTTCGAAGCTTCTAAAAAGCATCCTAATCATAGTTTGCTCATAACTGCACTGGATTTTCAGATGTTATTATAATACATGAATCTTTCATTACCTCTGCCAAACACTGTAGGTTATGTTTTTGTTTAGGTTTGTGCATTTGTTAGCAGGATTACGCAAAAAGTTATGCACAGATTTTTATTTCATTCTACCGGAGGTGGGGCTTTGGACAAGAAAGATTAGAGATGATCTGGATCCAATTTTGGAATTTTCCAGAATTTTTTTTAAAGGATTCTTTAACATTGTGAGATAGGATGGATTTCCTTTAGCATTTTGTTTCATATGAGAGATTGCTGGGCTTGGCGGAGGTTCGCCTCACAGCAAGAAGGTCCTCTGATTTCCTCCCGCAGTCCAAAAACATGCACATTATGCTAATTAGCTGTTCTAAATCTCCATAGGTGTGAGTGTGAATGAGAATGGTTGTATGTGTGTTGCCCTGCGATGGCCTGGCAAGCTGTTCAGGGTGTACCCCACCCTCGCCCAGAGACGGCTGAATTATCGCGAGCCTCGCCGCAACACAACGTAATTAGAATTAAGTGCCTTAGAAAATGAACGAATGAATGAATAAGATACAACTCATTTATTCGCAAAATTTTTCAAAACAGCTAAATTTTACGCAAAAAGATTTTTTTTTCTTCTCACATTTACTTTTCCTCCGTTTTCTCATACTTAATTAATTATTTATAATTTTCACATGTGATTTTGCAGTAATCCTCGACCTTCATGTGATTCAGCTTTCTATTCTCACATGAGTTTGCACCACATTTTATTATCTGCAAACCTGATACTACATGCGTCTAATTTCATATTCCTCATGTAATTACATGCAATTCTTTTATTTTTACATGTGTGTTTTTTTCTTAGCAAGTTAATGGGGTGGGGTGATGTATAGAGAGAAGGAAGCTGGCTCCGATCAGTCTGACAGATGATTTTTATATTTTATGGGGTGTTTTTTCCACATTTATCTGATCTCACAACCAGTTACTAGAAATGCAAGGACGTTTATACATCCCATCATCACACCCTGGACACATAAATAAACATACCCTTACAGCCACTAAAATGCTTCCTTCATCTCTATAATCTGCTGATGGCTGCAAATGAGTGTTAAGCTCGTTTAGTAGAAAAATGTTGTAGTCCTGCCGTGGCACAAGCTCGGAAATAAGTGTGTAGCAGTTTATAGAGGCATATAGAGGCAAGGACAGAGTTCCTGTGGGTAGCAGAACACAGTGGGGGTTTGCTTACAGAGCTGATAAGATGCTGGAGAGCAAGTGATAGCGAGAGAGCGTGGAGCAAGGTGAGGTGTGGGGAAGGAAAGTGGCAGAGAAATGAAGAGACGATATGAACAGGGATGGAAGGAGGGGAGGGGAAGGGAGAGGAGGGGAAGGGTGGGTATATGCAGTCTGCCCCTGTGCCGCCCTGATAACGTGTCTCTCCTCTCTTGCCGCGGGCCTTTGGACTCGTGCGCAGAGCAGAACCCACCCAGGAATCTTATCTTCTCTCCAGCTTGTGCCTCAGCCGCTGCCCAGGCCCTGGTCATTTACTTCTCTCTCTCTCTCTCTCTCTCTCTCTCTCTCTCTCTCTCTCTCATACTGACACACACACTCACAGTCACACATGGATGGGTTTGTGGACAGCAGTGCATTCTCCAGCTGCATACCAAATCGCCAAACCAAACAAAACCCGTCAGCAATTATACCTTCTTAACCATATATAAACTGTGCCCTAATAATAGAATATTAGTTCTTGAGAACTATTTAAATTTCACACCACCACCTGAGGCTTTAATCCTGTATCTCCTGTCGCAGCTGTCCATCTTTTCTAGATCTTTCTCAATCTGCTTTCGCTCTGTCAAACCATGTTTGAGACTGTGAGCCAGGTGACTCCTTCCTGCTTCCCCCCTTGGCAGAAATGCGTATTGACATTTCGCTTTGCTTCTGAATTGTGCCTTAACAAGGCTGGAGAATTGGAGCCAAAAAAAAAGGAGCCGTGTGTAGCTGCAGGCATCTGTTCGGCTGGAAAGGTAAAGACACACACACTTCCTTTTAGGCTTTTAGCGAGGGGTAATTGTAATCTTGCCGCAGTATGAAATGATGAGGTAGCAGCAGCAGGCAGGAGAGAGAGAGAAAACAGCTGATCTCATGGCTACCTGTGACGGTTTTCTATACAGTCCCAATATGGAATTATTTAGTCCCAGGAGTATAAAGTGATCATAGATCAAGTGTGCACAATAAATGTTGGTGATTCCTCTGACCTAGCCCTCCTAAAGGCACCCATTCACATGTGAATAGCCAATGTGTTTTTCTCTTCCATTATCAGTTCATTTTGCACTGGGGCCAGTGGTGTAGCGGTTAGGGTGCTGAGCTCATGATTGAGAGGGTTCGAATCCCTGTCAGACACCCACCGTGCTAAGGTCCAAACCACAAGTGTGCCTTTGTCCACCCAGCAGTGTAAATGGCTACCAGTAAAATTACTGGCAGTGTAACACTGAATTGTAGAAAGTGGAACAGTCCAAGATCAAGTGTTCTGCCTCAATGGTGATGTTTACTAATATCAGGGGTCACTGATACTCGCGAAAGGCCGATGCCATTTTATTACCAGAAGAGATATAACACTATTTCATGTTTATTTGTTATGTCTGCGAAGTGAAAAGAGGAAACCCACGCAAGCATGGGCAAACTCCACACAGAAATACCCTCACTAAGCCTGGGACTCGAACCCAGGACCTTCTTGCTGTGAGGTGGACATGCTAACCATTACGCCACCGTGTTAAGTGAAAATAGTAAAATATTTCTTGAAACAGAACCTACTTTTTATGATCTTTTTAAGAGCCTGAATGCTTTACCTGCCTTTATATGGTAATGGTGAGAAACTGTGTGTGCGTGTGCGCGTGCGTGTGCGCGCGTGTATGTGTGCGCGTGTGTGTGTGCGCGTGTGTGTGTGTGTGCTGTGTACAGCAAATCTGAAGTGTGTGTATCTCCCAGCTCATGCCCCTACAGTGCCATGCTCCTTAGAGATCCGTGGTTTGTGATCTGTGTCAGATGTGATGTGATGATATGAGGTGTGTGTGTGTGTGTGTGTGTGTGTGTGTGTGTGTGTGTGTGTGTGTGTGTGTGTGTGCTAGACATATGGAGGTCATTAGAAGGGGGAAGCAGATTTAGAGATGGACCTCGACAGCTGTGTCTCCATCGCACACATCTGCTTCAGGGGACGAAGTTCAACATCCTCTAACAGGACACACACATACAGTGGTGTATTACATGAGAGCAAGAGAAATAAACTCTTCTTATAAAGGCTGTGCTACAGCTTTCCTTGTTCTGGGAATCCTGACTTTCTTAACAAGTGGTACTTCTCTTGATGTGCGCTTATTAAGGTGTTTGAGAACCCCAGTAAGGTTGGCGTCATACACCTTTCCAGGAAAAGTACCTAGGCTGTGAATATATATACATATATAGTACATTCATGGCCTCACTTTTGTTTTGTAACTGCCGCGGTTCCCTCTTGTCTTCCCCCATCGTTCTCAGCACTTTCAACGCGCCGCAGGAGGCTCAGCGAGCAGACAGCATGCACAGGTCATCGGGCCGCACATGTGATTCATCAAGCGTCTAATAGAAATGATCTGCTGATATGATCTCAAATGACATTATTCGTGCCAGGGCCATGGGGAGGCTGGTGCCCATCTCAGCCAACTTCAAGCAAAGGCGGAGTACAACCTGGACAGCTCGCCAGTCCATCGCAGGGCAACACACACACACACACACACACACACACACACACACACACTCACACACACACACAACCATGCACACTCACACTCACATAAAGGGGTGATCTGCAACAGCTAATGTACATGTCTTTGGAGTGTGGAAGGAAACCGGAATACCCGGAGGAAACCCACACAAGCAGGGAAAGAACATGCAAACTGCACACAGAAACACCCTCTTCTGGCACGAATACAGGATCTTCTTGCTGTAAAGTGGATGTGCTAACCACTAAGCCACCGTGCCGCCATCTCCCTAACATGACAAGCAAATGTTTTTTTCTGTAGGAAAAGGAAGAGGAAGCTTGAAAAAAGAAACAGTTCAAAGCTGTTTTAATCTGAGTAATAGCATAATTACTTTTATTTATTTTTTTTAATAAATAAAAAATTCTAATTGGCTCTCCCTGTGCTTGTGTGGGTTTCCTCCAGGTACTCCGGTTTCTTCCTACAATCCAAAAAGGTCAAATCGCCCCTAGGAGTGTAGGTGAGTGTAAATGTGAATGGTTGCTTGTGTGTTGGCCCTGCAATGGCCTGGTGAGCTGTTCAGGGTGTACCCCGCCTTCACCCAGAGTTGGCTGCATTAGGCACCAGCCTCCCAGTGACCCTAATTAGGATTAAGTGGCTTAGAAAATGAATGAATGAAAATTCTGATTGCTGGCGAATTGCTGGTATACTTTGCGGTACTGTGTTATCGGAAATTAATCAGATTAGCCCTAATGACTCCAATTACTTTCCTATTATAACACACCCTGTCATGTTATTTTTCTTAACATATTTAATATACATTTTTAAGAAGGGGGGACACACGACATCTGAGATTACCGAGGATAAGTACGGCCTTGGTGAGTAATTTTTCCATGATTTCAGCTAATGCTTTCTGCTGTGTGTTTTGATGGGTGTTTTAGAGAATACATGCCAAGAAGCCTTTCCTTCCAGTAAGATATAACAATTAATTAGCCTGACCTCTTCCCCCTCTCGGTCTGTCTCTCTCGCTCTCTCACTCTATGGTACGCTGGCTTGCTCAGTCTCTCCTGTGTTTGTAGATGTGAATTTTTAATGGCAAGACATATATTAGTGGTGGTTTTCAGAGATCAGAGCTCAGGGCTCAGCGCCTGGATTTAGAGATGAATGTGTGTAAGAAAGACAGAGACAGGACTGCAATGCGGTGGTTGGCATTTGATGCCAGCTATCTTATCACTTCGCCATTCTCATGCTAATGAAGTTAAAGATCAGACCTTCGTCGAGCGGCTGCGTGGGTGGGTGATGGGTGTCTGGAAGAGAGGAGGTGACCGAGTACACCATCGTGCGTTTTTCTTTCCCAGTGACATAGATAAATGCGAGGTTGGTAAATTCAGTCACTTGTACGATGGGCATGACTTCTATACCACTACCATTTTGAACGATTCGGTCTGGCTCTCCCTTCCTCTCTGTCTCTTCCTCAGGTGGGTTGTCGATAGCCAGAGACAGCACTCTTCTACAAAATGCTTTTAAGAAGCAAAGCTGAGCTTAATGGGTCGGGCAGGTTGCCAGAAACCAGGTCACAACAGGGTCAGCGGATGTTAACCTCTTAAAGAGTGTCTGGGGGCAACTTGCAGAAACATGAAAGCTGTGGCTTGGAGAGATCATTAGGTACCAATACTGAAGCTCAATCGAATCCGCAAGGCAGGATTGAGATGTGCTAGATATAGTCAGATATAACGTCATGGATGGCCATAGAGTCTTTGTATACTGATCAAAATTATAAATGCAACACTCTTAAAATAGTTGCCGCCAAACCGCTCTATCCTATAGAGTCATGGGGAGGCTGGAATCTCCCAGCCGACTCTAGGCAAAAACGCGGTACACCCTGAACAGTTACAGTCTACTGCAGGGCCAACACACACAACAATTCACACTTACAGCCAATTAGCCTAATGTAAATGATTTTAAACTGTAGGAGAAAACTGGAGTACCCGGAGGAAACCCCCACTTGCAAGGCAAGCTTGGGGCTTTCTTACTGCTTTTAAAATTCATTGAAATGTTGAGTTTCGTTGTTATTTTTCATTAGCCGTAAACTGTTTGTAGCTTTGAATAAAGAAAGGAAAGAATTTGTTTGTATCTGCTTAGTAATGAGTAAAACCCCATACAAGATTATAAACCCACCAGGTGTGGCCAGTTGAAACACTGCCACAGTGTGAGCAGTTTCATCAGTACACATAAACACCTTATGATGGGGACAATAAAAGGACTCCCCAAATCTTCCAGATTTGTCACACATGCCACAGATCATAATGCCACAGATGTCACAAGTCAACTGGGAAAGGGCAGTTGGCATGCTGCAAGCTGGCATTTCAATTTGCCAAATTGCTCCAGCTGTAAATGTTAATTTTTCAACAACAAAACCGCCTTAGAATTTGGTTCCATCAGTTTGGCACCACAGCCAATCGATAGCACGACTGCCCATATTCCTGTCCCTAGGAATATCTACAAACTCTGTACAGCTCTTGTGGAGAAATGGGACAATATTCCACCAACCTCAATCAATAATCTTATTCACTCTATGTGAAGGTGATACATTGCTCTACAGAATACAAATGGTGCTTACACGCGTTACCGAAAGTGTAGCTTTCAACACTGACCCCCTCTGTCTATCTATTATGTAGCTGGGATTCCGGTAGCTGGTATTTGTAAATGAAAACATCTGCCTTTTTCAGATAAATGGCGTGGATCATGGTGATTGTAACTAACCTGTAAAAAACCTGTTCACTTTTTCGCTTACACCACATTCCTGAGAACAGGGCATAAAGTTTCATTCCAAAGTGACCTTGCTGTATATTTTTGAGTGCTTAAGCCCATATGTGGACAAATCATAGCATGAGAAAAGCTGATTTTGTGTCCATGACATACATATATACAGCAAATGAGTCAGTGAGTAATTTAAAAAAAAAAAAAAATATA
>JBCNYH010000026.1:24832653-24857987 GCA_039654325.1 Tandanus tandanus
TATATGTGTGTATATATGTATAGATATGTGTGTGTATATATATATATATATATATATATATATATATATATATATATATATATATATATATATAGGCTATATATGTCATATATGGGATGTATTTGAACCTATAACCTTTTATTCATTCATTTTCTAAGCCGTTTAATCCTAATTACGGTCACAGGGAGGCTGGGGCCCATCTCAGCTGACTCTGGGCATGGTAGAACAGCTCGCCAGGCCATCGCAGGGTCAACACACACACAACCATTCACACTTAGACTTACACCTAGGGGTATTGCCATTGCCTTCATCGTCCGTCTATCTTTCTATCTGTCTGTCTGTCCGTCTGTGTGTCCATCGTGGTAGCACTACAGCCTCTAATAATTGACCAATCTTTCTGAAATTTACTTACCAGATCTATCTTTGCATCCTCCATATATATTTATATACAATAAACAAACAAACAAGGTAAGTCTGTTGGGCTTTTGCACCCAAGCCTAGTGGCTCATCAGGCCGGTGCTTATCCCCGGTTTCCGTAGCGTGACGTGACTAGGAGTTCTGGATGGGACGCTAATCCATCGCAGGTTACCTTCCCAGTATGTTTTTACTGGTACCCATTTATACTGCTCAGTGGACAGAGGCACACTTGTGGTTAAGACCTTGCCCAGGGGTCTTAGCACAGTGGGGGTCTAATGGGGATTCGAACCCATGACCTCCTGATCATGAGCCCAGCACCCTAACCACTACACCACCGGCCCCAATAAACAAACAAACATGTGCATAAAAAATGCATATACTATTTACATCCTGAATGGCCAACAAAGCTATGTTTTTTACCCAGGTAACCAGTGTGGCTTTTCACACCCAGGTGTATATATATAGCATCACCCAGAGACAAGACAAGCAATGCTAAACTTAAACCCTATACCTGAACATCAAATTGAAGTGAAAATAGCCAAATAGCTGCCATATTACTATTTCCACTTGAGTACAAATAGACACTTCTTTCAAAAAAACAAGAAAATTAAGCATTTAAAAGTTAATGGTGCCTTCAGTACATTTGAGGCTGACTGATTGTCCAATTATGTAATTGCTTGCAGCTAGATTGTAAGATAGACAACTGATTTTTGAGTGACTTTATTGTCTTAACAGAGCACTGTTTTTCCCCAAACCAAAGCCCGACACACTGTCACTGTCCATAACATTGAAATCTTCCCTTTTCTCTTGCTGTCAGCTAAGATGTAATCTAGCAAGAATGTAATCTAGCACTCTTGGGTATTGCCAGCCTCAGTGTCACATATCTCAGGATTCTCTGTGTGGCTGCAGGGCAGTAGCAGGTGGCTTCGGCCCCCTTTGTTACACTCTCCCTCGGGTGCAATCAGAGGCTCGGCAAGACCAGACACCCAGACACCACAGTTGTCATTGGAGCGTGGTGGCTTGATGACATGACAGGAGGTGACACATCTCACAGTGGCACAGGTGCTCATAAGCAGTTTAAAGGTCAGAAGTTGGCATGCTTCTGACCTCTGATTAAAAGATGAGTGTGTAGAGAGGTCTGTAGTTAGAAATCTAAAATAACATGTATGGTGGCTGATGTGTAAAATAAAAACAAAGTTAATATTAATAACAAAAATGAAACCCAGAAAAATAAAGGCTCATACACCAACACTCAGACTTGCACAGAATTAAATATACTATCTAAATTTGTTAGGTAAACCTTTGTCTAGCAAAACAACACCAAACATTAACGGCAGCATGGAACATGAACTCATTAAACGGACAATTAACTAACAAGGCAGGTGATACAAATGAACGCATAAATCAGCTTCAGACCATATGTAGGGAAAAATTATTTATTTACTTCCTACAGGGCAGAAATCAATTCGGTCCTTAAAGGAGCCGCATTACTCTTATAAGACAAGCCTCATACACCTATCAATTGAGAGATCTGTCGGGAGTTCAGATTTTAGGAAGTGCCAAGATCACTATAGACAGGTATTTATGTTCTAAAATATTCTGTCATGAGCATATAGCGCTAAACAAACTTTTAACAATTCATTGGTTTCCTATATATACGGTGGTATAGTGGTCACCAAGAAGGTCCTGGGCTCGGGTGTTTCTGTGTAGAGTTTGCATGTTCTCCCTGTGCTTGTGTGGGTTTCCTCCGAGTACTCTGGTTTTCCCCTACCGTCCAAAAACATGCACAGAAGGCTAGCTGGCTGTTCCAAATTGTCCATAGGGTTGCTAGTGTGAGTGTTTGCAATGGTCTGCCAAGCTGTTCAGGGAGTAGCCTGCCTTCGCATAGTGTTGGTTGAGAAAGGCTCTAGCCTCAACGCGACCCCTGTAGGATTAAGCGGGTAGGCAAATGAGTAAGTGTTCAAGTGAAGGTCCGGTCCAAACAACCACCAAGCAATTTCAAGTTGTTTTACATTTGGACTTAGTTGTACTGCTATTCCTGTTTGGCTACCAGTAGCAAGCTGCAAGCAGCCTAGAACTGTGATTGAGGATTTGAGCTCTGAAGAAACACCCAGCTGTGTCGAGTGGTAAAGCGCTAATCTCTTTCCAATACAGCCTTAACAACCAGAGGCTCTGATGCACAATATTACCACTCATTCGATAAGCAGCCTCTCAAGAGTAAACAGCAATTAGAGAAAAAAAAAACTCTACCAAATCATGCTTTTATTTGTTCTGTATGTGCTTGTGGGTCCCAAGTTGAACTTGCTTTTCCTTATCGCTAAGAAAAGGCTTATTTTGAAACCCAGCTTTCACTGCATGGCTTCCAATCTCAAATCAACTTATTAAAATAATTTGAAGCATATTTACAAGAAACAAAACTAGTTAACTCGGCTTTATCGTGGTATTCTGAAGGTCTGTTAACATTAATGTGTCATTACAGGCTATAGACATATTTTCATTCAAAAATTATAATTACTAAATTCAATTTTCAAACAAAGGACCATACTCAGAGTTCAATATAATGAAAACATATTCGTTTTCTACAGGAAATGTATTCAACGTTGCTTTTTTTTTTTCATGTGCATGCCAGTCAAATGATTCAAATCACCTTCGAGGTTGCAAGATTTTGCATGAGACGTTGTTTGTCAGTAGTGTCTAGACTGCTGCCTTTAAACCCAAGAAGTTGCTTTTCATCTTGAACAAACAAACAAACTGTAGGGTAGAAAAAGTAAACTACGCACAACAAATCAGGTTTAATTGAAAATATGTCTACTACGCTTATTATTCATTAGTGCTAAATTAAATTAGCATTAATCCAGGACAATATTATTTGTGTTTTATTTATTTTTATATTGTTTTAACAGTGAAATGTGTGCACAATTATACTGTAAGGTTGCTACGGTTTAACAAACTGTCATCATGTATGCACAGGATGTAAGGGGGGTTTTTTGTTTGTTGGGTTTTTTTTGTGCATATTTTTAATTAATTATTTGAGCTATCAAAATGCCAATGGTTTGGGTTTGAATAATTCTATCTATATAAAGGAAGCATGTCCATGGTTTGAAGGATAAGCTAGTCTAGCATTCCTCTGCTACACTTACATCTCACTTTAAATAATTGCTGTTCATTATTTTATGCATAATACGAAACTGCCCTCGCGATAACGACGGTCTCCAATTAAAATCCTCTCTTCTTCGATGTAAAAATAAAATTCTATGAACAGTGTCATATTATATATTTAATTCATTTTTAAATTGTCATTCCAGGGTTTTTTGTGAATTTACAGCCTAAAACATACCAGAAATCATATTTCTATAGCTATAGTATGAAACTGTCAGATACAGGTGCTGGACTTAATCCAGTTTGAGCAGATTAAACAAGAAAAATAGGCTTCAGTGCGAGTTCAGAAATAGGTGAGACACACCTTGGTTTTAGGCAAACTCTTCCCCATATATACGTTATCCATGTAACTGTCAGAGTAGAGCTTAAGCCTGTAGTTATGTCTGAGTTACCACTGTGTATAAGTTCATGGTTGCAAATAGCTAGCACTACAGTATGTCTGCCTCACAGCAAGAAGGTCCTGGGTTGTAGTCCCGGGCTTGGGTGTTTCTGTGTAGAGTTTGTATATTCGCCCCTTGCTTGCGAGTTTCCTCTGGGTACTTCGGTTTCCTCTCACAGTCCAAGGGCATGCACACGAGGCCAATTAGCTGTTTGAATTTGCTTCTGGGTGTTATTGAGAATGGTTGTGTGTGTGTTCGCCCTATGATGGTCAGGTGAGCTGTTCAGGGTGTTGCCCAGTGTTGGCTCCAGCCACCCTGCGACCCTAATAGATTTAAGCGGTACGGCAAATGGATGAGTCAGAGTGAGTATATATACTACATGGGAATGGTGCAATCTGATTGGCTCACAATCTCAGGATAATTAACAATTACGCACCAAAGGCGAGCTGGTTGTCACTATATAGTAGTATAGGACTGTCATTTCATAGTAGTGTAGGACTACAGTACTATAAATGTAGTATATGGTTATTCAATTCAGCAGCATCCACCAAACCTGAGGTAAAAATAGTTTAAGTATATACTACACAGGATCCAAGCAAAACAAACAAACAAAACCACATTAAAATGAGATTTTTTTTTTATTGTTTAGTTCTTAGTTTTAAATCCTGACAAGAGGAAAGCACTGAGTGCACGCACAAGAGGGTACAGAGCTGCCCAACTCCATCTCCTTACCTCACTTTAAGTGTTTTATTATATACTACTATATATTGTAACCATTACAGAGACCAATCAGGTCGCGCCATTCTGTTGTAGAATATACGAATAAACATTATCCACCCTGCAAACTTTAGCTTGAATCAACTAAAAATGTACTAATAAATCATATAAATCTTGTTGTAGTATATTTTCTGTTTCTGTGTAGTATATACTTAAACATTATACTAAAACATAACTATTTACCTCAAGTTCTGCGGATATTGACTTTCCGTCTCAGGTACTATTCAGTGATGTCCATCTCGCTTTCTGCAATTAACTGTTATTTATCCTATAAGTAACCCCTACCCTGTAGAATTTTATATCACACCGATAGTGAACTGTTGATCATGGTAATATGGTTAAAGGTTTATCAAGCTTTCCTTAACCTTTTTCCAGGTTTCAGTTCTCCTCACATTGATCCATTTTAAATCATCAGATCACCCACTTATACCCAATAAAATCATATTTACAGTCCTTTCACTTGATACATCTTTTAGCACTTTGCTTGCTTCCAATTTTTTCAGCCACCATTTCCTTACAGTGTTCAGTGTCTCTGAATAATAAAAAAAAAAAGTAAGTTAATTTTCTCAGCACCTCTTTGATCCTCCTGATGTTCAGCGCTCCTCTGGCCTTTCCTCAATTCCGTCCTCTTAAATTACAATGTGATGATATACTGCCTCCAGGGCTCAAGGCCCAGTGAGATTTCAAACATTGTCCTGGATGAAGGACAAGGTAAGAGTGGAATTAATATGCAGAGTAGGTAATATCACACATTATTAATCTATTCCGCCAAGTTTCCCTGTGCGATTTTGTTTATCTCTCGTTTCTTTGCCTATTTCAGTAGCATAACTGGATTTGAGCTTGAGGAAGGTTCCAAGGACAGCGACGAGTTCGTTTGCTGCAGTGCTGTTGGTGTTATGCATTGAGAGTTTAAAAAAAAGGGGGGGGGGTGGGGATCGGTACTTAGTGTAGGCTTACATATTTCCCAATTAAATTCACCCACATATAAATTGATATCCCCAAAGTGGATCTGTGGTGTTTAGAAGATTCAATGCATTTGGATTTCAGTACCTTGGATAGTGCCTGTGTGTGCTTGGAAAAAAAACTAGTCATAAAATAAACTATAAGAATATGACCTGTATTAAACATAGCTGTGGTGTGTGGGCTGTTTAGTGTAGCCGGCAAGTTAACAAGTATACATTGATCAAACATAACATTAAAACCACCTGATTGGTCTGCAGCTAGGCAGCTTCGTACATATCAAGCTGCAATGCACTGTGTTCTGACTCATTTCTGTCATAACCAGTAGCTCTTCTGTGTGATCAGACCAGACGTACTAGCTTTTGCTCCCCACATCAATCGAACAGTAATGAACACCCATGACACTCTTGCCAGTTCACTGGTGGTCCTTCCATGGGCCACCTTTTGTAGGTATTCACCACTGCATACCAGGAACACCCCACAGCACATGGCGTTTTGGAGATGAAGACACCCAGTTGTTTAGCCATCACAATGTGGCTCCTGGAAACTTACAAACTTGCTCAGTTTTCCTGCTTCCAACACATCATCTTCGAGAACTGACTGTTCACTTTCTACCTAATACATCCCACTCCTTAGCAGGCAGGTCCCACTGTAATGAGATAATCAATGCTATTCACTTCACCTGTCACTGCTCATAATGTTTTTAATGTTATGGCTGATTGGTGTATGTTACTAGACACTGTTGTTGAGTTGTCGACTGGTTGGGGCGGTGGATAAACAGCATTATTATACCAATTATTTGCTACTAAAACACCATAAGAAGGTGTGATAATGAACCTGGTACAGCTTTTCAGATTCTTCATACAAGGCCCCGAGCTATAATCGCAGCTCTGTTGATGGATGTGAGCTTTAGAGATCCAGAATCAATGATTTCAGCTGAACCACCAGGTCATTGTGTATTTTAAATATTGGTGTCCTTAACTAGTTTAATACTGTATAGGCAGATTTGTGAATTTGCACATTTATTACATTATATTGTTGACAGTTGTAGCCTCAAAAAAAGTATTGTTCATCAGCATTTACTTTAAGTGCACAAAAATAGCCTAAAAATAGTAGTGTCCTGAATTAGGTTTTGCTTCCACCGTGGAAAACATGACCACTCAACTACTTCTTTTGAATCACTGGTCACTAATAAAAGAAATAAATAAATTAATTTAAAAAAAAACATACAAAGCCATGCAGTTGAAAATTCTGAAACCGCAATTAATCATTTCCTCCAGAGAGAAATCCATGCTCTGAGCAGGGCGCTGGATATGAGCGTTACCTCCCTTCCGTTATTCATTTAAGCCACAAAGAGCCACGGCAACCTATGGGGTTTCAGTGAAGACATATTGTTCAGTAAATTACCCGTTAATTGCATATTATTATTACCACATCGATGGGCCCGCTCATCAGAAGCTTTTCATTTAGAGTGGCTTGTGGTGCATTGCAAAGCACTGAAAGAAACAAGGGAAGGTGAGGGGAATGAAAAAGAGAGATCATCAGGGACCTATAACGACAACATAACCTACAATAATCACTGCAAAACTAGCCACTGAACATAATCCCGGTGATTTGTGCAACGTTTTGAGTCCTGTATTAAAAATATGGCTGAAGGCAGGACGGGCAATTAGAGGAGTGGAATGGTGGCTAAACGGGTGCATTGAGAGACAAACCGGACTGATTTGCCAAGACAGGAAGTGAAAAATCTGAGCAAGGCCAAGACCTTCTGACAGTCTGTAGTGACATTAATCATCTGTAAAATCTGTATCCATGGTTCCATCTAAATAACTAATTAAATTAATGTTGTAAATCGTACTTTTCAATAATAAACGATGATGCGGATACTCCTGTTAATTTATGCACATGGAGACTCCCTATTGTGAACCCCAGCTGATGATTAAAATTGGCAACTTAGTGCAATTTTATATGTGGATTACTTACATCGATTGCCCCCATAAAGTTAATGAAAATTTGCGAAACTCATATCAAGAGGCGGTCTTTTAATATTAATTGTCATTTGCTTTTTTTTCTTCCAGCTCCAGGAGTTTTGTGGGCGTCCCTTGCACACACTTGTCCATTTATTAAAAAGTCACTGAATTTTAAATTTTTTAACCACTTTATCCTTATCAGGGTCACAGGGAGACTGGAGTCCATCCCAGCCGACTCTGGTCAAGGGCGGGGTACACCCTGAATAACTCGCCAAAGCATTAAATGACCAACGCAGACATGCAAACAATCACACTTGCATTCACACTTAGGCGCAATCAAGAATATCCAATCAGCCTAATGTGTGTGTTTGGACTGTGGAAGGAGACTGGAGAGCTCAGAGGAAACCCATACAAGCACAGGAAGAACACAGAAACGCCCTCACCGGGCACGCAGCGCGAACCCAGGAGTTTCTTGCTGTGAGGCAGATGTGCTAACCACTACGCCACCGTGCCGTGATGACCAAGGCAGATAATTAAAAATCCGGGTGGCACAGTAGCATAGAGGTTAGCACGTCTGCCTCACAGCAAGAAGGTCCTGGTTTCTAATCCCGGGCTCATGCGTTTCTGTGTGGAGTTTGTACGTTCTCCCAGTGCTTGCATGGGTTTCCTCTGGGTTCTACAGTTTCCTTCTATTGTCTAAAAACATGCACATTAGGCTAACAAACTGCACAGAGGTGTAAGTATAAGTGTGAATAGGTGTACATGTTGGCCCTGTGATGGTCTGGCGTGCTGTTTAGGGTGTTCGCCCAGTCTTGGCTGAGACCTGTGACCCTAATAGGATTAAACAGTTTGGCAAATGAGTGAGTGAGTGAGGAAGTGAGTGCCTTGGTCAGTCCAGCATGCAAAAAATAAATAAATAATATAATATAATATAAAATTACACTTGATGTTTCTAAGGTTGATAGATGAGGTCTGTTGTTTCCAAGTTGTTAAAAATTAAAAGAAAAATCTCAGGTGTCTGGATGGATCACGGTGATCGTAGCACTCGATTAAACATTTAGTCCGGCAGCATTTTTCACATTATGGCAGATTACACTATCAATATCACAAAGGTCAAAGTAAATTGTAAGCTATATTAGGTAATGCCAGCGATATTTTGGAAATTCAGCAGGTTAGGTCCTTTATTTCTATCTCATCGATTAAGATACTTTAGGGTTGCAGGAACTATGAAAAGCAACGGCTGTGAGAGCAATAAATTGTTGGACATTTAATACTGGCTTGGACTGAGACCAAGCCTTTGAAACAGTGCAGTGGAAGCCAACACAAGCACACTACGTTCTGTTCCACTGGGTCATCATATCTGTCCGAGTAATCTTTGGTGAAAGTAAATGAAACGTAAAATGAGGGTCCTACTGTCAGCAGTTCATTCCAATCCCACACCAGATTGGTGCTGCTATGCAGGACTCGGAAGAAATGAATCCCGTTCTCAAAGTGCAAAAACGTGAGTAAACACATCTCCTTCGAGCTACAACAGCAATCTCCTCAAACATCCGTGAAATTGCTCTTCATTTGCATACTGAAAGTGCGCACCCAGTTGCTGACTTGATTGCACTAATTTTATTCCGCATGCTATAATGTGGCTTGTTTGTTCCCTCATAAGATGCTGTCTGGAGCGTTTATTGTTCAGACGAGATCTGTATCTTAACTTCGCTTGACATTGCTGTGCTCGCCCGAGGATCTCTAACGTCCGTAGCCGTTACTCCGTGCGGAACGCCTCCTTGTTCTCGTACGCACGTGCGCTCGGCAGGGGGAACTCGAACGTCTTCTGTGCAGCCTGCAGTTCTACAGCATTATGAGCAGGTGCTCGGAACGCGAGAGCAGTGTGACAATGTCAGACAGAAGAACACATGCCATGCTCAGAAGTGTGTTGAAGAGAAATGCAGCTTGCAGGCATGTATGAGCTTCAACTGCCAAGGTCTGAACCTGCAACGATTTGTGTGTGTGTGTGTGTGTATATATGTGCTCCAGCAGTTTTTGTACATCTAGCTGTTGCATCATATTCAGTTTAGCTCGCCCTTTACTCTCACTGTAGAACCCATTAAAAGCCAGATCTGCTACACATCTCCCTTTCTGGGTGTGGTTGCATGGTGGTGCAGTGGTTAGCACGTTAGCCTCACAGCAAGAAGGTCCTGGGTTCGAGTCTCAGACTCGGCGAGGGCATTTCTGTGTGAAGTTTGCATGTTTTCCCCGTGCTTGCATGGGTTTCCTCCGGGTACTCCGGTTTCCTCCGACAGTCCAAAGACATGCACATTAGGCTAACTGGCTGTTCCAAATTGTCCTTAGGCATGAGTGCAATTGGGAATGTGTGTATTGGCCCTGCGATGGACTGTTCAGGGTGTACCCCTCCTTTGTCCAGATTCGGCTGAGAGAGGCTCCAGCTTCCCCACCAGAATAGTTGGATTACATGGTACGACAAATTAATAAGTCTCTTTTTTGTGGTGATGGTGGTGGTGAGGGTGGGGCAACGGCGAGGTGTGTGTGTGTGTGTGTGTGTGTGTGTGTGTGTGTGTGTATGATTTATCCATATTAACTAATCTGTTAAAATTACATTAGTTAACTGAATCTCACTGTAAAATAACACAGCTTAACTAATAATAATAAATTTGTCGTGTATCTCTCTCTCTCTCTCTCTCTCTCTCTCTCTTCCTCTGGACTAAAGATGTTTTAGCTGTCTCTAAGCCACCTTTCCCTTTAAACCTACAAAACAAACAGGGGATTAAATACGAGGACTGACTAAATAGACTGCATGTTTTTCCATTGCTGTCAATTGCATTATGATGTAACCCACAAGCAAGACAGTGAGGAAAAACACTCACTCACTCATTTGCCGAGCCTTAATCCTATTAGGGTCGCAGAGAGGCTGGAGCCTATGTCTGTCGTCACTGGCGAACACCCTGGGTACATCCTGAACAGCTCACCAGACCATCACAGGGCCAATCACACTCGCATTCACACCTGGGGCAATTTAGAACAGCCAATTAACTTAATGTGCATGTCTTTGGACTGTGGGAGGAAACCAGTGTACACAGAAGAAACCCACACAAGCACAGGGAGAACATGAAAACTAGAACCCAGGACCTTCTTGCTTTGAGGCGGACATGCTAATCCCCCTACAACCCCCAGACATGCTAAGTGACCCTAGTAGGATTGAGCGGTTTGGGAAATGAATAAATGAAGGTATGCATGTTCTATGGAGAACGGAGTCCAAAAGTGATTGCCCGAAAAATTCCAGCCATTGATCGTGAAAGCATTTACAAGTAGAGGACAATACTGCATTTGCAGAATTGTTTGTTTGTTTGTTTGTTTTTTGTGCTTAATGAATGGACCTGTAATGACATTACTGTTTTATAGCCAAGCATGCTCAGGGGATTTGTGTAAAGTATGATAGCTGTGACTCACTGAGTCTGCATGAATTATTAGAGTAATGGACCTCTCAGAGTTGGCTGGAGGTATTTCCAGAGTGGCAGCTGCCCCACTGTGCCACCCTGTAGCCACGCCCCTTTGTTCTGTCTATCCTTCTGTGGACACGCCCCCCCAGATACCAACAGCATTTCAGAAACCCAAGAAAACTAACCAATAGTGACTGGAATGAGTAATAAATATGAGTTTAAATCACTGAATTTGTGTTTTATTGTGCTATTTTATTAAAAACAACTCAGAAAAGATGATTTTATCGCCATAAACCCTTGTTAAAGGCACGCGCGTGTAACCAGGATTTTTTCCCCCCCTGACCTCTTGGTTGCCAGGTTCACTTCTCCGTCCTTACAAAATGGCTTCATTGTGCCTATTTTTTTGACAACAAGTCCTTTTTAATAATTAAATACAACCCAGTTTCTCTTAACACGTCGAAAACATGACTACACAGAGGCGCGCGCGACGACTGGCTGCTCTAACACGCGGCACTGGCTTGTGCGCGAGCTGTTCACGCGCGTGCGGACGAGCTCGCGCTCTACTTCTTTCTGCTTTCTCTCTTCCTTTTTTGCAGAAACAACGCGACTTTCCGACCACAAACAAATCCTTATCCTCGACCCAAATCAGTCGTATGTATTAAATCCGTCTGTTATTTACACATTTAACAACAAATACAAGAGTTTTTCGCGCGTGCGGCGCTTGACTTGTGTGTTCCCGCCATTTTTTTTTCAGCACCGGACGCTGTCCGCGCGCGCCTCATCAACAAGCAACATGTAAACCGTCAACTCGAGACTAACAACACGGTTCAGGAGCAGGAATGTCGATTACACTGTCGTGATTGCAACCGGGTCCGGATAAATAACCGCGACGTGACGTGAAGCCGTTTGTAAAAAATGTTCGGTTTGTTTCCTGTTTTGACAACAACAACAACAACAACAAAAACGGTTTAATATCAAATTTGAATTTAAATTCTTTCCGTCCTGCCGGAAAGCGGATGTTTTATTTCACAGTGTGGAAACTGGACAGCACGTCATTCACAGGACACCGTACAAAGAACTCTACAAACGGTAATGTTTTACCTCATTTATAGTACCTCTCCCCTGGCGGAATGTACCATGTTCAGCATGGAGGGACGCGTAAGAGAAGTGGATGGAATACCTTTAGGTAATAAACCATGTATGGTGGAATAAAATTATATAGATGTATTTTAAAGTTGAATTATTTCTCATAACACATAGCACAGTAGCTTATGATTTCAGAATTGTAGTCCAATTTTTTTTATACAACCCGGCGTCCCCCCCTACTCCTTCACTGGACTTGGTACAACCCTGTACGTTTAAACCGAGAGGACACCCGTAGCGACTTCCCGATGCAAAAAAAATAAATAAATATATAAATATATAAAATAAATAAATAATAAAAGAGTAGCTAGAAGCAGAGGCAAGGGGGAACGGAGGTGTAAATACAAAGCGAACGCGCACTCTCTCTCTCTCTCTCTCTCTTTCTCGCTCTCCCTCTTTCATTCTCTCTGTCTCGGCATTTTTTTTTTTATGAAATGTACGACTGAAGAGGGCAACATATACAGGGGACGCGCCTTCGCGCCGGGAACGCGCTTTTTTTCTCCCTATCTAACTCATTGCACGTTTCATGTTTATACGCGCGTGTAAATATTTGCCCGCGACTGGAACTGTAGATCGGGAGCTGCGCGTGCCATCCCGAGACTATCTTACGCACTTGTTCGTAGGACCAGCCGCTGACTTGCCGCCGCCGCCGCCGCTGCTGCTGCTGATCAACGCGCCTCCGTCGACGATGACAACTTTAGCGAACGGACAGGCGGACGGCGCGGCGAACGGGCTCGTGAACGGAATAAGCCACGGTCACGGCGCGCCGGGCTGCGCCACCATTCCCATGAAGGACCATGACGCCATCAAGCTGTTCGTCGGTCAGATCCCGCGCAACCTGGACGAGAAGGACCTGCGGCCGCTCTTCGAGGAGTTCGGCAAGATCTACGAGCTCACCGTGCTGAAGGACCGATTCACGGGCATGCACAAAGGTAGGGGACTCGGGCTCGTGGCGCGCGCACGGTGACGGTCTCCGTGGAAGGAGTGGGTATGATGGATTATTAACACGGGGAGATTTGTTTCACCACACAGCGGCTGTTATTACAACACGGCAAGTTTTTTGGGGGGCAAAAAAGGTCAAAGTTTATTTGTATTTTTTCCCCCACATTGTCTGTGCGCATTATTATTATTGTTGTTGTTGTTGTTGTTGTTGTTGTTATCATTATTATTATTATTTAAAGGAAAGCGCATGCATGTCACTGTTGTACGGATGCAGATGCAAAACGGTGCTGAAGATTGTGGCCGCTCCTGGCTGCACGAGCGTGTCTCTGTGTGCGTGTGTGTGTGCATGTGCGTGCGTGCCTGTGTGTGTGTGTGTGTGTGTGTGTGTGTCTATCCACACATCACGACAAAAGGTCGGCACCGTATTTAGCACTAGCGAGACGGATTCAGTGTTTGACATTTTCACCGACAGCACAAGAGACTTTTACAGTTTAATAATTCAGCATTATTGCAAGACATAAAATGAAGATTCCACTTGGAACCACTTAGGAAATGGTAAACCTTCAAGGGGGGTTTGGGTGTCCCACATGGGAGGAGGACAAGTGAGTGTTTTTTTTTTTTTTCTTTAAATCAGAAAGTCTTCCTTTCATTTTAGGAGATTAAAAGACTCTTAATTATTCAATGAACCATTTAAAGAACCACTGAAGAACCTTGTGTATATCTATATATACACACAACGGAGTAGTAGTGGTTAGGGTGCTGGGCTCATGATCAAGAGGTTGTGGGTTTGAATCCCCTAAGACTTCAGATCCTTGGACATGGTCTTTACCACTAGTGTGCCTCTGTCCACCCAGGTATAAATGGGTACCAGTGAAAATACTGGCAAGGTAACCTGCGACGGACTATCGTCTCATCCAGGAGGAGTTGAACTCCTAGTTGCTTCACGCTACGGAAACTGGGGATAAGCCCCGACTCTGATGATAAAAACCCAACAGATTCGACCTTTTTTAATCACACACACAAATGCACACAATTTTAGTCGAACTTGACCAAATGTGGTTTATTTTTCAATATAGTCTCCCCTGCAGTCTACACACTTCTTCCATCTGTGTTAAAACTCTTGGATTCTTAGCTCACGGTGCTTGGATTACTCCTTCTTAGTCAGTCTATGAACTTTTCAGTCCACCATGTGTGTGTGTGTGTGTGTGTGTGTGTGTGTGTATATATATTTATAGCACATCTGGAGGTTTTGACAAAGGAACCTCAAAAGTTTCAACTCTATTCCTCCATCCATGAGTGTTCATTGTTGTGCATTCTTTGTTTCCTGTTTTCTCTGGTGCACCAGTGATCTCCTTCCCGGCATCACACATCCCTGCTTTTACCCTCTCTGCCACCGCCGGCTTGTTTGTGCCGAGCCTTAATTATCGCCAGTGCATAGAACCCGGTGTGCCATTAGAAAACTGAATTCCTGAAACCGCTCTGTGTGCCAGGGGACCATGTGCTGAACCTTGTCCCCAGGGTGCCATTATTTCCCAGTTCCCTCTAATTGATCTGCTTCACCCCGGAGGACATTGCCTGACTTTGGGGGTCGTATTTGTACCTAATAGAGTCATCCATCCCCAGGAGAGAAGGGACAACATCTTACCATCTTGTCCTACGCTAAACAAAGAACTATTAAACAAACTAAACAAAGAATATTATAGTTATTATTATTATTATATATTAATATATAGATATATAGTTATTATTATTATTAATGATAATAGGGTAATGATAGTGTTAAATATATGAAGCAGCAGAATAAACAGTTGTGAGCGGAGGGAGTGGAGCTGGTGACGGAGGAGGCGGAGGGAGAGCTTATCTTTTATTAATACGGCAGCTGTAGTAGTGACTCCCAGTTCGGTGGTTAATCATGTTGGCCTTGAACTATGGATGTCCACACGGGCTTATCCTAGGAAGTGACTCCTTCCAGGGATATATGGCCTTCGCTTCGTCTTGTTCATTAGCAAGGCTCTTTGAGCTAGCAGCGTTCATACTTTTATACTCTCTTTGCACTCCCTGTGACACAAGTTGCATCACTCACTGGTCAGTTCCATGCATGCTTCCTACAGGCAGATCCATTTATTTCTTACAGATCTCTGGCTTATCCGCAGCGCTCCTCTTTTTTGTTAACGGCGTATTTACAGCACAAAAATGGATATAGAATCCCTTGTCCATCATTTGCACTTGGTCATGTTTCAAATACCTATCTGAAGAGCCTGGAGTTGTCGGACTAATTGAGTAGAACGTTGCATGGCATTATGATATTCAGTGAATTAGGCAAGGCGTCGATCTTGCCCTAAAGCTGCCGGATATGTTTCCGTATTCTGTCTATGAATCATTATAGGGTTTTGTTTATGCTGAAATGGCCTCGGTTAAAATATACAGCTTGGGGTTTATATGCAAATGTAATACACCCATCCATCCACCCATCCATCCATCTATGAGAAGGTATAAATGCAGCTGCTCATCCTGTGATGAAGGATGCACATCCTCCTCCATGCTGAACAGATACGTAGCTGGTATCCATATGCAGGGTAATGATAGTATTAAATGTAAGTAGAGGAGTGAGTGGGGATGGTGGTGAAGCGAGGGAGGGGGAGCGTTATCTTTTATTAATAGTGCAAATGTAGTAGTGACTCCCAGTCTGATGGTTAATCATGAGTGCCTTCCCAGGCTCTCGTTCTCAGATGTACGGCTCTCTCGCATGTCCTGGGCAATTCCTGATTTTATTAGTGAAGCCCTCACTGCTTCTGACAACCTGTTGGGTTTCTGTATCCATGCTGGTCCTGAATAGTAACACCACACTGTGTGTAGTATCTGTAGCTGTGTTTGGAATGAAACCAAATGTGGGTGTGGCCTAAAGTAAAATATGGATTTGGTTGTTTGTGTGTGTGCGTATAGTCGTACTTGACACATGACTGAGTGTAGTGTCTGGAATTATATAAACAAACTAGAAACCTAATTAAAAGCTCTGTGACACTGACCAGGCAGGTACTAAGGGAGTGAAATAACTGTGTCAGCATGGTCTCTCTTTGATGCTATCTCATTAACAAGCTTCATATCTGTCCACTCTGCTACAATATTCTTGACTAGAGGATGCGTGATACAAAAATAAATATAGAAAAACAAACAAACAAACAAGCAAACAAACCCAACGTGCCTCTATTTCTATGTTTGGAACACATTACCTGAATGATTCTTTTAAACCTCACGCCTTTCCGAGAAATCACGACTCCGCCGCAATGCTCGTCTCATCTCCTCTCTTCTTCCCACCACATTCCCACCTCTGATGTTCCGCCTTTTCTTTCATCCTCCTCTCCTCATCCGTCACCCATATACGCGCTCCAAGGCATCCTTTCCCATCTTTCTTCACCCCGTCGCCCGCCTTAACATTTTGAAGTTCCAGATTGCATTCAGAGAGTCTGAGCGTGAGCTCCCGATCCCTGTAGACCTGTAAACAGCAGTATGGTAATGGAAATGGCACAACCTCAAGATAAATATGTATTTTCCAATAGCTAAACGGTAAATATTGGCCTCTCGGAAATGGCTGCGTCTTGTAGATGATTGCTGGGATCGGATTGGGTGGTGACGGGGTAAGGTGACATCGTGTAATGGGGGGAAAAAAAACACCGTAGTTGCTGATGAGCTCTTTAATTCATTTGAAGTTGTGGGTTTTTTTGTAATGGCTGCAGAACGGTGGAAGAGCTGGATTGTTGTGTGCCGTAAGCAATGAGCTGCCCTTGCAAAAGTGGAGCATTTGAAGCTGCGACGTAGAGCGTGGGTGGTGTGGGACTATGTTGGATGCCATAATAAAACATGTAAGAGGAGAAGCTTTCCATTTCACACTGCACTGCTAAATTCATCAACTCTATTTTCGATCATCCTTATGCACGTATACGCGGCGTCTATTTTTGCTTGACGGCTAGGCAGGGTAGGGAATTAAAGGCTTTTTTTTTTTTTTTTTAACAAAACTAGGCATGATAACTCCTCTGTACACCAGTTATCTAGCTATTAGAGGAAAGGGGCTTGAATGTCAGAGAGGAAGAGTGATATAGAGGAAAGCCTGGATTTATTTCAGAATAGAAGGGTGGAGAAAGCAGGGAGCATAAAGCAGCTTAGATTTACGAAGAGAAGAAAGTGAAATATGTTTAAGGGACAGATTGAGAGAGGTACAGAAAAAAAAAACGCATTAAGTGCTGGGTGGTTTAGCAACGGAGAATGAGATGGATGGATGAATGCAGCAGGAACAAATGAGGTAAAATAGGCTGTCGGAGCACGGCTGGAAATACAAAGCTTGATAGCTTTGAGTTTGGTAAGCAAAAGAAAAAAGAATAGAAAGGGAGCAATAAATAAAGAGGGAGAGAGATAGGTGCTGGAGGAGATTTGGGTTTAAGAGGACAACGCGTCCATTCTCTGGCGATTTCATTTGGCAGCCCGGCGTGACTCAGCACTGCTAATAGAGTGCATTTGTCCTAGTCCCCACCAGGTGCAGAGAACACACGGCGGAACGCGTTCTACCCGGACCCCTTTTAGTGCACGGCTCGGTCCAGAACAGGCTCTCCCCAGTGCATGCTGGGACAGCAGATCAGAGTGACTGCCTGACTTGCCTGGCTCCCTTGTGACACAGCTAGGTCACTTTTTATCCTACCTGGATAAACTACATGGCATATAAAGGATTCGGATTTAATGATGAGAGGGGAAAGAAAAAACATTCGCATCATTGAAAAATACAACAGAGACACAGAGCAACACGTTCTGCGAAATGTACCCGCTGTAACAAAGTTCATTAGAGGCGAGATTTTCATCGAGATATTTGGTTGTCCTTGGTGGAGAGGAATGGAGGGAGGGAGGGAGAGAGGGTTTGGGTGTTTTTTTTTTCTTTCTTTTTTTTTTCGCTCCTGCAGCATGGTGTTAATTCAGCTTGCATTCTGGCTCCAGGATTTCACTGCTCTTGCATCATCTGCGCACACAGTGCTTCTCTTTTTTTCAGTTTCGGATCTGTGGATACGCTCCTCCTCGCCCTTCCCAAATCCTCCCCACTCTCTCTCTCTCTCTCTCTCTCTCTCTCTCTCTCTCTCTCTCTCTCTCTCTCTCTCTCTCTCTCTCTGTCTGTGTGTGTTTGTGTGTCCAGGCTGCTCTTCGATGACGGTGCCACATGATCAATGCTGAGTGTTTTGTTTACGAGGAAGGCAACATGTGTCACTGCATAGGTCGTGCCTGGTCATGGTGCTCCTTCCCACCTGCCTCTTGACACGAAGTAGTGCGAGATAAATAAGCAGCACCCCATGAACACATATGTAAATACGTCGAGACGGCCCATTTTTCAGCCAGACTGTAGGGAAGGTGTAGGGTGGCAGCACGGCTATTGTCCATTATTATTGGAGGGGATTGCCGCAGGGGTTGGCCATCAGGCGGAGAGATAGTTACTCACCCTGAGCGATGACGAGGTGATGGCAGAGATGCGAAGAGCGAAGAGCTGCGAAGGGAAAAAAGCACAGAGATGAGCCGAGCCGCCTGCCAGGGCTGACCTTCGCGTGGCTCTTATTAAATACTGCGGCCCAAGAGTCGAAACTGAACTGGGTCAGAACAAAACCATTCCTTCTTACCTTTGGGGCACTGACCTGAAAGTGCTATTAAAGGAAAAAAGTGATTCCCTGTGATTTTTGTCCCCTTTATGACAGTGATGTGGTGTTGGATTAAGCATGTGCGCCACTTAATCCAACACCTCTCCATATCCGTTAAACCCTTTTCAGGAAATTGCTGTCGCGCTCTCTGTCAAAAAAAGTGGGTCAGCCCGTGTCGAAGTAATACCTTCAAGTAAATTTGGAAAAGAGGTGTAGAGAAAATAATTGAACAGAAGGCATGTGGTGTTTGTTCTCCTGACGATTTGGCGTTTTCATCAGAGTTACGTTCAGTCTCAGTACTCTCAGGGAAAAAATGCAAATACTGAAATCCACACAGGAGGAATTCCTGAAATCCCTTCACACCCGAAGATTTATGTTTCACTTAGCGACCATGTCACGGGCTCATTTATTCCAAACAGAAAGAAAAGAGAGATTGAGCAAAACCAGAATAAACAGAGACCAGTTATAAAAGTCTGAACATTCTGTGATCCAAAAAAAAAAACAAAGAGCCTCAAGGTCTCTGCCATTTAAATTCTACTCTTCTCTTCCAAATCTCTTGTCCACTCTTCTCTTCTCATCTCATCTCCTATCTTCTCTTCTCTTTCATTTCTATTCTATTCTCTTCTCCTCTTCTCTTCTCTTATCTTCTCATTTCCTCTCCTATCTTCTCTTGTCTTTAATTTCTCTTCTCTTTTCTCTTGTCTTCTCTTCTCTTCCCATTTCTCTTCTCTTCTCGTCTCATCTCCTCTCCTGTCTTCTGTTCTCTTTCAATTCTATTCTCTTCTCCTCTTCTCATCTCCTCTCCTGTCTTCTGTTCTCTTTCAATTCTATTCTCTTCTCCTCTTCTCATCTCCTCTCCTGTCTTCTGTTCTCTTTCAATTCTATTCTCTTCTCCTCTTCTCTTCTCCTCTCTTCTGTTCTCTTCTCTTCTCATTTCCTCTCCTATCTTCTCTTCTTTTATTTCTATTCTCTTCTCCTCATTGCTCTCCTCTTCTCTTCCATTTCTCTTCCATTTCTCTTCCCTTTCCCTTGCTTCTCCTTTCTACTCTTTTATTCGCTTCTTTTCATCTGAACTCTTCTCTTCCCTTTTTTCTGTGCTCTTCTGTTTGCTTTGCTTTTCCTTCCTACTCTTCTCTATGCTTCTCCTTTTTTTAATTTCTTCTTTTCTTCGTTCATTTCATCTCTTTGCTTGTGTTTTCTTCTAAATCCTATCTCTTCCATTCTCATTTCATCTCTACTCTTCTCATCTCTTCTTTTTTCTTTGCCTCTCATCACTACTCCTCCTGTCTCTTCTCTCCTTTTCTCTTTTCTTTTAATCTATTTTATTCTGTTTTCTTCTTTTTTAATTTCTTCTCTTATCTCTTCTCTTCTTTTTCTCAAACCACCCAGTCACTATCTCTCCATTTTGTTTCGAGCCTGGCTCTGCTGTGCCAGTGGCAGAAACACGTTCAGGGAAATAAATAGCTTGTTTTCAGAGCAGTTGCGTGTTAAATATTTAAGTGGCTATGACACGAGGTGTGCGAGATTTCGAAGATGAGCTGTCAGTATCTAAAATACGCCAAGAACTCGGTGCATCATTTAAACTTGGTCCTGTTTCAACTACCCAATTTGGACAGCATGGAGTTGTTGGTGTAATTGAGTAGAACTGATATGAAATTCCGAATAAAATTAGACAAGAGGCTTTCGATTCTGCCCCTGAAGCTGCTGTAGATGTTCCCAGTGCTGTTTATTTAGCAGTACAGGCAGCTGGTGAGGAAAGATCGTTTTTATGTGGCTGATAATCTAATAATCAAATCTAATTGAGGAATATTTTGAAATGAAATTATTAGTAAGTATGTTGAAATGGATGAAAAACGAAACCTTATATTGACGTCTATTTAAATTTAAAATACAGTGGGTTTGTTCAGCTAGCACATTTATTCCTCCTTCCCTTGTGTTTATGTTTTGCTTTTTTCCCCCCAGACTACCCTGGCCTTTAAGTATTATCATAATAGTTTTTTTTTCCTAATATGAGTATATCATTTATATTTTACTTTTTCTTTTCCATGGAACTGTAGAAGGTCCAAACCTAAATTTATCATCCGTGTAAAGTAATATTAGCATGTTTTCTATTCAGATACCAGGTAATATGCTTTAGTATGTACTACATGGGAATGGTGCAATCTTATTGGTTCGCTATCTCCGGATAATGGACAGTATCCACCCCTTAAACTCAGGATAATCAAACAAATTGGAGTTTGTCACGGTCGCTAATTCTGAAATCGTAACATTTCAGAAATTTCAATGAAATTCCGTCCCAAAAAATATGAACAAATCAATGCATCTAACTATGTCTTTGTGTTTTTCACGGCAAAACAGAATCTTTAAATGAGTTTCAAAAGACCTGCATTAAAAATAGCCCCACAATGCAGGCAAAGCCCCTCAGCCTGCGGCGGCCATATTGGATATCGTGTGTAGTTGCCCAGTCCCAACATCCATATGTACATAAAATGGTAATGATTGACCATGACTGATTTCAACTGTTAACAGAAGACGGACAGACAGAAGGACATCATGCATGATGAAAATACCCCTCAGTCCTATTAGACTTGGCAGTAAAAAATGAAACAATGAACCCTTACAGTCTCATTTTAGCTTGCATTTCTTCTGTTGCCATGTAGCATATATCAAAATCTTTAAAAGAGTTTCAAAAGATGGCGCACTGGAGCATGTGTGACCATAGTGACACTTTAAAAATGTAAAAATAAACCATTAAACTATTTTTAGCTTGCTTTTCTTATGTTTGTGTGTAGTATATACTAAAACAATTATTCACCGCAGACTTGGACTTTTTACCTTAGGTAAAGTGGATATCACTAGCCTGGGGGCCATTCACTAATATCCATCTCGTCTTAGGTAAATAATTGTTGTTTACCGTCTATTAAATCGCTGTAGTAATCTCCTCTCCTGTATTCCAGCCTGTCATGGTTTTCTTGGCAGGTTGCTGCTCAGCCAGATACAGAATGTATGCGTAACCTACCAGATGTATTATCAGCAGTATGAGCACGAGAAACAATATTTACCTTTCACAATTGCTGTAATCTATTTGTGGTGGGAGAAAAAAAAAATCTATTTCGGGTACATCAAACACATCATGTCCATCACCAGCATGAAACGTAACACCAGCTGCGACTTGGAAGAAGTAGACTATAATGAAGGCGTAAATGAATCATAATTCACTTTATCTGTGCATGAAGTTACGTCTGTAGTTGGTTTTATTTATCTACATCTTTTCCTCACCTCTATGTGGAGTTGATGTGGACGTGGTGGAGCAGCTAGGGCCCGACAGTGGCCGCAGCAGCAGTGCCAGGGCTCAAACTTATCAGCAACCCAAATTTTAACTGCTAAACCAAAAATGTCAATGGGGTTGCCAGATTCTTTATCCATCCATCCATTTGCCGAACCGCTTAATCCTATTAGGGTTGCAGGGAGGGCAGAGCCTATCTCAGCCAACTAAGTGGCGCGGTATACCCTGAACAGCTTATCAGGCCATCACAGAGCCAACACACACACAACCATTCACACTCACCTAGGGGCAATTTCGAACCGGTCTCACCATTAAGTCACCACTATCAGCAATGTTGCCTCCACTTTCTTAATAAAGTTAGCATGTTCATCAAACAACGAGAAGGAAACCGGGTTCAATTCCCGGGCTCGGGCGTTTCTGTGTAGTTTGCATGTTCTCCTGGTGCTTGCGTGGGTTTCCTCCACGTACTCCGTTTTCCTCCCACAGTCCAAAAGCATGCACAGTAGGCCAATTGGCTGTTCCAAATTGCCCCTAGGTGTGAGTGTGAAATTTTTTAATTTTATTTTCATTTTGCTATACTGTATTAATCCCACAAGGGAAATTATTGCCTCTGCATTTAACCCATCCAAAGTGAGCACACACACACTCAGAGCAATGGGCTGCCGCACACATTGGGGCGCCCGGAGAGCAGTTGGGGTTTAGGTGCCTTGCTCAAGGGCACTTCAGCCATGAAGGTGGAGGAAGCGAACCAGCGACCTTTCAGTCCCAAAGCTGCTTCTCTAACCAACAGGCACCCCGATGTGAATGTGAATGGTTGTATGTGTGTTGGCCCTGCAGTGGTCTGGTGATTTGTCCAGGGTGCACCCCGCCCTCGCCCAGAGTCAGCTGAGATAGGCGCCAGTCCCCCTGCTACCCTAATTAGGATTAAGCAGCTTAGCGAATGAATGAATGAATTATTACAAACTACTCCACTGTCCATTGCCTCTGAACTGCCCTCTAGTGGATGTATTATTGTTTAACATCGACGCCAACGTAAATGACGTATGGAAGTATGTGGATGTTTTCAGTTACAACATTTAAACCTTTATTTTCGTAAATGAAGGGAGCAGAAATGAGTCTTAAATCTGAACACTGATGTTTTTAAATTCGATGAACTCCTCTCTATATGGGCGTGACTCAACTTTGAATATAGCCCTGAGAGAACGCTTGGAAATGTCAGAAAATGCGTCTCGGCCTCTGAGAAACATTTGATTTTATAACAATTCCCAAATGTTTACCAGTTGCTTGCCTCATTGTATGCATACACACACACACACACACACACACACACACACACACACACTGTCAAAACAGATGACATGCAAAGTGGTCTGAGAGGAATGGCTGAAACATCTGAGTCAGCGTAATCCCCTGAACTATGAGAGAGCGAGCGTGCAGGTGTATGCGCTTAACCACCTTTATCGTAATCTTAGTGTAACGTCAGGGAAGCAGGCTGCAGATCGTTTTCATTGCGAGAACTGATTTAAGGTGAACAGCGTTTTAATTACACTTCGGTGCAGAGGAAAGGAGGTAACAGGGGAGGCTTTTAAAGCTGTGTTAAAGATAATCCACTTTGTTTAGTTTTTACTGTTCAGGGATACCTGAGCAATGGGATACGCTGATGTATAGCGATCTTCTTTCCCTTAGACAAAGGAATTCACTCGCGCCCCGACACAGTCCTCTCTCTACACTGTGAAAACTTGGTGTTAAAATAAACAGGAAGGCGATATTGTGTTGGGGACGTGTCGAGGAAGGAGTCAATGTTTGCCACCCCAGTGCACATGTTAGATTTACACCAGTGCTGAGTGGCATTTCGTTCTGCCGCCTCTTGCGCAGATCAATGCCGCGTAGGTCACGGAGGGTGCATGGCCATATACAGTCACATAGTACTGCTGATCATCAAAAGTTCTACTTTTTTAGCAAGAATGCCTTTCATTTGTATTGTATTTGTAGATAAGCATTGAAAGAGACGATACAGTTTTCACTTGGCTTGGATGATACTGATAAACGATTTAACTGAGACAGTGTCATAGTATTATCAGATACATAGTCAGAAGCTGCTTGTTGGCAATGGAAACTGCAAAAACTCAGCTGGATGATGGATTGTGCATTCTGTACCCTTTCAATATAATTAGTTGTGTCAAAGAGGCTATGTTTTACCCTCAGTTCGTGTGCTTGATTGTTAGTAGGATTACACAAAAAGCTATAATCCAGATTGTCATGAAATTTCTACCAGATGTGGCACTCCAGATATTGAAGACTCCATCAGAGTTCAGAGATGATCCGGATCAAATTCAAGGATCCAGAATTTTTTTTAAAAGATTCTTTAACATTGTGTAATAATTTTTTGGAAGTGTCATACCCCAGGCCCAGCAGGGGGTGCTGGGTACTTTATTACTTTTGGCAAAAACTTATCTGTGTATTTTGCCAGAGGCGAAGCTTTGGAAAAGGAAGACCCTGTTAGATTTTTGGAGAAGATCCGGATCAAATTCTGGAATTCAGAAATTTTTTAAAGGATTTTTAACATACTATTTTGGTTTATATGGGGGATTGCTGGGCTTGGTGGAGGTTTGCGCTTTCCGAGTGCTCTTGTTCTATTGAAATTGTTTGATCTCAGTGCTTAGAAGTGCAGGAAAAAACCCAACCTAATTAAGCAGTTTTAAATTATCACCTTTAACAATATTTCTAATTTGTGCCCAGAGTTTTGCCTTGTATTCTGCCATTTTAGGCCTTTTTTTAAATGAAAACATTCAGTGGTGTCGCAATTAAATATAGTTAATGTTGTACTTCATATACGTTGTTTACATGTATGTTAAACATGATTTTAAATAAGTACTTCAGGGCGGTGTTGTGGCATAGATGTTAGCACATCTGACTCACAGCAAGGTTGTGAGTTTGAGCAACATATTATTTCTATGCTTGTTTGGGTTTCCTCAGGGTACTCTGTTTTTTTCCAGCAGTCCAAATACACGCTCATTAGGCTTATTGGCTATGTGTGAATGGATGACCCAGAGAACAGGTTTTGTACCGCACTTAAGTTTTCGCATTTATCCTAAAAGCAATAGTAGCATACATGAACTTTGGGTACAAGTGTACACAGTGGCACCGATTTGAACATGCAAGCAAAAATAATATATATATAAGAT
>JBCNYH010000026.1:24865549-24880646 GCA_039654325.1 Tandanus tandanus
ATGAGACCCTTGTTTTTGAAGCACCTTGGCAAAATCTAAAAGGAAATTTCTCCAGCACGTTATCACTCATTTGCAATTTAATGGCCGGAGAGATCCCAGGCTAACCCCAGCAGCCTGTCCCTTGCATGCCAGAGCCTATTAGCACAGTTTTTTAATCACAGTACTGGGTCTCAGACCATCACCTCCAACAGCAGCTTCATCCAATCCTACCCCACCCTGCTGACTGCTCAGCCAAGACAGGAGGGGTGGAGGAGTGCAGACGGTATGTCCTCATCAGGGCTTAATGATGAACAGTGGTGTCCCGTCCTCCCTGGAGAACATAGATGCCTGAACATGAGATGGCCAGAGGTAACAGGTGTTACCGCACACTCTGGTCTTCCGAATTTAGGTGTAATGGTGCGGTAATGACGTCCCTTGCTGTGACCATTGAGCTAATACGTCGAAGCAGTGATGGAAAGAATGGGAAGGCTAAAAAGATTCTACTGTCTATCTGTGACCATGTCTTACTATTATTAAACCATTAGGGTTCAGCCTTATATTAAATAGTGTAATCATAGGCATAAACTATTATGTTCATTACAAGTGGGAGGATATTTTTACTGCAATCATAGCATGTCGCTTCCGAATACCAAGCACTCCACCAAAGCTTCCTCCAAAGTTTCACCACCGAAGGCAACCCTACTAACACAGGTTCATTGCAAGAATTCTGCTGCAATGTAATCGTCATAACATTAAGCCAGTGTTACACTGTCAACTTGCAACAATGATTTTCCACGTACCCTAAACGTCATTGCAATCCGACCCGTGTAACACTGCCTTAATTTTTCGTCATCTTGTATTACGGATGTTTGAATTTGTTGCCAAGCCGAAAGTTTCTCAAAAAAATCGCCCCCAGCAACAAGACACGGGCATCCATTTTTCATGCAGCAATGTTGTGCGGAAAATTGTCATTGCAAGTTGACTATTACCGTAACACCGGCTTTATACATTGCAACATCCTACAAGGTGAAACATATAAACATGTTAACATTTGTGGCGGAGCTCCAGTGCTCCATACTTATGCAAAGGCTGAGCTCGATTTTGTTGTCATGTCCGTGCCCACGTGGCCACACAGGTGTGTAAGCTGCCACCATTGGCGCTGAGTGCACTTGCACTTCGCAGCTTATTCTCTTGTTGTACTTTACGTATGCATGTTTCTGTAAACTTACACATGCAAACATTTTTGAAGCTCCTCTTTTAGGCAGTGCCTAAATATTTATATAAAATCTAAATCTATGGTCTGTGCTTGAAAGAAAACAGCCTCAGCCTCTACTTCATACTATTTTGTTAGTATTGTTGTTGTTTGTTTGTTTGTTAGGTATCATGGCTGATCAGCTGGGAGGCCTTCTGTGTTTCTTCTTTTTTTTTTTTTTTTCTTTCTTCCACCTGATCATTTCCAGGCAATATCTTTGCCAGTCCTCATGCTACATTAAGATTACATGGATTTATTAACGTTTAAAATTTCCATAATGTTCAGTTATTTGTGTTTTTTTAATGATGGTGGTGGTCTTTGTTCCAGAAAAGGAAATAAAGAAATGAATAACACATTTTAGAAAAAGAACATTTGTAAACGCTAGTCCACTTATACTGGCCAGTTCTGCATCTAACTTTGAATGGCTGAAGTCCCTATGATGAACGTTGGCCCACCCACAGGTGAAAATGGTCATGCAAATTGGTTTCTGATCATTTTGAGTGCTGTCGATGCGCAAACTCCAAATCAACTTGATGATCTGTTTGAAACTGAGATGTTAAAATTAAAATTTGTGGTTTACTTAGAGGGGGAGAGTGTGTGTGTGTGTGTGTGTGTGTGTGTGTGTGTGTGTGTGTGTGTGTGTGAGAGAGAGAGAGGGAGAGCAGCTGGTCTGCCACAGGCATAAATATTAATAATTATAAAGATAGTAGAAATACTTTGCAAGCAAGAGAAGGATCAGCCGTAGAGGTTTAGCCATGCTTTCCATTTATGCCAAAAAATATGGGTATCAGCATGCAGCAGCCTAAAGGTGTGCGTGTGTGTGTGTGTGTGTGTGTGTCTCCAGTAGAGAGCAGCTGACATTCTCTCAGGCATGCGTTGATCTCCTTAGCATTAGCGGCACACTCGTTGGTGAGGTTTTGCGAGTGCACGTTTGATAAAGAGTCGGGTGTTTACAAATCCTATTATGTCTGTTTCGTGTGTCCTTGGAGTTGATTGCTGGTCCATGTTAGCTTTAGCAAATGTCTTAATTGCGTTAAATGGGGGGAAAAGCTGACAGCTTAGAAGCCATTAATGAGTGTTTTTGCAAGCGAACGTATTCCCGAGATGGCGCTTTTGTTCGTTTGGCACGAAAGACAAGGGACAAGGGTAGAGAGTGAGAGAGAGCGAGAGAGAGAGTGTGTGCTGGCGTCACCTTGAAACTCTAAAGCACAGGAGAAACAGGTCATTGTGTCTTGGCTGAAAAGAGGCGCACTCCATCTCCTTATTCAATCTCTTTCCTGGCCTCAGCCACTTTCTCTCCTTCTGATCACTTGTCCCTACTTTTTTTTCTTTTTCTTTCTCATGCTCGTCTTTTCTTCATGTTTTACTCTCCCATAAGACACATAAAGCTACTCAGGGAGGGTTTAGAGGACTGTGTATAAATATCTTGGGATGAATTATTGAGGAACCCTTGCTCGCTAATAATCCCACAGGACCCCATTCCACCATGACACAAAAGATGGAGGGAAAACAATTAGCCGGGGGGTCTGTCTTGTGGATGACTGTGATGAAGAAAGCCGGAGACATCAACACACTCTCCGTCTTGCCTAATAACGCCAATTAAGGCAGAGGAATCGATGAGTCGAGGAGCAGTAGCTAAACGATTCACGTCTTTGCACCAAACATCCCGTCTTTTTTTTCTTGTCCACCCGAATAGAAGGACACGAGGACAGCGAGGGGACAGTAGCAAGGAGAGGAAAGCGGCTGAATATTAAGGAGCTGTTTGTGTCTGCGGTGGTGGAAGGACGACACAGCAGGGGCAGGTCACCCTGTCTCGGACTCAATTAGCTCCACCATGCTGGTGTTTCCCTTTCGTCCTGCCCTCCAAGAAACCTTACAACAACCAATTCGCATATCTCATCACTCCGGGAGCGGGGACACAGGGATTTATTGAACTTTTCCATTAATTTTGTCTGTTAATCAAATGGTGGTCGGTTGCATTCCAATTACAACTTCGGTGGTAATTGACATATCATGTCCATTAACGTTTAGTTCAATTGTACGCACACACACACACACACACACACACACACACACACACACACACACACACTCACACACACACACATTTTTTATTCACTTCAGTGCTGTGGGAATATTTGGTGCACTCAAGACATTTCTTGGCATCTATTATTGTAACCTTCAGTTCTTGTATTTCAGCACTTGGCAGACTCCTTTAACCTCAATACTTACGGGCAGTTTGCATTTCACCCTACACGGCTGGCTGCTAATTCAGTGTCTCCTGGAGTATACTTCGGTTGAACTACTATCCAATCTGTCTGGAAGGTGACATTATGTATCTTTCATTTTGAAGAATACTTTTTTTTTGGTAAAAATTCTCTTCTTAGGATTGAACATATAGAGCTAGAGGTGTGGGGCGGTTTGGAGACATAGTGGTTAGCTATGCATAGTGGTATGCCTTACAGCAAGAAGGTCCTGTGTTCGAGTACCAGGCGTTTCTGTGAGGAGTTTGTATGTTCTCCCTGTGCTTGCGTGGGTTCCTCTGGGTACTCCGGTTTCCTCCCACAGTCCAAAGACATGCACATTGGGCTAATTGGCTGTTTCAAATTGCCCCTGAGTGTGAATGGTTTTGTGTGTGTGTGTGTGTGTGTGTGTGTGTGTGTGTGTGTGTTGGCCCTGCGATGAAGTGGCGAGCTGTTCAAGGTGTACCCCACTTTCTCCAAGTGTGGGCTGAGATAGGCTTCAGCCTCCATGCCACCCTACTAGGATTAAGCAGTTCGGCAAATTAGTGAGAGTGAGTGTGATAGAGGTCAAAGTTAATTAAATTTTTTGAACCGCTTTATCATTTATTAAGCTCGTGGCGATGCTGAAGCCCATCCCAGCCGACTCCAGTTGAATACGGGTTACATCCAGTGCATGTCTTTGGACTGTGGGAGGAAACCGGAATACCTGGGGGAAACCCACCCAAAATGCAAACTCCACACGGGACCCAGGACCTTATTGCTGTGAAGTGGAAATGCTAACCACTATGCCATCGTGCAGCCTTCCAACTTAAAAGTGTAGAAACACATAACACACAGGTAATGTTTAACATTTGTTGCCTGGTTCGCTGGTTAGCACTGTCGTTCTGGGTTTGAACCTCTAAATTCCAATTTGGGGCCTACCTGTGTGGAATTTGGATGTTCTTCTGGTGTCTCGGTACTCCAGTCCAAAGCCATGCACATTAGTTCAACTGGCTACTCTAAATGCCCTGTGAGTGTGAATGGGTTTATGTCTCTATGTTCGCCCTCCCTTTTGCCTAAAGTCAGCTGGGATTGGCTCCATCTTCACAGTGACTTTACAGTGACTACACCCTGAAGGATAAGTGCGATAGATAATGGATGGATGGAGCACTTTACCATGCTGAACTCAAATCAGTATTTTTAGATCTGATGTTTTCGGGTGGCGGCACGGTGGTGCAGTGGTTAGCACGTCCACTTCACAGCAAGAAGGTCTGGGTTCGATTCCCGGGCTCGGGAGTTTTTTTTATGCAGTTTGCATGTTCTCCCCGTGCATGCGTGGGTTTCTTCCGGGTATTCTGGTTTCCTCCCACAATCCAAAAACATGCACAGTAGGCTAATTGGCTGTTCCAAATCACCCCTAGGTGTGAGTGTAAGTGTGAATGGTTGTGTGTATGTTGGCCTTGCGATGGCCTGGCAAGCTGTCCAGGGTGTACCTCGCCCTCGCTAGGAGTCAGCTGAGATAGGCTCCAGCCTCCCCATGACCCTAATTAGGATTAAGCGGCCTAGAAAATGAATGAATGAATGAATGTGTTTAGGTCTGTGCAGATACACAAATCCAAACCTATACAAACTAATTTAATGTGTGGTTCTAAATTGGTTGATATGTATCTGATTTTATCGATGTATCTTGGCAGCACGGTGACGTAGTGGTTAGCACAACCGTCTAACAGCAGGAAGGTCCTAGGTTCGAGTACCAGACTCTGTGAGGGTGTTTCTGTGTGGTGTTTGCATGTTCTCACTGTGCTTGCATGAGTTTCCACAGGGTACTCCGGTTTCCTCCTACAGTTCAAAGATATGCACATAAGGCTAATTGGCTGTTTCAAGTTGCCCCAGGTGTGGATGTGAGTGTGAATGGTTTTGTTTGTGTGTTGGCCCTGCGATGGAGTGGCGAGCTGTTCAGGGTGTGCACCTCCTTCACCTAGAATCGGGTGGGATGGGCTCCAGCCTCCTTGTGACCCTAGCAGGTATTAAGCAGTCTGGCGAATGAATGAATGAAAAAAATGAAAATGAAAAAAAAAAATGAAAAAACATTGTGCTAGCAAATAAAAGTGGAATTGCTAGAGTCTGCCATTGTCAGGTCTTCTGAAAGTGTGTGTATTATCAAGTAAGGGCTTGTTTGTGTGTGTGTGTGTGTGTGTATGTTCCTGCTTAGTTTTCTTGGAGCGGTGCATGGGGGGACAGTGTTGTAATGATGCATTTTCTGCTCCATTGATTCCGCAGCTCAACTCCACACTAAATCCTTCACATGCAACACATTAGAGCCGGGCCTTTTTTCCCTCCTCTGCCAATCGATTAAGCGCGACTTACAGTCCACACAGCCATGCTTCTCTGGAGGCCTTGCAGATGGCACACGCTATCTGGAAGCAGGAGGCGGAGTTGGGCCACAGCCGAATGCCATTTCAAGGTTCCTCTTCATTGACGGGAGGGAGGCAGGCCTGGTATTATACTCCATTAGAAATGGATGCATCTCCAATCTTTTTTTTTTCCTTCTTCTAATATAGAGCCTCACTTCTTTTTCATTCCACTGGAATATTATCACTCAAGACAAGGACTCATTAGTCTCCAGAAACAGCTCCTGAATATTTAAGGTCTATTGGATTAAAAAAAAAAAAATTTGAGGAAAAGGAAGAAAGAATGGCCTGGCATGGTCTCAGAGTAGTAAATGAAAATTTCTTTGCAGCCCCCAACTGTCTTTTACCTCCTGCCTCCCCTGGTTTCTCTGCCTCTCTTCGCTCAAATTACTCACAGAGCTCATATTGCAGTTTGGAAAGTGCAGTTTTATTTAATCAGGGGTTTACTGCTTCCAATTAAATATTTGAGGGGAGATGTGCAACCGAGGGGCATGCTGGAGTATTTCCAAGTCTGACCTTGAATAGGCAGACCTTAGAGGACGGCGTATTTAAATGATCAGCGACTTGTGGGGCAGCCGGAGAGGAGGGTAGGGAAGCTTTGCTTTCAGTCTCCATTAGAAAGCAGAAGATTGACAGAACAGCAGCACACCAGTCATTCACACTCAGGTCCGTAAACGTCTGATGAGCAGCTATTGATTTTATGCAGGATAATGTAAAGCAGGCGGAGCGAGTCCAGCATCGTAGTTCGGCTGTTGCTCAGCTACGTGTTGCAGTAAATGTCATCCCTTTCAGATACATGCTTAAATTAGCTTGGAAACATTGGGAAATTGTGTGTGTGTGTGTGTGTGTGTGTGTGTGTGCATGTATATGTATGTATATATATATATATGAGAGAACTCTCACAGTCTCTGATCTACAGACTTTGCAGCTTGAAAGCAGGTAGTGTTGTGGTTAGCATGTCCACCTCGCAGCAAAAAGGTCCTGGGTTTGAGTCCTGGGCTTGACAAGGGCAGTTCTTTGTGGAGTTTGCATGTATTCCTCATGCTTGTGTGGGGTTCCTCGGGGTACTCCTCCCACAGGCCAAAGACATGCACGTTAAGCTAATTGGCTCTTCCAAATTGCCCCTATGTCTGTGTGTTTGTTTGCCCTAAAATGGACTGGCAAGTTGTTCATGGTGTGCTCCGCCTTCACCCAGAGTTGGCTGAGATAGGCTCCAGCCTCTCCGTGACCCTAGAAGGATAAAGCGGTTCATCAAATGAATAAACTGTTAATTGAATTGTTATTAAATCTTCATGATTTCCCTGCAGGGCTCTTCGTTGTCTGTGAGAATAGGTCCGAAGGCAGTTTTAAAAAGATGTAACTGGAGTATTAGAAATCTGAGCCGTCTGCATGAAACAGCATGAATTTTAGCTTTAGTTCAAGAAAACATGCTTTTTCATTTACAACACTTAAGCGTCAAAAGGCAGGTCGGGCGAGCAGGCTTCATTTGAATAAATCTCTTTCAGCCCGAGTGGAAAAGGTGCTCCGCGTCTTGGGAATACACTTCAGGCTGCTTCCTGAGGTCTGACTGAAATGTTAAAACATTCATCAGGGGAAAAGAAGTTGCTCTCGGTTCCAAGGTGTCAAAAGTAAAACGCAAGTTCTTGCACTTTCGCGTTTTATTTGAGGAAATGAAACAGTAGAATTTCCACTTTAGCTACTTTAGTTCAGAGTTTACGAATTGGGACTCTGTGTTGTTGTTTCTTTATGTAGCAGAAGCTTGTGGCTCTTGTGGTTGATGCTAAGTTTCTTTTTATTAGTAATTACCCAACACAACTGAGAGAAATATTAATATTTCCAAGGATTTTGCTGTGTTTCCATGTACATTTTATCTTTATATTGTCCTTATATTAAAGAATAATAATGGATGGTTACATAATAGCTACAGTAAGTTATTAGCCTTAATCATTAGCTAGTAGCTCAACATCCATGTGCATAAATTTCCTAGTAACTGTTTTTTTGTTTTTTGTTCACAAATTAGTTTTGTAGAAAAATTCCAAATAACATTTAAACTTACTTTTAAAAAAATAACTAAGGGGCTTCTGACTGGAGCAACAGTAAAACATCATCTGGCAAGTTTGAGCCCTGGGTGATGCACACAGCCCTACATGGCCAGGAGCCCATTCATTCAATCCTTCATTCATTTGCTGAATTGCTTAATCCTCCAGGGTCACGGAAAAGCTGTAGCCTGTCTCAGCCAACTTTGGGTAAAGGCAAGGTATAGCCCTTCCGTGACCCTAGAGAATAAAATTCTTTGCTTACCAACATCTAGATAAGCAACTTACATAATATTGTGTATTGCCTTTTATATAGCCATAAAGCTGATTAAACTTTTAGGTTAAGGTAAAGGTAAAGTTTAGGTTAAGGTAAAGTTAACTGTTCTTGTCATGTAAGTTGCTTATCTATATGTTGGTAAGCAAAGAATTTTATGTAGCCAAGGTGGATCAAAGTTTATTGAATACTTGAAGTAAAAAAATTATTCAGATGTTTTCGTTTGCCTTGTTAAGAGAAATTACAGCATACATTAGAGATACAGTACATTGTCCTTTTTCTTACTTTCTCTTTATTTATTTACTCAATTCTACTTGTTTTTGTATAGGTGTGTGTGTGTGTGTGTGTGTGTGTGTGTGTGTGTGTGTGTCCGTCCCTGAGGGGTGTCTGCAGTCGGTGAGATAAGAAATGAGTGTAGGATACTAGGGGATAGTGTTCACAGAAGCCAGGAGATCTTATCTTCTCTCTCTCTCTCTCTCTCTCTCTCTCTCTCTCTCTCTCTCTCTCTCTCTCTCTCTCTCTCTCTCTCTCTCTCTGTCTCCCCCCTCTTACCCTAGCTGGCTCTCTCGGCACACGTCCCTCAGCCTGAACACCACATACTCCTCCCCACCCTAAGTCTTTCTTCATTCCTCCGTTGTCCTTTTCCACAAACCATTTACTCTTGCACTCTCTCCGGCACCCTCCGCCCCCTCCCTCGCTCGATCCCTCCCTTGTTTCTATGCAATCTCTTCCTCTCTTGTCTTATCCGTCCTGTTTTTGTACGGCTGCACACACTCCCCATGCCTGATAAAGCAAACGCCTGAGCTAAGAAGAGAAGACTAAAATTGCTTTTAGGGAAAGAACAAAAATAGGCACCCCACTGTTTCAGCTCATCCATTGTGTGTGTGCGTGTGTGTGTGTGCGTGTGTGTGTGTGTGTGTGTGTGTGGTCATGTATTTTATTCTATGTGTGAGCTTAATGATGAGAAAAGGTGACAATGTTCACATTCCTGGGACATTTAGTTGAGTGCTATAAAAATGTGTTTGGGGTTTTCTACCTATACATGATTTTTTTTTTTTTTACATAATATATATTTCTGCGATGGCCTGGCGAGCTGTCCAGGGTGTACTCTGCCCTCGCCCAGAGTCGGCTGAGATGGGCGCCAGCCTCCCTGCGACCCTAATTGGGATTAAGCGGTTCAGAAAATGAATGAATGAATAATATATATTATTTTGTGTGAGGATGTTGGATTCAATGTTAGATTTAGCTGTAGCTATTGTATTAGTAAACCATAAGACAAGTAGGCTAACAGGATGGTGAACTTAATTGTTTAAATAAAACCAAGCCTTTTGAATGTGATGCTAGTTCTTTAGTACTGTGGGGTTTTAGTAACAGCCTGGAACACCTATTACTTTTAAATATAAAAAGTAAATAAAGTGCCAATATGTTGCCAACATAACGTAGCTAATAAGAAATAGCAAGCTAGTTAGCTAGCAAAGTGCATTAATATCAGCAAAGGTAAATAATATGTACAGTATATGATTATTAATATATTTTTAACAAAGTTTATGGTGAAGGTTTCAGCTTTAACATAGTGTTTTTGCACGTAAAAGAAATTTAAGTCTGCTTAGCATCTTTGTTTTGTCCTGATATGTTATAATATGAGGTGACTGTTACTTATAGCTGGACAACTTTCTCCAGTTTAATCAGTGTTTCCACATTCCTACATCTTCCAGACTTGAGAGAAAAAAAATCTGTCACCCCAGCATGCTAATAAACACCTTTCTGTAGCTAGATTATTAGCTAATCTTGCTTATTTTTAGATTACTACCTATATTATTAGCTTGTACTTTATTTTTTTCTGGATTATTAACTAGATTATTCACTAATCTAGCTAGCGAAGCAGGTATTGGGTGTCTGAATTTCTTATTTTTCTCTGGCAGTGTTTGAAAATCTGGTACAGTATACACTGTATACTGTACATTACTTCCCACCCTAGTATCCAGTATACAGTAGTATGCAGGTATGACAACTTCCATGTAAAAAAAAAACAAAACAACCTCAGTAATATCAGTGTTGTCAAAGTTTGGTCACACATGGGGACTGATGGCAGGTTATTTCTATTACAACTAGCTAGTGACCTCGCTAATGTATTTTATAAATGCCATCTAGCTTAGCTAGCAGTCCTGCCACTGAGATAAATTAGTGAGATACTTAGCTAGCATTCGCTATCACTTGGGTTATGTGTTGTGCTAAGAAAAGGAAACATATGACAATATGGCATAATATGCAACTAATTGACTTTAGATATATTTATTATTTATTTTAGGTTTACATTCAGAGCTGGAGCCATGTTTACTGTTTGCCACGTTTTCTGAAAAATATGAGAAGATGGAAATCAACGTGTTGCATCATGGGATGCAGTAAAGGCAAAGTGTGCTTTTGTTTTATATTGTAAGTTTCCGCCACAGCAGTATGTCATCTGGGTAACTGAAGTTCATCTGAAGTTCTCTTACTACATTTCCATCAGTATACGAAGCTTGGCTAAAAAGTTCATGGGCTGACCAAGAAGGAACAATGCCAGAACTATGAAACGTCAGGTCTTCTATACCAAGGGGATCCAAGAGCTTCAACACTGATAGAAGAAGTGTGAAGTCCGCAGGGGAAGCTGTGTCAAATTCGACCATTATATCATGTTCAGCCTTCATTTTCAGCCCGCCCTCGTACAAGCCGCGTCCAGTATGGTATTCTGGACACAGCCTCTGTTTGTTGAGCCCATTTTCACCATACTTGAATCCACTTCCTGCTTTACTCTAAATACTTAAACATTAGTAAGATGCCCTTTCAGGGAGTAAGGTTAAATTTGGTATTAGGTTAGTACATAAACAATGCAAATGAATGATGGTTGAATACCTACGAAGATATTAATACAAGTCTAAGTGTGTGTGTGTGTGTGTTGGAGCATGGACACGTGTCCCGTGAGAGTGCTAGCATGTTCTGTAACATGGCAGAATGACAGGCCCTCAGAGGAGTGAGCCAGGCTGTCGCACTGAGCGCTCCCCATTGCTAATGAGTCAGAGTTAATTAAAAAAGCCAGGCAGGGCTGCAGGAGGCCAACACACTCACAGTGATGACGGCGCAACCAGGGTTAAACACACGCAACGGACAGCGGGGAACATTAATGCTGACTCATGCTCAAGCCTCAGGGAGTGCGCGTGAGTGTATATGTGTGTGTGCATGTGCGCACGTGTTTGTGCATGTGTATGTGTGTGAGCGCCCATGGTGTCCCTGTAGTGTTGCTGAATGGGTTGTATTTATTCTTCCTCATCTCTTATACTGAACTTAAAACCGTCTAAACTTTTTATTCAGACCTGAAACACCAATTTGAAGAACATTTACACTGTACAGGGATAATATTGAGCTAATTTTCACCGAGGTGAAATAAGAGAATGTAAGGATATGAGATAAAAATGATTTAATTGCTTGTCATATCCTTTACGCGCACACACAAGTTGTGCAACGCTTTCCACTATCATCCATCCATTTCTGGTCATCTTCGATTAAAAAATAAAGATGAGTCTTAACCGTTTTATCTTCCCGCCCTGATCTGCTTCCAAATAAATTGGACGCTCATTCATTTCAGTCATTTAATCCACAAGCCCGACTTTCTCACTTCAAAGCTTGAAATTTATTCGCTTTTCTACGACAGTACAAATAATGACCTCATAAACCTGCGGCATAATGAAAAAGCAGCTCGCTCATATACGTACACCGAAACAGCCAGGAGTGTTATTCATCATCCATGCTAGATATTACAGCCTGTTATTGTAGGAATCGTAACAAATAATTTCATATATCAAAGGTCCAAACTGACTTGATGAATTTGTTTGCTGTTCTTTTCAATGCTTACATCCAGAAAAATGTAAGCGTCAGTGTTTCGGGGTATATTTTGAGCTACTGTATGTTGACATAATCAACGCCACTGTATAGAGTTAGAGCTTGATTTACAAGCAGAATTTATAAAAATATGCCACAAATTTTTACACTTAAAGAATAAAACACAATGGTGTGTGCTGTTCGAGGAAAGTAACCAACGACACTTAATGGTTTTCTCCAAAAGTTACATTTTTATCTATAACCGCAGGTCACAGCGTGTTTTATTTCCGTTATACTACAGGTGTTTGTCAGCGCTAGCCATTTGTATTTGTTATAGAATTAGATGCCATACTTTAATACGTTTTATATGTTTATGTTTGTATTTTATCTTGAGATAAAAAGGACTGTGAAACTTCATTACTACTACTTATACAGTAGTAGCTTTAAACACTCCCTATTTTTTTCTTTTCTTTTTTTTTTAATAAGGTTGTCACGTTAAAAAATAAAAACTAAATATAAAATCCATTGCCATTAAACTTTTTTCATGTTGCACAGCTTTATAGGAGACTCCTAGAGCACTGGAGACTCCTTCCAGGAATGGTAAATAAACTATAAAATCCCCTTGCTGAAAACCTCACCATATCAGTGATTGTACACTTCACAGGAATGGTGCAATCTGATTGGTTGGCTGTCTGGGGGATAGATAGAAATTTTGCACCAAAGGCAAGGTGGGTGTTGCCGTATAGTCCTCGGGACGGAATGTCAACAAAACGTTGCAATTCAGCAACATCAACCAGGCCTGAGGCGAATAATTGTTTTAGTATATACTTAGTGGGGACATAAGCAAAAAAGCACACTAAAATTATTTTTATTTTTTTAAATAATGACAGGCACATGAGCTCAGTGCACATATGCGAGCAGGTGATTGAAAGCCTTGTAATGTTGTGCCTTTACCTCTTTTTAAGAGTTTTAGTATATACTACATGAAAACATAAAGAACCCCTTGAGACCCCACTGTTCTCATATAAGAATATCATATTTCTCTTAACTATACTGTGTGTATTTCATTGTAAGATCCTCATATAAATGTATTAATCTTTTGCCAGACTTCTTTCTCTTTGAGGATGTTGATCAAGTGCAATATTTATTAGGTGGTAAGGAACAGATGTGGTATGAACAAATGCCAAGACTCACAACATTATGGTTTGGGTCTTAGGAGGTTAAAACATGATTTTTTTATCATTGATTCTTACATATTTTAACCATGACAGAGGCAGGTCAGGTGAGCTCTGCTTACTCCGAGCAGAGGTAAACGCTGTGCAACTAACGATGTGTGTTCAGCCTACCTATTCAGTACATACTACATGGAAACACAGCGTGTTTTACACTTGTTTTAATCCCCTGATTGTGGGGTTTCTGTGTAGTATATACTAATAGACATTATCTACTCGGGATAATGGTTAAATCAAAAAGGTGGACAAGCACTCACACTTTGTCATTGATGCTGAAATTATAAAAATTCATAAAATGCTGGCCCTCATGTTTATCAAGGTAAAAAAAAAAAAAAAAACTTAAAATGAGTTTTAAAAGATGGCGTTAGGAGCATTGGGATTGAGCAGGTGTGCTCATTGTCCCGCTTGCAAAATGGACAAGTAAACCATAGAAATCTCATTTAAGTTTGCTTTTCTTATGTTTCTGTGTAGTATATACCATCCACCTCGCCTTCAGCAAATAATTGGTAATTATACATCTTTATAATCTGTTGCTATAGAAAAAAATGGATTGTGTTTCAAGAAGGAACTCCAGATACAAAGTAAAACTATATAAATACCGCCAATGTATAAATGTTTTTTTTTTTTAAACACCTATGATGAAGGTTAGATATATTGCGCACATTAATATAATTATAATAGTGTAGTTATTTAAGATCTGAACAGATGGTATGGGTCTCTGCGACATCCATTACTAGGTAATAAATAGAACATGAAGGTAAACCGTCACAGCAAGATTTTTATTTTTATATTCACTTCCCAGAATTAATCTACTGTAGGTTTAGCATTAAACCGGAATTAGCATAAACATTAGCATTTCTAAATAATAGCAATTAAAACAGAATTCGCATAGTCATATTCACCCACTTCATTTACAAATGGCAGGCTAATTGTTGTACATTTTTTCCCTCCCGCACACTTCCTGCTCCCTTAAGAGGACCTTTTTTTTTCTTTTTTCTTTCTTTTTTTCTTTTTTTGTTTTTTTTGTTTTTGTACTACAGCAAGGACAAACTTGTTTTTTGGACACATACCAAGCATATGCGAGGAAAATTAACATTTTTGGTAGCAAAGTGCATGCTCTTCATAAGCAAAACACACACACACACAGTGCAGGTGCGAAGTGAGGATTAGGAGGAGCTGAACATATGGACATTTGTGAGTTGTCACAGGAAATAGATGACAGCAGTTCTCTGTCACTCACCCTGTCTTTCTGTTCTGCCATCATCGCTTTTCTGCATCTCTAACCCATGCAGCACATGCATTCTCATGTTTATTCGCAAAAACACACACACACACATATGTCAAAACAAAACTGCGATTCAGGCAGCAGATATCTGACGGCTCGTTGACTGCACGTTTGCACCCTTGTGTCATCCGTCAGGTTTACGAGAGAACCACCTCGTATGCTTATTTTTGCTGCTGTTTTGCTGGATGGTATGCTCTGGAACACGTTTTGACATTTTTTTTAGCTGTTCTTTCATTCTGAGTGCTTATTTATGTAATATAATGAATCTAATGAATATAATGAATCTCTCTCTCTCTCTCTCTCTCTCTCTTGCTCTCTTTCTCTCGCAGGTTGTGCCTTTCTCACATACTGTGCCAGAGAGTCAGCACTGAAAGCCCAGACGGCCCTGCATGAGCAGAAGACATTGCCAGGGGTAGGTCATCCTATTTCTCGAGCCAATGCATAGAGACAGTCCTTGCTGCAGAAGCAAAAGTCCAGGGGATAGAGCTGGACCTGATCCAACTCCACCTATAACCCTAAGCCCTAACTCCTAATCTGTAAGACAGTGTACA
>JBCNYH010000026.1:24918993-24942813 GCA_039654325.1 Tandanus tandanus
CTCTATCTACCCCTACTGTCTATACTTTTTTAGGTCCCACTACTGATGCTTTCCATAGCAACGCTATGTTATGCCTAACAGTGGCTAAATGCCATGATTGATTATTTAGAATTGAGTATTCAAATGAGTGGGGCATGATGGTGTAGCTGTCAGCATGTCCGCCTCACAGCAAAAAGGTCCTGGGTTTGAGTCCTGGGCTCGGCATGAGCGTTTGTGTGTGGTTTTCATGTTCTCCCTGTGTTTACGTAGGCTTGCTCTGGGTACTTCGGTTTTCTCCCGCAGTCCAAAGACATACACATTAAGCTAATTGGCTATTTAAAACTGCCCCAATTTGTGAGTGTGAGAGTAAATGTCTGTGTTTGTGTGTGCTGGCCCAGCGATAGTCTGGTGAGCTGTTCAGGGTGTACCCTGCCTTCGCTCAGTGTCAGCTGACACAGGTTCCAGCCTACCCGTGACCCTAATTAAGGATTAAGCAGTTCGGTAAATGAGTGAGAGTGAATATTTAAACGAGCCATTTATTGCCTATTTTGGTAACACTACATTGGATTTTTAGTCATATGCAAGAAATTTAAGGAGTCAAGCTGACAATAAAAATAGCTTGTTATTATTTGCGATGCTAGCTATTTACAAAATGGCTTTGAATATCCTGCTTCCTTCTCTTCCAAAACCTGTAGGAGTTCTGGCAAACGAGAGCGATTTAGCATTTTGGTTACAGCGTACTGTAAATATACTGTATGTAATGTCATTTACATTTGCATTTGTTTTTACATACTTCACAAGGCCGCAAATCGAAACCGATAATGTGACTAGAAGCATAGATCATCGCGACTGCTTATCATTCGGTCATGACTTCAAAAATTGCCCTGTCACTGAGATTGCCATTTTACTAATTATACATATAAGTCACTGTGTCCTCTGAAAACTGTCATTTGGCTAAAAGCGCATTTTGTCATCCTTCGATGAATGATGCAGCGATTCTAAAAATTCTCATCAATCATTTTATGTGTGCGTGTGCGGGTGGGTGATGACACGGACTAATCACTGCAGCACAAATAGAATCTTTTTTTTTTTTTTCATCAGGTAGCAATTTCTTGAAATGTCCGCCATAATCTATGACTGATTGGTAGCCACCGGTGGAGAAAGAAGAATGATAGGCAGGTAGCTGTTGTGAACCGTTAGCAAGGTAACACACTTAGCAAGTCGACAACAATGCAAGCTCAAAGATCGATCGTTATGAGCATGCAAGGTCTGTGTTCACGAAAAACCACTCACCAAATTAGCTTCGATTCTCCATAGTTCAGCTTCAGTAGGAGCAGGAGGAAGCTCTTAGTGGTATCAGCTGATTTTTTTCCCCCCTCAGTGCCGCTGTCTGCATGTGTGTTTGTTCTATATTTAATCAGGCAGGCTGCTGATGGCTGATGATGGGTAAAAGGAGGAAAGCTGGCAGGAAAGGATGGTGATGTGTAGGCATTATATGGTGTGTATGTGAATCGTGCATTATGACAGTTTAAGATATTAATTTACATCAAAAGCCAAAGTTAGAAAGAAAGTTCTCAAATGTCTTCAATAAACAATGATTCTACTGTGAGTACATACTGACATGTACCTTGATTTAACCTTATGCTGGAAATGTTGAGAGATACAGAAGACTTCACCTACTATATTCCAGTCAGAGGCATGGAGGAAGGAGGTATCGCTTATGATTGTGAAGAATGATGAAGAATCCAGTTAAGTCTGACCAATAGCACCTCTGATCACTGTTTCCTTTCTACCAGCACCTAGCAGCTGGCCCACTAGTATGATCAGCCTGTGTTCTGGCAGCTTGGTAGGCAGTTAGACCAAGGATGGTTGGTCTGCTTTTTTTTTTTTTTTTTTTTTGGGCAGTCACAACTGAAACGTGACATGTTTGGAATGGAGACAGATTCCAATACCTTGCATGAATCTTTGTGTCTTTGGATTGGCCCTGCGATATTCAGAGTGTGCCTCCCCTTTGCCCCGAAATCAGCTTGGATAGGCTTCAACCTCCCCTTAGTCTGAATAAAATATTAAATTATTTGGAAAACGAAATGAAATGATTAATTTGTGGGCCATTCAGTGTGAACCTGAGGAAGGTCAATTTTTGTTAACCTTACTGTATGCCTAGCATAAGAGTGGATGCTAACGTGTTAGGCCGCCTCCAAATGCACATGCGCAGCAGTTCATAAAAAGGCGGGTGGCAACACTGCATGTCACGGAGGGGGCATGTGCATGCTTACGCCACCCTGGTTGGTGGTGGTCATATGTGATAGGGAGGCAATGCTTGATAGGTGGGAATTAGATACGGCTAAAATTAGGGGAGAAAAAAACGGGGGGGGGTGGGGGGTGGGAGGGAATCAAAAATAGAAAAATAAATAAAGTAGATGCTAGATGCAAAGTTGTTATGGCTGTGAGAAACTGATCAGAAGGTCAGGGGTTAAAGCCCCTTTAACAACCAAGGGCTAAGCAAGGCCCTTAACCATCACCTGCTCAGTTGTTTAATTGAGATAAAAACGTAAGTCTTCCCCTGAATAAGTGAGTCTGCCAAATGCTGTAAATATCAGCTAGTCAGCAACTCAAATTTGCATGAATAACTTCAACGGCCAATGAAAACAAAGAGCACCAATAAAAGCAATCCTCAACTTTTTTTGCGTTGGTCCTTAATGGAAGACAAATAATTTGAGTTGTGGTTAAGAGCTCTAGTACCTATCTTGTCAGGTAAAACATCCATATTTGCTTTTTCTATCTTTTAGTGCCATGTTTGGTTGTTTGATGTGTTCATTTCCTTTTACTAACATACTTGTGTGATCTTTTGTCACATTTTTCAATCAAAAATCAAACAAAAAGTGTGCAGTCCCTTCATAATATCTTAGTATCTTGAAAGTCACCCCCCATACTCTTTTCCCCTGGTGGTGTACATTATGTGCAGCCTAATGTATGTCTAAGAATATCCACATCTCTCTCACATTCTCCTCAGCCCTCCCTTAGGAAGAAAGAGATACGCTTCTGTCTCCCTCCACCGCTCACTCGTTCACCTCTTGTGACTCTGTGAGAAGAGCAGCACAAGGTCGGGTTCATGCACCCAAATCAAAAGCAGAATGCTGCTCGAGCCCTGATTGCCCCTCCAGTCATGCGTAAAGAGGGGCATCAAATGAAAGCACCACTGTAAAACTCATAAATAATCTCCCACCAATTACACAAGTGCACTTAGAGCCACTGCTTTTGTGGCAGGGTATGGTGGGGTGGATCAAAAAGGCAAGAGGGGAGAGGAGAAAGAGGGAGACTCTGCTGTTTGATAAGTTTTGGGCTTGTTTTTCATTTTTTATTCATTAGATAAGTAAAAGCAAATACAGTGAAGGCAGGTCCGTGGTACAGTGTGATTTATGCCCACTTCTGGGTGAGAAGGTAGGATTTATGGCTGAACAACAACACACTGCAAAATAAGCTGACAAACAGAAAGAAATAGAGTGAAGGAATAAAGTAGGAGGCAAAGAAGGAAGGATATAACCAAATTGGTGTTGATTTCATTGGTTGGTATGTGGGAAGGAAGGATGGAAGGAAATTGGGATCACCCTAAAGGGAAAATGGAAAGAAGGATGTAACATAATTTGAGGTAGCTTTTCTTTGGTTAGTATGTATGCAGGATTGAAGGAATTATGGAAGAAAGGAAGGAAGGAAGGAAATTGGAATTACTTGAATAGGAAAAGTGAAGAAGGGGTATAACCAAATTTGGATTGTTTTCATTGATTGATAGGGAGGAAAAGAGGAAGGGAAGGAGGAAAAGAAGGAAGGAAGGAAACTGGGATTACATCCATGAAAAAAAAAGAAGTATATAACCAAATTTGGGTTGCTTTTATTGATTGTTAGATAGGTAAGAAAGGAAGGAGAGAAGGAAGGAAGGGAGGAAGGAAACTGGAATTACTTTAATAGAAAAAGGAAGGAAGGATGTAACTAAATTGGCATTGAGATAGGAACCAATTTGTTGGAGTTTTCACTGAATAAGGCTGCATGAGGGAAAGAATGGAATTGGGGTTGCTCTCATTTGAAGGAGCAAGGAAATAAGGAAGGAAGGAAGGATGACCAAATTGGAGTTGCTTTCATAGGAAAGAAAGTGAAGAAAGGAATAATATAACCCAAAATTCAGGGGTTTTCATGCAATGAAAGGAAGAATGAAGGAATGAAAGAAGGAAGTCAGAAGGATGTTACTAAATTGACGGCTGCTTTTGTAGAAAATAAGAAAGGAGGCTTGAACAGTGGTATTCGTATTTATATACTGTAAGCAGAAAATTACAGAGGGAACAGATCACCAGCTGAAACCTCTACTGTTTCTCTATAATTCATAATTCTGGTGGATGTTCACCCATGAAGTAGGAAGTAAGTAAGCAGCAGTGGGATTTGGGGTAGAGAAACTGGGACGTTGTCTGCAGCACAGGCCACATAGGTGCCCAGGAGAACCCATGACAGGTGAAATAGACCGGTTTGATCAAAATGTGTTAGAATCTAAGAGTAAAACAGGAAGTGGATGTTAGGTGGAAGTAAGGTTGGTTGGAAATTGGAAAGATAAACATTAAGGAAGAAAGCAAGGAAGTCAATTTTGGTCAATTTCAAGAGGACATTCAGATGGAAGTTCATCTCGTTGGAAGGTTGGATGGTTGGAAGGGCATTCGGTCCCAAACGAGGAAATCAGTCAAAAAGAAGTTCATGAGAAGGAAGTTCAGAATGATGAAAGGAAGTAAAGGGAACTTCTTTCATACAGTTGGCTTTTTAGTGGAAGATAGAAAGGAATAAGGAGCAGTAGCAAGAAGTAGGGCTGGGTGATATCTCATATATCAACATTCCCCATGCTTGTGAGGTTTCCTACAGGTACTCCGGTCACCGACAGTCCAAAGACACATATAAGGCTAACTGGCTGTTCCAAATTGTTCCTAGATGTGAGTGTGAATGGTTGTGTGTCCTGCGATGGACTGGCTAATTGTTCAGGTTGAACCCTGCCCTCTTGAAGTGCAGATGAATGAATGTCCGATCAGGATATGACTATTCATGTCATCAGAAAACTGACTACCATGAGTATTGCCAGTCAGCAGAAATATCAACTCTGTTTTAGAAATGAACAGCATTTTAGCTACAGTGTTTTTATCCGCATTTGCAAAGAGCGAAAATGGAGATTTTACACTTTTTTGTAGGTGTGTCCAAGAACGCGTGAGCGTCCCATCTCTTCGGCAAGAAGAGATACTTAGAAAACAAGCTGCTCGTGCTGTCATGTTTTTTGAAATTATATTCCTTGCAAAATATATCCTGTGATTAATAATGTTATTGGGGAAATTATTGTCAGAAAATATCGCAATATTATAGTTTTGTCATATCGCCGAGCTCTAGGAATGAAATTAAATAAAGAAACATAGGGAAACTAGAAATAATCGCATTACACTTCATCACTGTCATCTCCATCACTCCTGTCTCTTTATTTGATTTTCTCTTGTCAGATCAATGTTGTCTTTTTACTGCTCTTGTTGTAATCACCAGAGGCGGCTTATTGGAGCTGTTTATTGCTTTCATATGTGTAATCCTGTTGCGATTGACAGGAGATGCATAACCTGATTTCATAATAGATTAGTTCAGGTTTAATAAGTTAATCTCACAGGCTAATATGTTGATATTGTTTTGTTCTTGCCGTGTGCATTATGCAGAGATGTGTTTTTTGTGTTTTTGCACATAATGTTAAAAGTTATGAAGTATCCTTGGCGAGATCATATCGATCAGGCTTGTGATCTGTAACTTGGCAGGATATGACTAAATGAAGGGTTGCATTCATGCATTTCCTTTTTCCGAGCATTGTAGTTAAATCAGCAGCCAGACCCAGCCAGAGTCAGAGTCGTGACTGAAAACTCATCTGCCAGCCAGTAATTCACTGTACTCGCGGTGCAGGATTTTTTTATAGCTGTGATATTGTCATACCATTCACGCTGAATAATGAGGCGGGTGTTTTAGATTGCAGCTGTTACCCCGAGGCTTCTATGCAAAGCAAGGTCACGTTCTCTGAAGCCCTGGGAGAAGTTCGCTCATTTTCAGCACACTCTAGTAAAGTTGTCTCATTTTGCTTCGACACAATTTATGGGACTGCCTCCAAATGCGTGTAATATTTCACACTTCTTGATCCTTTAATTGAACCCATGGACGCTGTCAAGGTGCAGAATGGATTTGCTGGTGGGTGAAGATAGGCAGGCTTTACAGCAGGCTGTGCTAGGAGACGTGGGGATTGTACGAGTTTCAGACAGCACGCTGCATGTCATTTGGGAAGGGTTACAATGAGCCACAGGCCTCTGACAGTTTAAAGACTTATCTTAGGATCCACTTGTGTGAAAAAGGAACGGCTGTTGAAATGAGACTAGGTTACAAGCATAGGAGTGATTCATTGTATTTATTTATTTATTTATTTATTTATTTTATTCGGCTGAATCCAGATTTTAGCTGACATTAGCTGTGTGCGCAGGATTGAGTTCAGGAGGAATCTGTACTTCCTGTACCAATGTTTATGAGATGATTACTTTGTCTACTTTATCAAGTCAAGCACAAAAGTATTTCACTGTAACAGCCCTTACTTAACTCATTTATTATGTTTAGTACTTGGTCATAATGATTGCTACTGGAGTATGTGTTTGGAAAAGTGAACTAGCAAAGCAAAAACCAGCAAATTCATAATTTATTTTTATGTTTTTTTATTTAGTATTTGTTTTTCCTGGCCGTGATATTCAGACCCGAAATGAATGCCCTGTACAGGCAGATCCTTTCTCTACTCTACACGTGACTGGTTTTCTCCCCAGTTTGAGATTCCGGGGGGGATCAAGAAACATAAATAAAATGTATCACCTTTCTTAGGTTGGATGAAAAATATGCAGTCAGAGTTACGATTTAAAAAAAGACAGATACCAAATTAGCCAAGCAGGTATGAAACGACTGTGCTCAGTGATGGATTTATTTTAGGGAATAAATAGGAAGAAATTAGGGATGTGCAAATCTGCTGCTAAGATGATATGCCTTCCTTGATACATCATTAGCAATGCTGTGTATGAAAGCTAAGAACGCAGGCTCCGATTATTTAAAGAGAAATGAAAAGAAAGCCGTTCCCCGGTTACACTGAAAATATGCATATTTATCATCAGACGGTTTTTAACTTCATCTACGAAGTTGCAATCTGCTAAAATCCATCCGATAGTTTGCATTAGCATGTTTAAAAATGTCAGCATTTGGAGTCCATTTCACTCTAGCAAATGCGTGAAATCGCAAGAATAGGATGTGGATGTGTCAGTTGATATAATCCAAGATAATGGCAATAATAACAGTATACAGGTATTAAACATACTAATCAAACATAAACTAGTGAACTACTGAATAAAATAAAACTCTGCACATCTACACATAATACTACATTACATTTCCATACATCGGACAGGCGTTTGCTCGTTTACATGAACAAATGGAAAATACCTCAGTTCATTTATATGTAAATTACTTCCTTGTTTACAATGTCTCCAGCGTGAGTCACGTGTGATTTTCGCAGGAAAATGTCGCCTCCCGTGTGAGGATATATTACTCTTTTTCTTCTTCACAAAGAATAAGTAATAAATTAAAAGAAACATAGTACTAAATTTAATTTAATGTGGTGAAGATAATAGCTGAATACAGACTCATACAATATCTATTTATTCATAGTTACAGTTTCGGCCTTTTCTTTATACAATGGTGCATTTTTGATGAGAGAGGTCAGAGGAGAAATTGCCAGACATATTCAAAGTGACATAAAGGTTCACATAGCTTAAATAACCACTTTTTTCAATGGTAGTGAGCTGAAAAGCATTTCAAAACACATAGCACAGTGAGGCAGATGAGTTATAACAGCAGAAGTCCACTCATAATAATAGGTTCTTGATGATGAATAAATGAATGAATACAGACAATACCCGGCCAAAAAACAAACCATGCACTCTTTTATTTTGCTCAACCGCGTTTAGCCTTGATTACATCACATAATCCCCATGGCATTGCTTCAACAACCTTAAGTATCATAACATTTATTTCCAAGGAGATAACTCATGTAAGGAAATTTAAATCTTTGTGGAGCTTGGAGGGTTAAGCTGTTACACCTATAGGGGAAAGACTCATAGGCTCTGCTAGAACTAAAAATAATATATTTGTGATGCACTAAAAGTGTCTAATTAGAGAGATATACAGGGATAATTGTTTTTACCTTTTCTGATTATCTTGAGGCCATTGGAACAAAAATGCTAAAATACAGTCGTAACGACAAGGTGCACCACTACCACCCAAGGTTTGAATTTCAGTTGGTGCATACAGCCATCTGTGGCTGGGAGCCCATGAGAGCTAATTGGCCTGAGCTCTTGGGGAGGAAGGAATGGCGTATGATCTCTTTCCTGTCACTCACAAGCAACACTAGTGTTTGTGATCTCATGTAAATAAGCAAGCTTAGTCTGCCCATAATATGCTTCAGAAATTCGAAGGAATGCAGTGGGCTGGCATCATGTGCCATGGACTCCCTAGTTGGTAACTGTTGTGTGATAGGGGAGTACTCATTAATGGGTGGGAATTGGGGATGAATAAATTAGGGGGAAAACCAATATATAGATATACATATTGCCCTAATGAGGACACCAGAGGTAATGGTCGCAATGAGAAACTCTGAGATCTGAGATATTATACGGAACAGTGGAGTGGTGGCTCAGTCGTTAAGGCACCGGCTTACTGACTCATAGGTTTGGGGTTTAAACCCCAGCAGCACCAAGCTGCCATTTTTGGGCCCTTGAGCAAGGCCCTTAACCCTCATTTGCTCAGTTGTATTAAAAAAAGAGATAAATGAAAGTCGCTTTGGAAAAGGGCGTCTGCCAAATGTCATAAATGTAACTAGAAGGGCACGCATAGGGTGCAAGGTACCTCTGCCAGGCTCAAATGGATTATTATAACTTGGCAGAGTTATAATGAGATGTCTCCCCCTAGTGGATGTCGGATAAACATTTTGCCCTTTGTTAATTAAAGGTAGGGATTTGTTGTTGGGGTTTTTTCCAACATAATCCCATGCACCTCCAAAATTTCTGTTTTTTGTTTGTTGTTGGATGAGAATCAGATTAGTAGTTTTTGCGTAATCCTGCTAACAGTAAAAAATCCTTAAATAAATCCTTTTTTAAAAGCCTTTAATAAATTCCTGGGTTCCCGGATCTGCTCTATAATTAAATTTTTTTTTTGCCAGGACCACCCCACCCCTCCACCCAGTTTGGTGAAAATCAATTCAGTGGTTTTTGTCAACAGACAAACAAACAAACAGATGCTGGTGAATACAGAACATCTACCGCCAAACGGTAGAGGTAAGGAAGCTTTTGTTGAACCAGACTCAAAAGGGAATCTATCCTTCTATCTGTGTGACACCTTATAGTACAATAAGCATCAGATCACCTCTAAAGTCATTAGTTCTAACTTAACTGTTCAGTGAGGAAGCCTTGAATGCAAACTGTTTTTAATCCAAAGGCTATCCAGTGAAGAACATCCGCAGCCATCCTTATAGTTTTTATGTGGAACGAATCACAGCCTTCATAAACATTAGACTAGGATCATATGCGGTATACACCAAGCATTATGGCAATGTCTCACATAAAAGGACTGAAAAACAGCAATGCTCCAAACGCTGTTAAAGAGCTTAACGAAGAAGCAGGTTGAAACCTGAACGCAAAAGGTGAAACTGTAACCAAGTTTCAGTGGCAGAGGAGAGAGAAGAATTTTTAAAGGCAGCATGTTGCTCAGGCAGCTGATTGATCCATGGCTTTGAAAGGCAGAAGAGAAAATAGAAAGTGTAGCCTGTTCTTCTGCACCGTGTGCCCATTTCCATAATCCATAAGCTTTATGGAGCCTCGCAGAGATCCTTACGGCAAGGCAAGGCCTCCCTACTGGTGGACAGAATGGAGTAATGCTGTGTGTGTGTGTGTGTGTGTGTGTGTGTGTGTGTGGTGTGTGTGTGTGTGTGTGTGTTTGCATGCGCGGACATGCCTGCACACTTGTGCGTTATTCTCATATTTCCGTGTTACATGTGGAATTACTGATCACCGTGTCTGTGTGTGTGTGTTTGAGTTTATACCCAAGTATTTGTGTGTAATCCTTTGTCTCCACTCATGTTTCCTGATGTTTCTTTGTGTAAAATCAAGCCACAGGAAGGATTTTTTTTTTTCTCTCTCACAGAACAGTAAAATAGAGATTTGCTTGTTATGGCGTATCTTGCTCAATGCTGCCATCTTGCTGTAAGAGTTTAAATGAAGCTCAGAAAACAACCACTCACACCAGACTACCTCACTAGTTTCCTCACTGATATAAGCGACTAGCGATGTAAAAACAATAGTGAAGAGAATATGTCGCATGTCAACCCATAAACATGTCATATTTATTCTTTTTTATTGCTTCCTAATGATCAGGGAGCATCTCTACAGATTTACACTCTTAAAGCAAATGGCTTCTGCTATCCAGTGTATAATAGCTAGCTGGCTAGTCAGCTTCTGGTCATTTTTTTTTTTTTTCTGGGGTAAACAAGAGAAAATTTTCAGTTTTAGGATACACATTAGCAACTCTTGCAGTTTCATTTTCTGAGTGATTTATGTATATCAGTAAAACACCTCAGAATATACCACAACAGCGTCAGGTTTGTTTAGCATCTGATGTTTAGCAAGATTTGAGTTAGCTAGCTAGTTCTTGGTAAGCTAACTCGTTTAGCACAGGTAAACATAAATGGCATTTAAGGCCTTTTTTTTTTTTTTTTTTTTTTAGTGTTTACTTTATTATTATTTACTTATTTTATGCTGTTTTTTTCAGTAATATATGCTAAATAGCTTGCTAGCTTCTTAAGCATACAGGTTACGTAGCTAAAATGCTTTTGGATGGTCTAAATGTTGAAGAATTATACTGTTGAGGTACAGTATTTGAACTCTGAGGGGTTTTTTTTAACAAGAATATAGTAAAAGTAATGTTAAAAAAAAGAAGAAGAAAGGAATATATATATATATATATATATATATATGACAGGCGGCTGAAATAGGCTCCAGCCTCCCCTCGACCCTAGCAGGAGTAAGGGGTTTGGCAAACGAGTGAGTGAGTGACGGGGCACAGTGGCGTAGTGGTAAGCATGTCCTCCTCACAGCATGAAGGTCCTAGTTCGAGTACTGGGCTCGGCAAGGGCATTTCTGTATGGAGTTTGCATGTTTCCCCCTGTGCTTGCGTGGGTTTCCTCTGGGTACTCTGGTTTCCTCCTACAGTCCAAAGACCTGCGCATTAGGCTTATGACCCCAATTGGATTAACTGACTTTAAAGTGGGAAAAATGGGTCTGAATTTTGGGAACTCTTTGTCAGCCTCGGTTTTTCAGAGGAAACTCATAGAAATGAGGCAGCTTCTTACATATAAGGGTTAAATGTTTAAAATAGGAATGTTAGCTTAGCTTATAGGTTCATGGGTTTTACACCCTTTTGTGTGTGTGTGTGTGTGTGTGTGTGTCATCATAATTTCAAGCTTATTTTTATATGCTTGTGTGTGTGTGTGTGTGTGTGTGTGTGTGTGCGTGTGCATGTGCATGTGTGTGTATATAATTAGCATCCAGCACAGTTCATTTGTAGCAGTCAGAGTAAGGCATTACATTGTGAGGATGGACCTGCTGGGATAGTGTGGTGGATGGGGGTGGGTTTGCAGTAAATGGAGGGGTTGATGGAAATGAGGGTGGCTTTGGGGCAGATGGGGGGTAGTTCTGGGGGTTGGGGGTGGAGGTGAGCTGGCGGCAGCATTGGTGTGCACGACCTTGGTCTGCTCCCCATTTTCTATCCCCATCAACCTTTCTTTAATCCTGTCTGTCTCTTCCCCTCTTTCTTTCACTCTTTCTCTTTCAGTCTCTCTCTTTACCCCTCCCTCTTTTCCTCCTGTGCTATCAGCAGGCACGGAAAAATAAATAATGCATCAAAATGCATTAAAATTGTTCGCCAGGCTTTAAGGGCAAAAATAGAGAGGGAACTGAAGGAGGAGAAGGATAACAGACTGTGTGTGTGTGTGTGTGTGTGTGTGTGTGTGTGTGTGTGTGTGTGTGTGTGTGTGTGTGTGTGTGATTATGACTAAAAACAAGTGAACTTTATGTAAGGCCACGGGTCTGTTTCTTAATCCAGCTCCCATCGAGAGACGTTTTCATGTCTACCGGACCTCAGTGAAAGCACCTCAGTGACCTTAGTGCAGTATGGCTATATTACTGTATAAATAAATGTTATTTATTGCACTGTGGAATAATTATTTTCAGTGTACACTTTATAATACACTATGGATGCCCCAATAAATCACACTTATAACTGTGATAAGGATTTTATGGTATAAGAGGAATAAAGCACTGGATTCATTTACCGAACCGCTTAAGCCTACTAGCGTCACGGAGGAGGTTGAGGTCTATCACACACAATCATTCACACTCACACCTAGGGGCAATTTGGAACAGCCAATAAGCCTAATGTGCGTGTCTTTAGACTGTGGAATGAAACCGGAGTTCCCGGAGGAAACCCATGCAAGCACAGGGTGAACATGCAAATTCCACAAAGAAATGCCCTCAGCGAGCCCAGGACTTGAACCCAGGTCCTCCTTGCTGTGAAGCGGACGTGATAACCCACTACACCACCATGCCGCCTCTTAAAGGCCCCTTTCCATAGTGCACAAAACTCACATCTCCACCTTGTCTGCTTTTCATCATAAAAGACCTGTTACACCCCGGTCTCTTTCACTTCTCAGTCCACTTCTGGCTTTCTTCATCGCTCTTTGTCATTCCCCTCGTGCGCTGCCAGGGTTCAGTGGCGGAGTCGAGTTCTTCCCCCTCCTGCCCTCCTCCCCTCTCTCCGCCCCTCCCCTCTGGCAGCGTGGCGATTGGCATTATTAAAAATTGATTGGTGGCGACCGCTCAGCGGTGTGCATGTATTATTGAGGTGGAGTTGGTTGGGAACCTGCCACGAGTGATGGCAGAAAAATGAAACGCTTTTAAATGGCGCGAGGCTTTTACATGGCACTGCTCTCAGACTGAAAATTAAACCTGACACACACACACACACACACACACACACACACACACACACACACCAAGTGTCCGTTGACACTCAAGCACACGTGCCTATGTGTACCTATTTGACATACGGTATGCCCACGCTCTGTCGTTCTCTTTTATTTCTAACTCTCTAAATCCCTGCTGTCTCTCACTCTCTCTCACACGCACGCGCATACACACACACACACACACACACACACACACACACACACACACAGCTGAGGCATCATCACTGAGACATATCTGAACTGTATAAAATGTGTATGAATGCTGCATCTGTCCCTTTATGTTCACTCTCAAATCTAACATCTGGCTCTTTCTCTCTCTTTTTCTCTCTCTTTCCCTCTCACTCTCTCCTCCCCACCCTGTCTTTCTATTCTCTCCTTCCCTGTCCATCCCTCTCTCGCTGCACAGATGAACAGGCCGATCCAGGTGAAACCTGCCGACAGCGAGAGCAGAGGAGGTAGTGCTTTGCTTTTCCTTCTCGCTTCTTTTCTCGTCTCTGTCCTCTTAACTCAGCATCACTATTACCAACAGAATTAAGCCCGATCGTAGGTGTCATATTTATTGGCACACCTTGATCAGAGATGACAGGGCTACAGGACCCAGAGGAGGCTGGACAGTTCTGCACCCGAGTTACATTCATGCACTTTATCTTTGTTAAAAGAAAAAAACAATGATGACTTTGAAGATGTCTGTGGTTCGGTTTACTTTAGTTAGAGCTGGAATAATCGGTCTGTTGGATATTCTGCATGTCATTTTACATGATTTACTTATATGTGATGCCCGTTAATTACATATAATATCCCGGAAATATGTTTTTTTTTTAGAGCAAGAGTGTTGAAAGTTTATGTAAAATGTTTGGAGATGGACAGCGAGTGACTGATTAACAAAAAAGAGAGCATCCTGATTGGATCCCTCCCTCCAAATTTGCCAATTTGCTTAATCCAACTAGGGTCAAGGGGATGCTAGAGCCTATCTTAGCCAACACTGGCTGGAGGCACGGTACACCCTGAACATCTCACCAGACCATCACAGGGCCAACACACACACCACCATTCACACCCACACCTAGGAGCAATTCTGAAAAGCCAGTTAGCCTAATGTGCCTGTCTTTGGACTGTGGGAGGAAACTGGGGTACCCAGAGGAAACCCATGCAAGCACGGGGAGAACCTGCAAACCCCACACTGAAATGCCCTCGCCGAACCTGGACCCTCCCTGGATACCTCCTGGAAATTTTGTCAGACATTATATTGATAATATGGGAAATTTATAAAAGACTAATGTCCAAAGGCATAAAACATACATATGCGGCTATGGCTCTACTTGGAAATACTTTATTAGTGCCCTTATTTAATCCATATCCTGCTTTTGTTTTTATATCATTACCTTGCTTTTACTTGTAGCACGTCCTGGTTACCTGACAGAAAGGTGTGTAAGGTAGACATAGTGCTTCTTAAGAGTGCTATAAATGTGTATTTGATGAACGCTATAGTTTAAGGGCATTTAAATCATTCATTTAACTGGCACATGGGCTTCATAAATAAGAAGCTGTATTGGCTTGAGACCTCGTAATCATTTTAATGCAAATGGACTGAGCATTCAATTGCATGCTCCTATAAGAAGTAGATCTCATAAGCACATCTCCCAGAAGGAAAGACTGCAAGTGGACACATCGGGCCTCATTTATCAAACTGGATATGAATGGATTTATCCGTTAAATCATTTGAATGAGCACTTTCATAAGAAATGTGGTATGTGGAAAACCCTACTAATGATCCTGAGCTTGTTAAATTACAGAGAAGAAAACTAACGTATACAACGAATTGTTTAACTTCATATCATATGGTTGGCATGGACTTTATTGTGTTTTTATACAAGGTAGATGCTCGTATCCAGAAGAGCTTTGGAGTCTCCATCAAAAAATCATCCTGGTTCTAGTTCACCAGGCCAGGGACTGAGAATACCATCGAAAACATGTAGTGAAACCCAGTCGTTTTATATAATTGGAGTAAATTAACAAAAGCAAGCAAACACAAACCTGTAAATTAAGTCCCATAAAATAAATCACTTAATTATGACAGAAGAAATGGCGGCGTGTAAATGGAGGAGGGGCTGGTCTGTCTACGCAGAAGTGCAAGCCGTAAACAAATTCCTCAACTGATGGAGGATTTAGTGCTCGTTATTTATTAGTAGTGTGATATATTATGAACACTTTAATTGGCGCAGAAATAAAGACACTTCTCTCTTTTAATGATACTGATTAATTTTATTTGTGTTCTTCAATAGTTTTCATGGCTTCTTTATTATAATAAAAAAAATATCAAAATAAGAATCATGAAAATTATAAAAATGAATGAATGGTGGATGGATGGACTAACGGGAAGTTAGATAGACAGATGCATGGTTGATATATAGATGGATGTATAGATGGATGGATAACTAGATAGATATGAATGGATGGACACAAATAGAAGAATAAATAGATGGATGAATGGATGGATGACTAGATAGATATGAATGGATGGATGGATACATAAATGGAAGGATAAATAGATGGATGAATGGATGGATAGCTAGATAGATATAAATGGATGGACACACAAATAGAAGGATAAATAGATGGATGAATAGATGGATGACTAGATAGATATGAATGGATGGATGGATACATAAATAGAAGGATAAATAGATGGATGGATGGCTAGATAGATATGAATGGATGGATGCATAAGTAGATGGATATATAGATGGATGGTTTGACAGATGGATGAATGGAAGGATGAATGGTTTGATGGATGAATGGCTTAATGGTTTGATAGATAGATAGATAGATAGATAGATAGATAGATAGATGGATAGATGGATAGATGGATGGATGGCTAGATAGATGAATGGTTTGATGGATAGATGGATGAATAGTTTGAAAGATGAATGGCTAGATAGATGGATATTTTGACAGATGGATGAATGGTTTGATGGATGAATGGATCAATGGTTAGATAGATAAATAGATAGATAGATAGGTGGATAGATGGATGGTTAGCAGGTAAATAGATGGATGGTTTGAAGGATGGATGGATGGATGAATGGTTTGACGGATGGATAGGTGGATGGATGGATGAATGGTTTGACAGAGATAGATAGATATTGCTGTAAAGAAAAGTTAAGTACATTAAAAAAGTAAAACAATTCTAAAAAAAAAAAGTGACTGTAGTGCGAGTGATGATGAGGTGGTCAATAGAATGTGTTCCACTCTATAAGAAAATTAAGACATAATAAATAATGTTGTGTAATTATATGGTTAACCGGTGTGTTTGGGGGGGTACAGTCTGATAGCAGTGGTTATGAATGCTCTCCTGTCCCACTCTTTGCTGTGCCTATAACATTAACTATGTCCTCTATCCTGAATTGGTCGTTAGGCCCTTCTCTCCCAGTGGAACACGGGCCATTGATGATTTCTGTCCTTGGAATTCATCACTGTTCCTGTAATCGAGTTTATCCAGTACATAAGGGAGAGCCCTGCTCGCTGACGTTACCTGTTTCCATCTCCCACAGCGGGACATAGTGTTCGAATTTGGGAGACATCTTGAATTAATAATGGATAAAAAGGTCCTTCTTTTAGGACATTCAGTGCGACATATTTGTAGAAATAAAAAAACAGATTCACAGACAGTGGGTGTTAAGATGTAAATGGTAATTGCGTAAATATTTCTTATTCAGATGCAGTCAAATTTAATGCACCTATAACTTTATACTGCCACAGATGGAGGCAGCATTAGCAGAAGTGCTACACTTACAATTACTTTTTTAGCCATTTGGCTGATGCTGAGTTTCTCTTCAAATTTTATACACTGTAAAGGAAAAAAACTGCAAGGGTCTCCTCAGAACAGATCTGTTTTATGAACGTATTCAAATATTCAGCTCATTTATTTAAAGGTGTACAGTAATCATTTGTCTTTTTATTGGTGTTGTGTAGAGCTGATAGTTCTGAAATGGTCCACCAGCACTTTTTTTTTTTATCATTTTTATTAGTTACTCATTATTAAAAGGTGCTGGGTTCAAGTCCCGCGCACAGCGAGGGCGATTCTGTGTGGAGTTTGCATGTTCTTCCTGTGCTTGTGTGGGCTTCCTCCAGGTACCCTCGTTTCCTCCTACAGTCCAAAGACATTAGGCTACTTGGCTGTTCCAGATTGCCCCTAGGTGTGAGTGTGGGTGTCAGTGGTTGTGTGTGTTTTCTCTGCGATGGTCTGGCGAGCTGTTCAGGGTGTACCCTGCCTTCGCCCAGTGTCGTCTGAGATAGGCTGCAGCCTATCCGCACCCCTGGTAGGATTAAATGAAATGCATTTAAATCGTTTTGTAAATGTGATGAAGGTAAAAAAAGAAATAACATTGAATATAGCTTTAATAATAAAGGTGTGTTAAAGGAGGACCTCATGTTATATATGTGTTAATATATGCAGTACATATAATATATACACAAGCCCCCCCTGCTGTATTTCACAGACCCTACTTGGAACCATAGCACGAAAGGGACTTAGAGAACAGAGTGATGAATGGGGTGGGGGGTGGGGTGGTGTAAGTGGAAAGTCTCAAGGCTAATGTTTGTTCATGCAAGCGCTATAGTGACAGGAAGTGAAGAGCCAAACTAATGCTGCAATGAAGGAAACAAACTGGAAGTACAGCCAATTAATATAGCAAAAAATGTAGTGCATGTACTGAAGGAAAGGAACATTTTTATCTTTGCAAAACATCACTAGGAATAAAAAGAAAAAACTATATTAAATCTCTTGAATGTAGAATTTATTGAAAAGGTTCCTTAATTATACCTTAGGTAAGAGAGTGTCATCTGTAGCAACCCACCACTGTTTTTACTCTTCTCTCTCTCTCTCTCTCTCTCTCTCTCTCTCTCTCTCTCTCTCTCAAATTTCTTGCTCTGGTTTCTGGTTGGTAGAAATCTATTTCCACAGCACTTGTGTCTCTGTCAGCTCCTTTAACAGCAAGATTCTTGGATTGTGTTCTGCCTCACTTGTAAGTCTCCTTGGATGAAAGCGTCTGCCACAGAAATAAATGTAAATGTAAATGTACTCAGAGCTACAAACACTCACAGAGAGAGAGAGAGAGAGATAGAGAGAGAGAGAGAGAGGAAAGTGAATACAGGGGTTGGAAAAAATTGTTACAAACTCAAGTTACAAAGCAGTCACTCAGACTGTGGGATGAAATAGAGACATACTAAGCTAAAGTCATAAGCATTAGCATCAAAGATGAATGACACTTGAATGATCACAATCACGCAGAAGTAACAGCATGAGGAATGATACTGTGTGAGTTTGGGTGGTTGAAAAAAAAACAAGCAAAGAAATAAATTTAACAAAGAAAAAAAATATTGTTTGAGTTTAGATGCGCAAAGAAATGAAAAAGAAATGGGGAAAAAATGGAAAGGAAGAAAGACAACTTCTACTGACAACAACAACATAGTGATAATAATAATAATAATCGTAATAGTAATAATAATAATAATAATAATAACAATTGCATTTCATTTTCTCAATTGCTTAATCCTTTATTTTATTTTATTTTTTCCCATTTTTTTTTAACCCCTAATTTTTAGTCATATCCAATTCCCACCCGTCAAGTATTGCCTCCATCTCACACACAGCTACCACCAACCAGGGAGGGTCGTAAGCATGCGCATGCCCTCTCCGTGACATGCGATGCTGCCACCCGCCTCTTTACTAACTGCTGCGCAAGCTCATTTGGAGGTGGCCTAATACACTCGGAGGGAAAGCGTCATCTGCCTCTTTTGTACGAATGAGCTCCCAGATGCCTGTGGATTGGTTGGTGATCACTGTGAGTGACAAGGGACCATATGCCATCCCTCCCTCCCGTGAGTGATCGGCCAATTAGCTCCCGTGGACTCCTGGATGCGGATGGCTGTGGCAACAACCTGGATTCAAACTTGCGATCGCCAGATTGATTGTCACGCACCTTGTCGATGCGCCACTCGGGACCCCTTCTTAATTCTTTATTAGTCGTACCTAAGGGGCAATCAAGAATATTTATTTAGCCTTATATGCATGTCATTGGACTGTGGGAGGAAATTGACATACCCAGAGGAAATCCATGCAAGGACAGAGAGAACATGCAAACTCAACACAGAATTGCATAGGGCTCAAATCCAGGACCTTCTTGCTGAGAGGCGGACATGCTAACCACTACATTGCATAGGGTGCATAGTGTATATAATAATAATGATAAGAAGATGAAGAATATTGATAATTAATAATTTGGCAAATTAGATTTTCAAAAGAGAGATTTAAAAAGAAAGAAAGCAGATTACTTCAGGAAACTGAATGGCAATTGAGAATGAAGAATTTATATGAGCCTGGATGGCTAAATAGTGATAATAATAATAACAATAATAATAACAATAGGAGGGCACATCAGCATGTCAAGGGATTAGGGTGACAGTTATCCCTTCAGCTATTGGATCAGGAATTGTTTTAGCTTCCTTTCTATTTTTGGACTTGTTTTTGCCTAAGTGGGATGGATGGCTTCACAATGAGAGACAGACACTCCAGAGAATTAGAGACAGATGCACCTATTCCCTCCATTCTCTCCATCTAACAACCCCCCCTCACTTCTTCCTCCAACCCCTTCAAACTGAGGCCTTTTTTTTTTATTCACCCTTGACAGATGAATTGACTCTGCACTTTGCCCTATCAAACCAGCGAATATATACAGCAGTTAAGCCTTTAAAGTCACCCTGCTCCTCTGAAAAGCCCCTCGATGCCTCTCGCCACCCAATCCATCCCACAACCATCAAGTCACGATAGTGAGGGCGAGGCAGGAATCTGGAGGTCGTTGTGAGAAAGGGAATAGGGAGGAAGCAAGATGAAGAGAGGAAAGAATGCAAGTAAGAACAAGATATATAAACTAAGCATGAAACACATGGACTTAGTACTGTATCCACTGTGTTAGGAAAACCTATACACCGGCTCACACTGCACGTCTCCAGTTAGCCAGTCATGTGACCACGGACCAAACCATGCCGATACAGATAAAGAGTTCCAGTCAATGTTCAATTCAAACACTAAATTCACGACAGGCATCTGTAAGAGTTTTAATACCAGACTGCCTTTTATAAACTCACTCTCACTCATTTGCCGAACCACTTCATCCTAATAGGGTCGCGGGAGACTGGAGCCTATCTCAGCCAACACTGGACGAAGGCAGGGTACACGCTGAGCAGATCGCCACACCATCACAAGCCGCAACCATTCACACTCACTCACACATAGGGGCAATCTGAAACAGCCAATTAGCCTAATTTGCATGTCTTTGGACTGTCGGAGGAAACCGGAGTACCCGGAGGAAACCCACGGGAGAAGTGGTTCTGCAGAAAAAAGCTTGTTGTGTGAAACAGATGAGAAAAGAATGACCAAACTGATTTGAACTGTCAGGAAAGCAACAGTTACATAAACAACCACTCTTTACATCTGTGCTGAACAGAAAAGTTAAACTCAGCAACTGAAGATAAAGGAAGTAAAAAAAGGCCAGACAAACTTTTTTTCACTATTCTGTTCAGTTTGTTCTGTGCCCAATGTATTCAGTCTCCTTTAATGAAGTCTCCTTGTTCTTGGCTGAAAGGAATGGAATCTGATGGGATTTTCTGTTGTTGCAGCGAATCCACCTCCAGGTTTGGAGTTTGTGCATTCTGAGATGCTTTTCTGCTCACTACGGTTGTAAAAAGTAGTTCTTTAAGTTATTGATAACATGACAAACTGAATATCTGCCTTATTAAGTTGGGAGAGAGAAAAAAACCCGAAAGGCTAGTCAGAGAACGTCTCTTTATATCTGACTGACAGTGGAGACTCACCGCGGCGGCGTGGTGAAAATCTGTGAAAGGTTTTATTTACAGTACGCTATTTCTACGTCAATGCCATTGTTCCTGTGTCCTTGGTAAGTCCTGACTGTATCCTGATTCGTCCAAGGTTCTTCCATGTCCTCAGTGTTCATGGAGACCAAACCATGTTCTTATCAGTTCTACTGTTTTTTTTATTATGTTACAAGTTCTTACTGCGTCCACACAATTTTCTGAGGATGTATTGGGAACATGGGTGAGTGTGACACAGGATTTAGAGTATATACATTATGAATCAACATGTTCTGAGCAATTAGATTCAAGAATTTATCAGGCATTGTGAATTAACACTCAGTAAACATTATTTTGTATAGTATACAATATATGTTTTATATATTTTCTTAAAGTACAGTGTGAAATTTACAGTCTATTAAGGTTAAAGCCCAGGAAATAACTTTAATTTATTTAACTTTACTTCTCTTGCTTGAACAGTCTCCACACATCAACAGTTAGCCAGATGTTAGTGTATGTGTTTTAATTTCATCATCTTCCTGCATAACTAAAAAAAAAAAAAGTGTAGCTTGTCCTTTGTTTCCAGATTTGCCTTGGGATAAAAACATTTAGCACAACACAATGCCGCGTTCATCTCTCGCCTCCTGATCTGTGATTTCATAATGTCTTCATAATCATGTAAATAAAAGTATGAATAATAAAGAGCCATAAAGCCCACAAGTCGACGGATTTCACAGAATCTGTTTCATACTTACACATTTCATTACACTGCCTCGCGGTGGAGTAAAAAGCCTGCGTGATTTACTCGGAGTCACAGCTTGTCTGAGCTTTTATTAATCTTGTCTTGTAATTCGGGGAAATTAAATTCAAAAAGCGTCTGTGCCGGTTTTCACATTTTTATGCTTTAAAGATGGCATCTTGGAGATCCAGCCTGATCTCAAGCGAAATTTTCTGAAGATAAAATGTGACCCATTTTTGAGAATACTGTAAGAATCTTTTATAAACCAAGAACAGAGTACATTTTAAAGTACAATGTTATCGACGTTAACTTAAATGACATCAACATGTTATCAACATAAATCCCATCAGTATAAACATTAATGGGTAAAAAGTGTGAACATGCACACTTATTAAAAAATAAAAGCATGCACAGAGGACAATGTATTTACATATTACTTGGGTTTGTTTTGTTTGTTTAAGTTTGAAAGGTATTATTTTGCTGTAAGTTAATACAAGTTTATTTTTATCTAAGTATAGTTTACATAAGAAGTATAGTATAATGTTTTAGTGCAAAAAAAAGGGTGTCGTTGTCATTATAGCATGTAACATGAAATTTGGTTTTATAAAAAAATTAAGAACAAATTTACAATATTTTGATTAATATTTCAAGAAAAAATTACAACAAACATTAAAACAAAAACTTTAACATTCAAGTGTTTGATATACTGTTCTGTCATAGTATTATAACTTTATATTTAAATATTACAGATTCTTTTCAGATTTCTTTTACAGAGTTTCCCCCCTAAAGTATTATGGCTTTATTAAACTATTACAATTTTTTTCTTGTAATATTATATTTTTTAAAAATTATATTATATTTTTTCAGAATAGGAAGACTGTATTCTACACTAATTAAAGTGTAGTATCAGATATTTGCATATTAAACTGCAAATTAGATGATTGGCTCTTACATTTTGTGATGTAATAACACTGTCTGTTCAATCCAAAAATCTGCTTTTCCAGTGAGATTTTCCAACAAGTTTACAACTCTGATCAGTACTTTGATAATCTCTAAGTTATCTTACACTCTTTGTGCTCTTGCAGTGCTGAGAAGGTAGACACTGGAAGAGATTGCATCCAGGAGACCGTGTTGTCCGACTGTATTTTCATGCATGGCGCACGACTCTTTCTCACTGCAAGCCCTTTGCTCATTCACTTTCAGAAGACAGAAAGCTGTTTGTGGGTATGCTGAACAAACAGCAGTGCGAGGACGACGTGCGACGCCTGTTTGAGGCCTTTGGCAGCATCGAGGAGTGCACCATTCTCCGAGGCCCTGATGGGAACAGCAAAGGTTAGACACTGTGGCTCCTACTTCTTTAGTTTGAGATGTATTGCTAGTCGCTGTTATTGATTCTGATGTTGCCATTCAAAGCAGGGAGTCCAATCGAGCAAAATGAGTCCTGATTTTTGGGTGGGAGGGACATTATACTTTCTCCCCTGTCAGTCACAGCAATACTAGCCAATCTTGGGCTCCTGTGAGCTCATGTATGAGGAAGAGGGTAGATAGCAACTTTGTCGTATGACAGGGAGACCTTGTCTGGCTGGTGTTTGGGAAATGGCTGAGACAAAATGTGAAAGAAAATGAGGTAAAAAACATTTTTAAATTTGTGTAATTATTATACCGCACTTGTAATATGTAATCCTTTCCTGTTTTATACTTAGCATTTATTTTTAATTGCTTTTGTAGTTAGAGATTTTTAATTAAAGTTCTACTTTATTTTTTTCTTAAAGAACTTAAATTAAAGTTCTACTTTATAATTTTTTTTTAATTTGAACTTAGGTTTTATTATAATTTTATTTTTAATATTATTAGTATTTTTTAACTATATTATATTATTTTTAATATTTGTTGTTATTTGTATTTATTTTTTCCACCACAGACGATGGTAATAAAAACCCTTTAAATGAAAACCCTTGCCTCAGCACTATTTATAATATTCACAGCATGGAAGGAAACAGTCAGTAGTAACTTTGTGTGTGTGTGTGTGTGTGTGTGTGTGTGTGTGTGTGTGTGTGTGTGTGTGTGTGTGTGTGTGTGT
>JBCNYH010000026.1:24955714-24980072 GCA_039654325.1 Tandanus tandanus
AGAGTCGGCTGAGATGGGCGCCAGCCTCCCCGTGACCCTAATTAGGAATAAGCGGTTCAGAAAATTAATGAATGAATGAAAAGTTAACTGCATGATTTTTAGATTAAATTGAGAGTTGAGTTTTTTTAAAATCTATTTATTTATTTTTATAGATTTTTTTATGGAATTCAACATAAACATTGTTACTAAACATCGCAATCAGTGTTTGGAGAAAAATATATTGTATGTTTCTTTGGTTATTTACATCTAATACCTGCCAGTTTCTCATGCATAAGCAGTTGGTAGAGTACAGAGCCCCTGGTTTGCAGTATATCACAGTTTGAAGCGATTCTGTCAAAGAGAGACCTGAACATCTCTCTTTCTAAATGCAGTTTGTTCTGTAGGTTTGCATGCTGCTGTGTTGTTGGATATTGATATGAGTGTGTGTGCTGTTGTGCTGTATGGACTGCTTTTGTGCATAGCTGTTAAATGTTAACGTTCTCCTGAGGTCATGTGACTCAAGTAACTGTGGTTAATGCTTCTTTCACTGTTTCATTTTATTCATTTATTTTTTTATGCTGTCATGGATGTCTCCTTCTCAGCCTCTCTCTTTGCTTTGGATCTCATTCGGATCATTCTCACCATTCCAATCTCGTTTCATTCAACAGGCACATCTTAACCCGCTGTCCTTTCTGTTTCTCTTTCTCCCTCCCTTTCTCCATTTCTCCTTCCCTGCCTCCTGCCTTCAGGCTTTGTGAGCTTCGATAACCCAGCCAGTGCCCAGGCTGCCATCCAATCCATGAATGGCTTCCAGATCGGCATGAAGAGACTCAAAGTGCAGCTCAAAAGGCCAAAGGATGCCAACCGCCCTTATTAGCCCCGCCCCCTGATGTCCCTCACCCTGGAGGTGAAGGCCACTGTAGCACTGGGGGAACAACAGGTCAGATCTACACCCACACTTATGTGCACACTCACACACATAACAGTGATAGAGTAAAGTGCAAAAAGTTACAGCATCTTAGCAGGGGAAAAAATCATGAAGTCCATTTATAGCAATGAGATATTCAAAGACATTATGGAAAAAAGTGTGTGTCTTATATTATCTAATACCATCTTAAAATCAGTAAGAAGGGTATCAAGAATTGATCCAAACAAGGTGAACATCCCAGCAAGGTCAAATGTCAGAAATATTGTCATGTCTGAAATATATTTTAAGGGGAATCCTGAAATACAAATTAGTACCAAGAAAAAACTTTAATTCAGTGGTGGCAGAGGCGCTCCCGTTGGCTGCTCCCTTTGGCTCTACTACATCCAGTTTGCTTTTCTCCTGGATTGTTGTCAGGTTGAAGGTTCCCTCATACAGGCACATTATAGTTGTAACATTTTTAACTTGTCTGTTTTTTTCCCCCCCATTTCATTTTCCATTCAAAAGAACGATGGTGGTGGGGGTAGGGGGGTGGGGTGGTAACTTCTGTGCTCAACAGTCTTATATAAGGCTCCATTCCAGACCTGGAATAGTTTATACAGAACCCTACAAAGAACAGAGGCTTTTCTAGACCTAAGCATTAAACTAGAGTCATTAACTTACATGTGACCTACGCGGAAGGTACTGTGACGCACCGATTTTCGTTCCGCTGGAAATTGTGTGTGTTTGTCTGTCCGCAGTCCACAAGTGCGTGCTCGGTCCGAGTAAGTTATTACCTTTGGCGTGAGCTATAAGGATGTAGTAATGACGTAACTAAAACCTAGTATGGACTTCATATGTAGAACAAGCATAGAACTCTTGAACGTAGAAGTGGATAGAAGAAAACATGCAGAACCAATGAAAAAGCACAGGGCTTGGCACAATATATATAAGGAACAGACAGACACAGTGAGAATATGATAAGCGCATGGTACAAACAAACTGGTCTGAGTCAGAACACATTGGACGTGGTGCGCGTGTTGTTAGAAATTAGTGGGAACATGTTAGACGCAGGGTGGCACTGTGGCGTAGTGGTTTGCTCGTCCGCCTCACAGCAAAAAGGTCCTGAGTTCGAGTCCCGGGTTTGTGTAGGGGACGTTTCTGTGTAGAGTTTGCATGTTCTCCCCGTGCTTGCGTGGGTTTCCTCCGAGTACTCCGGTTTCCTTCTACATTCCAAAGACATGCACATTAGGCTTATTGGTTGTTCCAAATTGCACCTTGCTGTGAGTGTAAGTGTGAATGCGTACCTGACGAAGCAGACATTTGGTCAGTGAAATATTCCTCAGTGTTCCGTGTAGAGTGCTAGTGCTGATGGGATTAGTCGTCCCTGCGGTATATCTTCCTCACTGTCATTTTCACTGGATCCCTGTGTCTCAAACCATCATCCTGCTACTGAGGTGCGTTAGCCTGCCACAGTGCTCAATTCGCCCTCACAGCCTGAGTCTCCTGCAAACAACTCAATAACTGACAGTTCCCTTTTTTTTTTTCAGACTTTCCCTTTCTCGGCTTTGAAAAGAATCCCTGTGATTGATCTGTCGTTCTCTGGTTTCTCTTTTTCTCCTAGGTTTTGTAGAGCGAGAACACATGTTGATAACACACAAAAGAGACACAAAAGGACAAGCTCAACGTTGCTGGGGGTGTGGACGTGAGACAAGGGTGTGCTGGACATGCGGCGATGCCACAGCGCACGACACACACACACCATCACTGTAAAAGCTCAGTGGACCTTTAGGAGCTCGATGGAAACTCAGGAGAGCCGCTGGGTTCCACAACCGTACCGGACTCCCTTTCTGAGTCTCCACATCCTGCCCAAGAGGAACCCTGACTCATTTTGAACCACAGATAATATCACACACACATATATATACACACACACACACACACACACACACACACACACACACACACACAAAGGAAGATTATTCACAGATGGACTACGGACGAGGAAAAAGAAAAACAAAACACTTTTAAAAATGCAAACTTTTAAGGGGGGATATTGTGTAATAACTTTTTTTAAGAACCATTTTAGAAAATTTGAACAAAAAAAATGAAAACTTTTTGGAAGGATGCGACGCTTCAGGAAACAAAGCTTGGTGTGGTTGTGGATGGCCATCTTTATCTCGGAGTGCCTGTCCGTTTCCAGAAGCGAGAGCTGCCACGAAGAACTGCGGCCGCACTCCTCTGGGAGACTCAATCCATCATTCCTTAGTTGTGTAGGGACCAAAAAGACCAAACCTTTTTATTGATTCCAAAAAAAAAAAGAAAGAAAGAAAGAAAAAAAAGGGAAAAGACTTGTAGCTGTAACATACTCAAACCACTGCATCTCCTTTGCTGTGCCAATCGGTTTAAGAGTTGTATTTACAAAAAAAAAAAAAAAAAAAAAAATGTATACGTAGAATATATAAGATTATATGTATAAATGCATACATATAGATTGCTGATATGCTTTTGAATACTGGCAAAATCATACAAGACGCCCTGAGGAGGCTGCTCACTTCGCTAGTTTACAAACAGAAAAGAAATATATATATATATTTATTTTATTTTATTATTGTTATTATTTTCTCCTCTCATGAATTTTATGATGAAGGCGTACATGGGAAGGGTTGTTCCATATCACAGCCTTACCTTCTTTTTTATTTAATTTTTTTAAATCCCAACATCCTGGCCATGTAGTTGAAAAAAAAAAAATTGCAGGTTTGTGGTATAGCATTTCTATTTAGCGGCCATTTAACACGTATATGTATTGCAAACCATGAAAACAAAAGATGTATTCATATATATATGCACACACCTAGCGTATATATGGATACATATTGTTATTAACCCCGCCCCCAAACCTATATGTATTTATATGCATATATTTTATATGTGTGTACATATATATAGAACCAGCTATTGAATATACAGTATGTCAAACTGAAATTATTATTATTATTTATTTATTTATTTTTTTTTGGAATTTGAACCACCGCTCGACTTGGAATTTAACAAACAGGAAGAGACTCATATCTGGCAGCTCTTGAACTGCAGGCATTCCTCTTTCTGATAACCGTGTATGCCAACAAACAACATGCGCACACACACACACACACACACACACACACACACACACACACACACATATATATATATGAAGGAGTGTGTGCTTAGAGATAGATGTATATATGTGTATATGCTACTAAATGCAAAAAGGCTGCCTCTCATCCGAGAGTGTCAAAAGAATCAGGCTTCAAGAGATTCAGGATCATTTCCACAGGAGCTAGGACGGAAAACGGCGTCACCGTAGACATATCTGCCTCTCGGCCCTCTTGCATACCTTTGCAAACCCACACACAAACACTTTATATTGCAGTATTATAACACGCTAGCTTTAATTTGAACCTTGACACTCTGGCTGTCCTGCGTCAGCGATCAGTGCATGTAGCGTCGGGTTGCCAGCAGGTACAGGTGCACGGCGTCACTTGGTTGCCTCTCATATTAGCACTGTGCTCCGAACAATGCTAGCCGCCATTTAAGACAACGATAATGATAACGAAGACGACGATGATAATGATGATGATGTCAAACTCACCAGAGGCACTGCTCTTTTTTGCAGCCTTCACCTTACTTCTTACACGCATTGAAAAAAATTCTCGCAAAATACAGAACTCGGAAATGTTTTTGCTTAGGGTTCCGATTACGCGGGCATTACGTACGTGTTTTTTTAAAGCTTAAAATAAATAAATACATTTTCAAAATCGCTTCTCCATCCATAGTATTTTTTACAAGAGTTGTTCGAAGACGTGAGATGTATTTCATCATGGTTGTTTTGCTTGGGCTTAAATTTAAGGTCATAGTGGGAGGTGGGAGGGGCTACGTTTTCGAATTTCTATTGGATCATCATTAGAAGGTCAACGCCTTACTTTTTTCCCCCCCATCCTTTTGATTGCATTGCTGTATTATACAAGTTGTAAAGGATTTCAGAACTCACTTCAGGCAGCAAGTTCATTATTTTCAGAAGGATTCCGTTCAAAAGAATGTCGCATCGCACCATCCGGACCTCTTCGGAAAAGATAAGCGTTCAGGTACACTTAAGAAAGCTCGCTATGATGTTTAAACAGTTGTATTACGAAGTGCTCATTCTGCTCTCAATCCATACCTCGCTCTGTCTCCGCGTGTCCGTCTCAATGTCTCACTCGTCTCACTTCTTGCTTTGCGATTTCCACTGGTGTGACGTTTCAGCTACAACTGTTTACATGATTTTAAAAATGTATGGTTGATAAACTACCAAGAAACAGAGCAGAAGTGTTATTATTTTATTATATATAAATATATACATAAACGACTGAATATACTGTAAATTTTTTTTTGCTCTGTTTTTCTCTGTATATAGGTTTGCATATTTTATAGGACTTTTACTTCTATCTACAAGGACTGAATGATTATGAAACTTAAAATTACATGAATATTAGAGTAATACTTGGCATGGTTTTTGGGGGGTGGGGGTGGGGGATGGGGGATACCTGAAAACGTACAAAAAAAAATAAAAAAGGGGGATTGTGTGGGGGAGGGTGGAGGGGGTGGTAATGGCCGCCAGGGTCTTCTGCTCATCTTTTCTTGGAAATGTACAAGACAATGATGTCTGATGTTGCATTTTTCTTATCCATTACGATGTTCTGCAATCTGCTGTGTGCTTTTCTTCTCTCATTGAAAACCTGCACTAATTCCCAAACACCCTCACAGTTCAAAATTCAGACGAAATCATATGACATGAGGCACATGGGTTAGCATTTAGTGGGTCCAAGCATTTCTAATGCCGTCAACAGGGTGGAAAAGTACTTATGTTTGATATATACATATCATTTTAATAGATTTCTGCATTCCCTTTATAAAAAAAAAAAAAAAACAATAAAGGAAATATCTAGTTCCAACAGACTCATCATAAATCTCGAAGATATTTTTCTTTTCCAACAATCCAAAATCTATAATCCATTTATAGTTCCATGTAATGTTGTGGTACATCAACAAAACAAGTTAGTTCCTCTATCACTTACATTACATGTTTTTCATGAAAGTTATTATGCTGCCCGGCCAAAACTAAAAGCCTGACACTTATATTTTGTTGGACCACCATCAGCCACGTTCACCATGGCATTGTTCCATCAGTTGTTCAGGTCGAGGCTCAGCAACATTAATGTGGCAATAAAATGAAGTCAGCTGACGACCTGAATGTACTGAATGAGCAGGTTATCACATCAATGGACTTTTTCTTCCCTGATGGCCAGGATATAAAATGGGGGCTCAGGTAGTGGAAGACTGGTTCAGCGATCATGAAGAAACATTTTCACACATGAACTGGCACTACAGAGTCCTGACCTCAACCCTATGGAAAGTCTTTTGGATGTGCTGGAGAAGACTTTATGGAGTGGTTCAATTTTCCCGTCATCAATTAAAGCCATCGGTGAAAAATAAACCCAACGCTGGGTGGAAATAAATATTTTCGGACAAGCAGTGTTGAACAACAATTTAAAAAAAAGATTTGAAGAATTTGAATATTCCTTCCATAAATATTTAATAAGTATCTCCATAAAAGAGCTCCTTTTACATTTATGGCATTTGGTAGCCCCTTATCCAGAGCTACTTACATTTTTATCTAATTTATACAGGAAAGCAGATGGGGGTTAAGGGACTTGCTCAAGGGCCCAACAATGGTAGATTGTTGGTACTGGGGCTTGAACTCTGAACCTTTGGATTGGTAATCCAGAGCCTTAACCACGGAATCCCCACTGCCCTGTGCTTCACCATATCAGTGATTGTGTTTCTTGTGTTAAATAAATTTGAGAATCAGATCATTAAATTTGCGAATTCAATACAGTGGTATAAAATATAAAAAATTTACACAACCACATCTTTTTTCATAGGCTATTTAGGAAAACATGTAAATACACAATTGTTTTTAACAAATATCATTTGGTTTATCTCCAAACCCAATTCTTTTTATTCTTTACAAGTGCATTTTCTGTACTTTTCCCACCCTGGACTTAATTCATCGGCAATATAATAAATTGCTCTGGCTCATTTGAGTTCCTGTGACTCTTGCGTGAGATGGTGATGCTAACCCATCTGTCTCCTCAGCCATTCCTATCTAAGCGCTTGCTATCTTATTGACCGACATCCAGAATTCATCCAAAGGCATAGCAAATGGCATGCAACAAATGGTTCAAAAGAAAGAAAAGAACAGAAAAAGGGAATAAAGGATATTGTCAGAATTTTGAGCACACTTGAGGGTGCTGGGTTTTCTATGTGAATGATTGCCAAGTCTATCCCAATGAGAGAGAGCTATTAGCAGTCAGAGAGCTTAAACTGCTGTTGCTGTACCTCTGAACTGCGTATTCCTTCTGCTCCCTGGACTCTCGTTTTGTAATTTTACTGAATGATGCGTCTCCGCTTAGCCCGATAATAAAGCACAGTCTAGAATAAACCAGCGTTATGCCTCCCCAATTTTCTGCTGTGTACGAGCCTTTTTATGTGGTGTTTTATCTGTTTGTTCATTTTATGGATTGGTGGCGTTGCTGATTGTCGACTGCAGCCACTTCAAATCAAGGTAATGTTCAAGCACTTTTACAAGTTACAGTGCAGAATTTTTAATATAATATAATCTAAAACTAGGATTAAATTAAAACCAATTAACATAAACATTTAACTCTTGAATGACATTAAACACAGTGTGACCACTGACAGGTGACATGAATAACATGGATTATTTCATTACAGTGGCACCTGCCAAGGAGTGGAATGTATTAGGCAGGAAGTGAACAGTCTCAAAGTTGATGTGTTGGAAGCAGGAAAAATTAGCAAGGGTAAGAATCTGAGTAGATTTGACATGCACCACATTGTGATGATTAAACAACTGGGTAAAATTCATTTCCAAAACAGCAGGTCTTGTGGTATACAGTGTTGAGTTCCTACCAAAGGAAGGACAACCAGTGAACTGGCAAGAAGGTCATGGGTGTCCAAAGCTCATTAATCAGGAGCAAAGCTAAAAGTGCACCACACAAACTGCTGAAACTGTTAATGTTGGATATGATAGAAAGGAATCAGAACACACAGCATTGAAGCTTGCTGTGTCTGGGGCTGCCAATCCACAGACCATTCAGGTGGTGCTAATGTTATGGCTGATTGATGTAGATGATGAATGTGTTTGACGTTACACAAGAACAAAGCTCATATCTAGGTTATGAGAGCCGGAGAGTAAAACTTTGTCCTGTACTGATACACATTATAATGAAATGCAAACACTCCTTAAGTGCATTTAAAGTGCTGTCCTATAAGCAGAGTTATTTGAAATGTATGCGTAATGTGAGTGGGATTTGGCAACTGAGACTCATCATTACAATTTAGTGCTGCACAACTAATGCACTCCAAAAGGGTTTTCCAAAAGGATGTGTATATGAATCGCAGCCCTTTACTTTCGAGTCTATTTTCAAAATAACCAGAAATCATAACTGACCCTTTTTTAAACTTGTGAGTTCCAGTTACACGTCTTAGAGTACACGATTCATTAGTATCAATCATTCATTTGCCAAATCGGTTGATCCTACTACTCGGGTCACAGGGAGGCTTGAGCCTGTCTCAGCCAACACTGAGCAAAAGGCAGGATACACCCTCAACAGCTCGCCAGACTATCGCAAACAAATATTTTTTTTTTTTTAAAGTACTCAACTAGTCAAGTAGTTGTTCCTTTATCTTTTTTTTTTTTTTTTACAAGTTTATTTCTGTGACAAAGCAAGCATAAGCCCTTACTGGATACTGATGTACAAGCTGCGACCCTGACAACACCAGTCACAGCACAGTTCTCTATGACACATTGGAAAATGCCTCCAGGGGCAAGCAGGAGTGAGATTTAATAAGTTGAATGCCCCTTGATACTTCATGCAAAGTGATAAAGTTAACAGTGTGTTCTGGACAGACGATATAAAAATAAAGCTGTTTGGTCACAGTTCACATGAAGAGAAGAACCTCAGACCAACTGTGAAGGATGACAGAGGAAATGTTATGGCTTGGGGTTGCTTCGCTGCTCCAGGGATTCAGAAGCTTGCTGTTTCAAAGTGTGCTTGAAGATAGTGCGAGGCCATGCAAATTCTGCATAAAAAGCCCTTGTTGGCTAAGAGATTCAAACCCAGAACCTTCTTACTATGTGGCGACAGTGACTGAGTTATGTTACTTCATGTTAATTCCAAGTCTTGAATTTGCATTGGGCTGCAAAGTATGGAGTCCACAGAGGCATCAGTGTGAGTAAATGGAGGCCATCATTACACGCTCACCCACTCATTTGCCGAACTGCTTAATAGGGTTGCGAGGAGCCTGGAGCCCATCGCAGCTGACTCCGGGTGAAGGCAGGGCACACCCTCTACAGCCAAAACACAAATACTCACAGTCATATGCACACCTAGGGCCAATATTGGAATAGCCAATTAGCCTACTGTCCATGTCTTTGGACTGTAGGAGGAAACTGGAGTACCCAAAGGAAACCTACATAAGCACGGGGAGAACATGCAAACTCCACACAGAAACACCCTTCTGATCCCGGGACTTGAACCCAGGCCCTTCTTGCTGTGAGGCGGATGTTCTAGCCACACCACCGTGCCATCCTATCATAAACCTATCAGATAGACAGCAGAAAGGAGTCACCAAAACAACAGTCTTAACAGGAAGGAAATTCCAGTGTATTCCTTCGAGGTGACATTTAGTAAACAAACACCTTTCACAACTCATGATCCGAAGAATTTCACACTATCTGTCAAAACATGGAGGACATGGGCATGTACGGCTGCTAGTGGAACTGGGTCACTGTTGATTATTGATGTGACTGCGAATAGAAGTATTAGGATGAATTCTGAAGACTATACTTTTTTCTAATTCTGCTCAGCCAAAACCGGCAACAAAACCGGCAAGACTTCATAGTACAGATGGATAATGACCCCAAAACATACAGCGAGAGCAACTCGAGAGTCTCTCAAGAAAAAGAAGTAGAATGTTCTTAAACGGACGCGTCGTTTAACCCAATTGCGCATACTTTCATTCACTGACGGCAAAAAAGGATCAAGAGACAAGCGGCAAATGAAGGGCGGTTGCAGTAAAAGCCTGGTAAAGTATCTCAAGGGAAAGGAAACTCAGGATTTGGTAATGAAAAGGCACTGACTTTGCAAAGAATTTGCATCCAAGCATTAAAAATTATGGTAATATTTATAAACAAATTCATTAACTAACATTTTTTTAATATGTTATTACAACACTTGAACAACAATATTTTTATTTAATATGCTATAATAATTCACGATTTCTTTTATATCCATTAATTAAAAATGGCTTAATTTGAAATCCATAAGACAAAATTCCAAAAACTGTCACTAAATAGAATTTATTACCTTTCGTGTGAACTAGGCGGAAGGTACTGTGACGCGCCAATTTCCATTCCGCAGTCCACAAGTGCACTCTTGGTCCTAGTTAGTTCTTGTGAGCTCTATATTGTTCATGTCATTATTACTAGACATTTAAAAGCTTACAGAAATTGTACTAAAGTATTTATAGACAGAAACTTTCCAAAACGTCTAACGCCGGGATCTGATTAGATCATTAGAAGTTCAACTTCGTCTTCAAGTTAGACAGAGCATGCGTGTGTCCGAAGACTTGGAAGAGGTACGTTTCTAAATTTGAATTTCTCCACTAATGACAGAGTAACTAATGTCATGACAGTAGGAATGTTATTAGTAGTATTAGCATAAATACATCATTCAGGTAACGTAACCTAATGCTAGGCTCTATTATATAACAAGGATATGACATATATACCAGTTGGTGCCACACGAAAGGTCAGTGAACGCTCCACCAGTCTTTTTCTTATTTAGTCCTGAAGTGTACACCTTTCTCTTACTTGGACTGTACAAGCAAAAATGAATAAACACGTACGTTTATTGTCATTCGATTAAAAAAAAAATTGTACAAATAATAAAAGCAATGATTACTTTGGTACGTTTACAATTAAGGCAGTAACACAAAGGCATCATAAAGCAATCCGAGACCAACAATCAAAGAAATAATTAGAAAGCTAGTAATGAAATTAGAAATAAAATAATGCACAGCTGTTTTATGGTTAGCAATTAAGCTCAGTGTTCATTATTAGGCGGCATTTTGTGCTCACATTAAAGTTCTGGTGGAGTTTTTTTTAGCAGATGAAAAAGATGTCTTCAAGAATTTGACTCTCCTGTAGTTCTTCCTGTGAGGACTGTGCTTGGCGTCCGGGAGAAAGCACTGAGCTGTGCACGGACCGAACGCCACTGAGAGGCTGACGAGGACCGGTGAGACTCCTGTGTGTGGACGAGCTGACTCTGCTTCTCTCCACATTACTGATCGGACTAAAAATATCCAAAAACTCAATCAGTGAGGAATCCAACCTGCATGAGAGAGAAAACGTACAAAAACTTGATAAAAAAGAAAACCCAAATCGAACTCACCTTATAAATGTAACATTGTCTTAATTCTGGGATCTTTTGTACATGCTAATCATTAGGCTGAATAGCAATGAATGGTAAAGTCTGGGGTATTGAAACAAAAATTGTGCATGAAGCGAATGCGAATGAGACTTCGCCCTCCCCAAAAGATGGAATGCATAAATAAAATAAACAGAGATTACGCTAAATGAGATTCACATGTCGGTCAAGGGAGTTGATAAATTATTCAGTAATGACAGAGTGAGACACGTACATGACAAGTATTAAACATAAATTCTTAGAGAACACTATTATGATATTCATATAATTGTCAGTTAATCTTAAGCAGCATAAATTTCCATCATTGTGTGGATTAAAAATAGAAAGAAAGAAGAAAAACAAGCACCTATATTAATCATGTCTCATAACAGCACTAGTCTGTCGAAGGAAGTAATTTACTACATTCACAAAGGTGAAAAAGAATCATAAATTCATTAGCGAGCCCACAGGGAATATAAAAACTCCAGAATGCTAAGCCAGGCTCATGACTGTCTGGAAAACCAACTGATAAGGTGTTTTGAGCTAGTTAGTGATACAAGTACACTGTAGACTCCTTCTGTAAAAGCTAAAAAAAAATAAAAAATCTGCTAAAAAAAAATAATAATTTCATAGCATCACTTTCTTTGTTAAATATTCGGGCGCATCCAAGAACTGTTCACCCATGAATCCACAAGAGCAAAACTTTAAATAAAAAAGCTATGCTTGGATTTAAAATCTGTGTTAAAATTTTTGGTTTTTATTTTAAAACTAGTTTTGGCCTCCACTATCCACATTCTTGTTATTATATAACAATCAGAATTATTATATATAATAATTATAATGAATTGATAAACCTGGGCGGGGGGTACAGTGGCTTCATGGTTACCATGACCGCCTTACTGCAGGAAGGTCCTGGGTTTAAGTCCCAGGCGTTCCCATGTGGAGTGTGTATGTTCTCTCCGTGCTTGTGTGGGTTTCCTCTCGGCACATTAGGACTATTGACTGTTGCCAATTCCCCTTAGGTTTGAGTGTGAATGGTTGTGTGTGTTTGCACTGCCTGCAGTGGTCTGGCAAGCTGTCCAGGGTGTATCCTGCCTTCGCCCAGTGTTGGTTGAGATAGGCTCCAGTCTCCCTCAACCCTTGTAGGATAAAGTGGTTTGGCAAATGAGTGACTGAGTGATATAAACCTGTGAATTTCTTTACCCTTCAATCGGAGCTGTTCTGACCAATCAAATTAGAGCGTTTATTTATACTTTTGTCATAATTCTGATCACATTCATAAACCCACATATAAAGCATGATAGTAAATAAAGTGAATATATAGCCAAATTAGCCACCACAGTCAGCTACCCAATTCTACATAGCTTAAATTTGTGAACGTATCACCACTGCCTGTTGTTCGAAAGCACTCGATACCTGGTTTATATCTGTGATCTTGTCCCCCTCACTGTAATTTATCACCATAACAATAACAATCTCACCGACGTTTAGATATACATTTACATTTTGTCTTTCCATAAATAGACTGCCAAAAAAAAAAAAACTCTAGCATTCCGTCATACATCTACATTTAAGGAAACTACAGCACGAATATAACTGAGTGCCAAAAAGGAGGGGGGTGGCTGTTAGAGTAGGACTTTGGCCACGTTCCCTCTCGAAATGTGAGAATTTGCATTTTTATGTGTTGATTTATTTAACGGACAGGCCTCTCAAACAGCCATCCATCAACACACGACACTGCCGGTATGAATAATGCATCACTTACCGCCGGTCACAATCTATAACAAGGCAAGAGGGGTATAGTTTGAGCAGGGAGGGGTTGGGAAGTCAGGGTTAGGAGGATATCGCTGGAAAGAATGCTAACGTCCCTGGCAGTCATATCTCCCAAACCTTTTCACTGCTTTTCATAAGAGGCACTGCAAAGCGAACATGAGATATTGATGTCACTTAAAAGACAGTCCTGCTAATCCAAAACCCTATAGGTTTATCCGAGGAGACGGCTGGAAATCGTTCATCCAGACACTCTAATTCGGATTGACGCTGTGATGAGGTTTCAGCTCTGCTTCAGTAAAGCCAAACAAAAGAGTGTTTATTAGCTTCCTCATCCTCAGACCCAGTTATTTTACCATTCTCATTAAAAATGTCCGAGACGCTCGAGTGCTCCTTCCATTTGGAGGCCAAACAGTAGGGGGGAAAAAAATCCTAAACTGGCAAAAATGCATGTCAATTTCATCCTAATCAACAGAAAGCAAAAAGTGAGTGGAGAGAAAGTAAGTGCAGAGCCTACAGGCCAGAAAGCGCTCATTACACACTCGCTATCGAGGCCACACTCAGTCTTTTCACCAAGATAAATTTGCAGGACTTTTTTCTATAAAACGAACTGAATATAGTGCAACTGTGAACGATCAAATTCTCTGTCCAAAACCTATCACCCAAATATTAATTAAACTTCAAATGAAGATGAACCTCCTCTTTAAACTGTCATGAAATACTGAGGTACTGTGTGGACATGAACACTCCTATTATCTAGACCTGACCTATCGACAAGCTGAGAGATTTAAATTGATTGGAGATCAGGTTAGTAATAACAGCTGTTTGCTATAAAATGAAGAAAACACGAGGCGTGCTATTACAGTAAAATTACCAACAATGGAGTGGAGTGATATGGCAGGCCACAAAAAACGTTACTCATTTTTCACTTACAAGTGAAATTTAATTCCTGACCCCTCCCATTCAAAGCCTGTGTGGCAACATGGCGGCCTCCATGAGAGGAGACCTGCTCCCCGTGTATATATAAACCGCTTATTATTAGGTTCGGAAAAGTTAAGCAATTACAGGTGAATGAAAACGTTTTTTTTGATAATATGCTTAATTTCTGCTAATAGAACCTCCAAAATGTTGTTAGCTTTAACAATGCTGTAGCTGTAACAATGGTGCATTATAAAGAAATATCAGATCGCTGAATTCTGTGATCAAAAATGAGTATTCAAACAAGACGTGCAATACTTACTAATAACAGCACGTCCTTACGTTTCTTATTCCTTTTAGACTACCAAAGCATTTCGTCCATGCTAACAATTTAACAGCACATTAAACACTTTATCTATTTTATATCACAATGCTGTTAAAAGCACAAATCTGGTCAGATGTTGTTCATTATTTTGGGCTCGGAAAGTAGTTTGCGGTATAACCTGAATGATGGATTAGCAATTCTACACCGTTCTAATACATTATTGTTGTTATAGTAACAGCTCATACACAGGGACTTGTACACCAGAAAAAATCACGTATGATTAATAAGATTAATCTAAGAGTAAACTGATTTAATAAATATTTGATGTTTGACGTTTTTCTATTTTAAGACTTTTTGCTAGGAGTCTTCGTTATTAGTGATCTTTAAACGTCAAAGTCTTTGAGCGCAGGAAAGTTTTCAGGGGAGAGAAGTTTCTGGGTAGACTGACAGCCAGCATTTTTCCACAGAGAGAGAGAGAGAGAGAGAGAGAGAGAGAGAGAGAGAGAGAGAGAGAGAAACTGGTAATTGACTGTGTATAATCTATAGCGTAGGTTGCAACAGAAACTAACATGTCTCTCAGACGTTCCGGAACCTCACCTCTAACTATAACCTGTTGAAATATGGGATGGCGCACTCAATAATAAATGAAATATTGTATTGTAATGATTGGAAATATACTTCAAAGTACAAATGAAATAACAATAGAGACTGAAATTTATGCACTTCAGGGTACACAATGGGTGCAGGGTTAAAAACCACAAAACACAAAAGTCCTGTCCCGAAGCTTTCCTCATGGATATATCTCAATGAGACCTAGCTCTGATACTGGAGACTCCTTCCAGAAAGCTGACATTGAAATCTGGAACTGTTGTCTGATCCAACAGCACTGTGATGTAAGAATAAGATAAAATGGTACATATTTTATAGTTTTGGTAGTGAATTGTATTTTTTTTTAATGCTCATCATGCTTATAAAGAAAATGCTACCCATTGCATACAGCTTTCAACAAAACTTAGCTAAATCGCTAGGTTTTTTCAAAAATATAGTATAAATTAGAAATTTTGGCTTTGAGATCAAAAGAAAGCTTTATATATGTGTAATAATAGCAATATTTAAACTATTCATGACATCCCATCAACACTAATTCATTCAATAATAATAATAATTCAAAAGCTTATTCATTCAGTTCATAAGTGAGTTGTTGAGAGGACTGCTTGTTCTTTTCACTGTACAAACTTCTGCAAAACTAAAACCCTTCAAAACGACAAGCTTTATCGATTCCTTCAGATCAGATTCGCAATTAAATAATGCAAAAGAGGCCCCAGGACGGTGGACTACAATAAAATATTTATTGACCACAAATAAACTTACTTTCCACACTGCTTGTTAGTTTAAGCACCGTCATATCAATAGGATCGGAGACCTCATCAGGATTAGACTAGTCGGATATTAAAAAGGAAAAAGTAAAGAAAAGGGAAAAAAAAGGTAAAATTATCAGTCTTGTCTATCTTCTTCTAAATCAATGCGATTACTGAAGCTTTCAGGTCTTGGATTTTAGGTGGCATTTTCCCAATAGTGGGATGGTGTATACAGTGCACTCCTGGGCTTTAGATCCGTTTCATTAGAATGAAATGAGAATTTTAATGTGAAGCAACCCGCTCGGGATTCGAGGATCCCGCTGATCACCGTGCTTGTCTGAAAGATGAGGACAATGAGAATCCCCCTCCCAGTCAGCTCTCTTATTCTCTGGATATACCATCCATACAAATGTAATTCTCAAGCACATGCAAAGAAGAGGCTTTCAAATATCACCGAGGTCCGGTTATTAAAGAAAGGATTAGGGTTTGTGTTACGGTGAAATATTCACAATATAGACTCCTGAAATGAGAAGGCAATTAGCTCGTGAAACAGTAGATTCATAAAATACTGAGAACTCTTTACAAATGACTTACAAATATTTCACATTTTTCACACGACGCTGTATTAAGCGAGACATACTTAGGTTCATAGAAAGGGGTGGGGAAAAAAAAAGACATGCTGTCACATTAATTACCTTTCTACGTTAAAGGGAAACAGTAATGAATTTCCTTCCCTTTCTCCGAATGTGTCTCATGCTAGTGTTCAGTGATTCATTCTCTGCCTCTCTCGTTCTCATTAAGCGGGGGGAGGGCTGTGCATTTGCGGCCCAGGCTGGAGAACTCTGTTCAATTACACCTGCTGCTGAGGCCTGCTAAGCCAGCTAATGGGACTCAGCTTGGCTCCTGTCAGCCTGAGCGCTAGCCGGCAAAAAAATAAAAAAAATCTTCATTTAGTTCCTCCACTATCTCATACGCTGCGCTCAGACTAAACTGCTTTCCTGTTTTTGTTGTTGTTTTCTTTCCTTCATCCCTACATCGCCCCATGTTCTTTTCATTAGCATTAAAAAAGCTCCATCACACAAGCAACATTTCCCAAAACACAATTAATACTTTCACACAGCGCTACACTCTCGCCACTTTGCTGTGGGGTAAAGAGCCCTGCTGTTTTGTTCAGACAGAATTACTGCCTTCTCTCCTCTTTTCACTCAATCCAAAAACCATGCTTGTTAAATTGCATTTATTCGGATGGGTCTTTTTATTGGACTTGTTGAGTGCTGCTCCTGTCAGGCGCTGTTATTTCTATTTATTTGAATGTTTAAAAAAAAAAAAACCACCGCTCTGAATGGCCAGAGTAACGCAGAAATACGATGTGTTGCTCACGCAAAGCCACAGTCCCACAGTCCGAAATCATGTGTAAAGTAATATGTATATGAGATTATTTCTGAGACTGAAAAACAAAAATAAGGAAGGGGAATAAAACTAGCTCTAAAATATATACATTAATTCCATGCTTACAAAAGTCCAGATAAGCAACTGACATGACCGAATGCTGAACCATTAATTTATTAATGCCCTTATAGCTATGAATAAGACGGTTATAGTGGGGATCCTAAGTGGTGCACCATAGGCATGGAACCCGACTTGGATGGTTGTCCCGTGTCCTGTCCGGTGTCTGCCACAAAAACCCCAATAAGGCTGCCGTGTCACTGAGATAATGCTGATTGGCTGTTATGTGTCGCTGACTTGCATGACGACAGGCAGCAAAAATAATAATTACATTTTTAAAAAAATAAATAAATAAAAACATTTGTTCTTAATAACAAACCCAAAAAAATAGAGGCCAATACACCACCACTTAGACTCGCACAGAATAAATTCGTGAAGAAAAAAAAAAATTCACATCTAACTCAGGTAGGCAGACAGACTTTCGTCAAACAACAGAAACACGGACCATGAACTGATTAAACGGATAATTAAAATAACAAGACAGGTGATACAAATCAGCGAGTGAAAGAGAACCCAGTCTTAACCTTTCCTGCGTTCGCTCCAGACCGTAATCGGGAAACGCAGGGAGACTTATTTATTTATTTCCTACAGGGATAAAGTTGATGCTAACGCACGTACAATCAGAAGGTCTACAGCCCTTCAAGAAGCCACTCTACTCTTATAACACCAGCCTCAGACACCTATCAATAGAGATATCTTTAGGGGAGCTCTGCTTTTAGGCAGTGCCTAAATCTAAATATTATTCTGCAGAAATCTATATATCACCTGTTATACTGTGGACCACCTTTGACTAGAACCAGTGGTCTCTGAGCTTAAAAACTGAAAGCAAGTAGAATGAATGTATAGGTCAGTTGCTTATCAAAATGTCATCACTACCCTTTCTGATCTAAAACATTTCGTCCTTTAGCTAATAATTACTAAATACAAGTACTCTATTATTAATTAGTAGAGATTAACAGAAGATCTTCTGCGATACCTGATCTGGTTTATGTTAGAAAATCAGTGTCAGTACATTCTACAGCTAGATTTCTTAGTTCATCACAATAATTGTTCAAGTACTCAGTTTGGACCACTCGCTCTTTGCAAATACCAGGCATGAATGGTATGCAGAGAGCTGCTACTAACGTCAACCCTGGCCTTTGCTTCAATGTTATTCAATGTGAGAATGAAAGAGTGACTAGTCCTCAGAGCTACCACCATCATACATTAAAAACTGCTCGCTTGTGCAACACAATATAACCAGCTGCAACTCAAGGTTACTTTAAAAACAGGGCTGTGGCTGTGTTGCAAAAGAATACGAGCGAAAAGAAGCTGAAATAATTGTAGTGAAGCAACAAGTAAGCTAATTTGTTACTCCCTGCTGTCCCGTAGGCTGGTTATTATTGGAACACAGAACACCAGCAGACACATACGACTGCATTTCCATTTCACAGTCATTTCAAAGTCACCACTCTAGGGGAAACACTGTAATTTACTATTTACTCTGTTTCGTTTGATGAGGCCTTTATAAGATGGGTGCGAGCTGAGCATTGGGTTTAAGAACACATTTTAAATTCAGCTGGAAAAAACATTCTCTTGTCAGTCAGCCTTGACGTTAAGTTTTAAACTATTCAGCAATCTGCATTGACCCTGAGGTGAAATTGTTTTAGTATATACTAGCTAAGTGCCATGTAGCTAACAGCATCTGTTTAGTACATACCACACTAAAACCAAAGTAAACCACACTCTATAAAGGTGCTTTCAGTAAGTACACTACACAGAAACCTCACCTGCATGTGTCATGGCTAAATAACATGAAAATTAATACTTACAATCCTAATTTAGTTTTTTCCTTCTATTCCCCCATGTAGTATATACCATAATTATTTGCGTCAGCGACATCCACCTCATCTCCAGTACATAACTGTTCAATATATTACAAAAGGATGTGATTCTAAGAAGGCCTGGATTCAATTCCCATGCTCGGGCGTTTCTGTGTGGAGTTTCCATTTTCTCCCCATGCGTGCGTGGGTTTTCTCCTGGTACTCCGGTTTCCTCCCACAAGTCCAAAAACATGCACAATAGGCTGCTTGGCCGTTCCAAATCACCCCTAGTTAGAATTAAGCATTTTAGAAAATAAATGAATGAATAAAAGGATGAGATCCTTTTCTTTTTCCACCCAATTTGGACTGTATATAAAGTTACGGTATGCAACATTCTTAAGACAAACTTAGCTTACTTCGATGGCTCGGGGGTTCTGGGATGGCTGACAGGTAACACCCGATGCACAGAAGACTTTTGGAGATTAGGAGAAGGCGCAGGAGACGTGGCCATATCCTTCACAGGAACAGTGGGGAGATCTTCAAGAGAAAAATATGTTTCAACTGCAGCAGTTCAAACATTCACTCAAACATGCGTGTGTTAATGAAATGTGTATGATCTGAATCCGTGGCTCAAACGCACATGTACATCGTACCATTTGAATGTCTGGCTTCAGCTTGATGGAGGACGTGCTCCTGTGGCTGAACTTCATTTAAAGGCTGTCTGGCACTTCCCTTCAAGGCTCCCTCCTTTCTTTCGCTGCAGGATCTAATGAAGAACAAGCGAGAGGAGTTATAGAGAGATCTGGTTCTAGAAAAGACAGCCTGGTGGTACACAAGCTGCCTGCTGCCACACACACACACACACACACACACTAAAATCTCTACTCAAATAGCACCTCAGTACATCAGTACTGTACAAAAGTACATCAGTGATAAAAGAGCTATTTTTAATGCAAAGAAATACAGTGTATATTACCTGTGTGGATCTACTGTGACACCGGGTTGAGGTGCTTCGTTAAATCTGATTTCATTAAAAGACTGCTCGAATTCTTGTTGAAACCTGAAAGCACAAAGGTGATGTTACCATCGGGAGGAAAAACAAAGACGTTTAAGAACGGAATTTGCCGTACTTGCTATGGTTGAGACGGGATTGTCTGAGCTCCTGGTTCTGTTTCAGCAGCCTCTCTTCCTGCTCAGCAAGTCGCGCCTGCAGCCTCTCTCTTTCCGCCTCCAGATGCTTCTTCTGAACCAGCAAACGTTGGCGCTTCTCATCCCAGTCCTCCCTGCCAATGTAGGGCGCCGTGTGACCTGGCTCTGCACAGCACCCGGCACGATTTTTCAGTCCCAATCCGTGCCATGAGTCTCTCGGCTTGGCCACCTGATCCATTTTAGAGCGTGTATCATGTGCTGGCTCGCTCCAACCACCCCCTGAACACTTGTGGACACCTGCCGTGTCTTCCTCATGGCTTCCTCTGTCATGCTCAATACAACATGAGGGCATGGAGGAAGGCCCAGAACAGACGCCAGCTAAAAACGAGTGAGCACAACCTGCTGACCCTGTTCTTCCTGAATTAGGGGGATCCAAATGAGAGCCATGGAGAGCAGCACCTCTACCGTTTCCACTGTGGGCCCTGCTTAATGTTCTCTCACTGCTGGCTATCTGTGGAGAGAGGAGAGAGAGAGTGAGATGGCCACAAACTTCGTAATAATGCAGTGTAAACACAGCATACTGTAGGGAGCTGTTGAGAATTTGGTGGATAGATTATCTACCAGCCTGTGCAGTAACCCAGGGTCATCCAAACTAGAGATAAACACTCGGGCATGGGGGAAGTATTCGCCCCCTCGAGGACACAAGTGGGCTCGCTGACTAATTCAAGAGGAGGTCACGGTGCATGAAAACATGCATTACTCACAGCCAAGGTCAAAGGACAAACTACTTTTTTTTTTTTTTTACTAGTCGTGGTAGACCATGAAAGGAGAACACAAGACTTGATTGTCTAGCTGTCCCAGGGGTCTAAACCTACCACTCCATATGATATTAACAAGTGTGCAACGAGCACGGTAGTGAACCACTACACGTCCACCTCACAGCAAGAAGGTCCTGGGAAGGTCAAGTCCCAGGTGTGCTGTTTGCATGATCTCCCCGTGCTTGCGTGGGTTTCCTCCAGGTACTCCGGTTTCCTCCCACAGTCCAAAGACATGCACATTAGGGTAATTGGCTGTTCCAAATTGCCTAGATGTGTGTGTGTCTGTCTGCCCTGCAATGGTCGGGCGAGCTGTTCAGGGTACCCCGCCTTCGCCTAGCGTCTGCTGAGATGGGGTCCAGCCTCCCTGCGATCCTAATTTCTCTAGGTTTGGTGAATGAGTGAATAGGGACAATACAAAGAAAAGTCTGTGGAAGTTTCATGAGTAGTGGTTGGAAATGATTCAGGAAATCAGAATCCTGGGGTACCTCATTTCACGTTTGCACGCAGTGCTTACCTTGCAGTGGGAGCGTGAGTGATTCAGCTGGGAGATGGACTCATTGAGTTTCTCCTGCTGTTGGGAAAGGTACTGCTGATAGAGTCCCAGCAGCTCCTGACACTCCTTGTACTGCTGCTGCAAGCCTGAAGTGCAGGTCAAGGGGCAACACGCACTGAATAACTAGACTACTGCGCTCGCTTCCAGCTGCACAAACCAATCCGCTTTCCGACGGTGAGTTTTTGGCCACCGGACGTTGATAAGGAGAGACGTGTGCATAAATTACATGGCACAAAGAAGAAATAGGTAAGACTTTTGTTTACCTTTAGGACACACTGACTGTCTCGGGTGTGTAATATAATCAGGACTTGCTCAGCCAAAAATAAAGAGTATCTCAGTATTATAATTTATACAGTACATATAATTTCATTAAATTATTAAAGAATTAACATGTAGTGCTGAAATCTTACTATAAAAAACCCAAACGCTGTGCTGTAAATGACACACATTTAACTTCTATTCATGACAAAAGGAGCCTATTATGGCTTGTAGCGATAACGCGTCCGTGATTGAATTTGAGCAGCCGGTGCTTTTGTGACTTGGTGAAAAGTGCAGCGAGTGAGAAAAGGAGCAGAGAAACAGGCACGCTGCTGGGGGATGACACCAGTTTCTTCAAGGCGAAGGGCTTCACAGTCTCCTCCATCTGCGTTATGGCTGGCCAGGGCAAGGCACGGTGCCAAGCTTGGAGACAGGAAGCTGGCACGCACACTGTAGCAGCTAGAAGAGAACCGATGTGGAGCAGAACCGCTGTCATGCCGAGTGGGCCGTCTAATGACGCCGTGACATAGCCAGCTCAGCTTCTTTCACTCTGTCGCCAACCCACACACACACTTACACACACGTGCAAATTCAGCTTTCAGTGGTTCTGGCTTTTAACTTCGCAGCATATGTTTTATAAGCCCAAAGCCTTGAGTATATTTAACCACATGTACACCTCAGAGCCGCGGTCCTCAAAACTGGGTCTGCTTTCTTTTTAAAAAGACACCACGCTTGTACAGATTCCAATATTACCGATATAGCTGCTATATAAAAACTATCATCAGAGACTGAGGGTCACGGGGAGGCTGGAGCCTATCTCAGCCGACACTGGGCGACGGCGGGGTACACCCTGAACAGCTTGCAAGACCATCGCAGGGCCAACACACACAACCATTCATACTCACATTCACACCTAGGGGCAATTTGAAACAGCTAGTTAGCCTAATGTGCATGTCTTTGGACTGTCGGAGGAAACCGGTGTACCCAGAGGAAACCCACACACGCACGGAAAGAACATGCATACTCCACACAGAAATACCTTTGCCTAGCCTGGGACTCGAACCCAGGACATCCTTGCTGTGAAATGGACGTGCTAAGCACTATGCCACCGTGTCGGCATAAGCCTGAAGCAAATAACTGTTATAGTATATACTACATGGGAACATATGAAAAGCAAACTAATGTTTTTATTTTTTTAAATTTTAGAACTGCCATTAAAGCCTCTTAATTTTCTGTAGCTGTATAAACACACATACAATGAACCATTATATTACGGTATACATCTTTGCGTACTCCGAGTTGTACAGACCTAGAGCACTAGGAGTAACTGACAACCCACAGATAGCTGTCGACTTCTCATCGAGAATAAGAACGGCTCTCGTTTTAAAACAGGATGGAAAGCTCGTCGTGTGCTCGCAGCTCATCTCGTTAATGCGGCACGTCACATACGCGCTCTCACCCACTCGCTCGGGAGTCTTCGGATTTTTCGATAGGCAGGCGGGGCGTAAACGCGCGCACTAACAGCAGGAACTCTCAACAACTGGAGCGAGTGGAGCGCGACTGATAAGATTCTCTCACACAGCGCAGTGTACACCGTGGCAACTCCGCCGGTCACCTGCCAATCGCATTGAGCTTCACGCACCCGGCATCAGGAGAGGAAGAAGGGAGAAAAGAAAAAAAAGCGCGGCTGATGGCGTCTCCTCCCCCGTCCGAAAAACACACAGTTCGCATTCGATATTTCAGACAGGCACTGTCAACATGATTCACTCCCCTGTCAGCCTGCACAGAAATGAAATAATGAAATCCGCCTCAAGGTGGAACAAAATCCTGCTGAAAAGAATATTTCAACAGCTTGGTACCAAGCACGCCTTGTCATCGTGTGTGTGTGTGTGTGTGTATATGCAGGAGCTGTGATGCAAATTGATTAGCAGGACAGCTATATTTCACTTATTACAAAAATGCACTTTGTCATTTCCAGTTATCAGAACGTGTGGAAAAGTAATTACTCATGAAAAACTCTTGAGTAATGGCTTTGTGATGGAAAGCTAATTCATGGGTTCTTGCCCCAAAGAACCAGCCAATGAACAAACTCATAACCAAGCAAACAAACTATTACAAAAGTGGTTTTAGCATTCCCATCCATCACTGCTATTCAAAGCCCTGCCACCCAAACCTAAAGAAGATTAATGATATTGATGAACGCGTTCTATTTCCCTTTTGTGTCTTCGATGGGGCTTGATATAAATTTGTTTATAGAGGAACAAGGCATCTCGGTCTATAATGGAATCTTGGGCTGGGAATCCGGAGCGTGGGACGCCAAAGATGGCTTGATAAAAATTTCATCTGATTTCATTCTGTGCATACGCTTCAAATTTCATCCTATATCAAAGAATCTAATTTGGATGGGGGGGGGGGGGGGGGGGGGGGGGGGGGGGGTTTTTCCCCCC